>CAJQZP010001441.1:6542500-6940000 GCA_907164705.1 Parnassius apollo | reverse complement strand
GAGGTATGTCAGGATCGTGCCAAATGGAAGTCCGTAGTCTATGCCTACCCCTCTGGGTGACAGGCGTGAGTGTTTATGTTATATACATACATAAACACTCACGCCTGTCACCCAGAGGGGTAGGCAGAGACTACAGACTTCCATTTAGCACGATCCTGACATACCTTTCTCGCCTCTTCCACATTCATATACCTACGCATACATGCTCGTCGGTTAAGGGTACTCTTAATTTGGCCCATTTTTAGTATATCGCCAATTTGGTCGACAAACTTCCACCTAGGACGTCCCTTTCCGACTCTTCCATTCAACTTCAATTCTGCAACATATATTTGCTTTGTCAGTCTTTCCGCATTCATTCTTTCTACATGACCAAACCACCGAAGCATTCCTTTCTTAATCCTGGTCACCGCATCATCTTGCAAACCACACTCTTCTTTTATCACACAGTTTCTCACCCTGCCACTCAGATTCAACCCATAAAATTATGTTATATGTTATGTTATATATATATAACAAAATTCCTCAAACAATAATATAATGAAGATAAATACAATAGATACATAATCACTTAATTTATTTTAACGATTTTCAAACGACTGAGACAAGAATGCTTTTTAAGTAGTCGCTTAAATATAACAATCGTTTGTGCTTCACGTATACGCAACGGTAGGGCATTCCAGAGCTTGATAGACTGGACAGTAAAAGATTTGATTAAAACTACTTTTACGGATTTTATCGCGTTTATTTTTACTTTTTATTTACTTTTATTTTTAATTCCCGACGTTTCGGGTGCTTTCCAGCACCCATGGTCACGGGGGACTGAGATGACTGATGTCCCGATGTCCTTGTTAAACCCGGAGTACCTTCAGCTTTTTTAGTTATTGTTTATGGTCCGATCTATGCAAAATGAACTGACTATGTCCTGAGGTCTTGCAGTGGTATGCTTGGGTTTAGTTTTAATTTTATTGATTATAGGATCCCAAGCAGGTGGTAGTACCCAGCCTCCTTCTCTATTGAAATTAGGATGTTTTTTAATTTCAATAGCCTCACGTATCATCCTTGGTAGGAATCGGTGTTCTTTCGCGAGGATTTGTGGTCTATCAAATCTGATGTAATGGTTGGGTCCGTCTAGGATATGATCACAAACTGCAGACTTCCCGGAACGTTGATGCTTTACATCAGCTATATGTTAATTAAAAAAGCTGAAGGTACTCCGGGTTTAACAATGACATCGGGACGTCAGTCATTTCAGTCCCCGTGACCATGGGTGCTGGAAAGCACCCGAAACGTCGGGAAATTAAAAATAAAAGTAAATAAAAAGTAAAAATAAACGTGATAAAATCCGTAAAAGTAGTTTTAATCATGTATAGTGTTCGCGTAAATATAAGAAATCATTAGGTAAAAGATTTATTAAAAAAGGAAGTATTGTGAGTTGGAACCCTTAAAATGAATTTTCTTATGATTTTCTATGTGTACACAAATACTATAATTTACGTGGTAGAGCCATGTTTCAGTAATATTATTAGAATAATAGCACGAATGGGTCGGCTCGACCGGGAAAGAACCACAGTCTCACAGAATATCAGCGTAAAATAGTAGCATAACTTTGTTGTGTTTTGTATAGTGAGTGTTGAAAACTGGAGATAATTTTTACTGGAAACGGGGCATTCCATTTTGGTCCTCACGGGTGACAACTTAACTGCATTTTGATTGGTAATCGAGGAAAGATGTCTACGGACTACAGAAACCACTTATCATGAGATGGACTGTGTAAACTGTTTTTACATCTTAAAATAAGCAGTTTGATTAACATATTAATATTTATTCTTTACTAATATTTCCCTTTGATAAGTCTCAGAGCAAAATTAAATCAATCGAAGTACTACAAAGTACTTGACTTTTAGATTGTTTAATGTCTTTATTAAAATTTTTGCTTGGAAAAAGGAGTCACAGTGATGTTGCAAGAGCAGTTTCCTTAAAGTTTTAATTGCAAAGTTTGACTCGGTTAACCCAAGCATATTTTAGGTAGGTAACATAGATTTGAAATCTAAAACAAATAAATGGCTTGCTTTAAATAATTTCATTAGATTGCATTGCATTGTCAGTCTTTTATAGTTTACGGTTGACTATAAACCATTTTAAAAATCTGCTATCAGACACGCATGTTTTGTAAGGTACGTAAGAGTGCAACAGTGCTTTGGTTATTAACTAACTGGTTATTAGTTTTACGAAAACAAATGTTTGTGTTTTTCACAAATAATTAGTTCAAATAAAATTTTAAACAAGTACCACCAGTAACAATCACACTAATCAGTAAATCATGACTTGCGAAGTTACTCACGTTGACTCTGTACAATCGTTAAAACTAAATAAATACTGTACAAATTGACTAAAAGTCAAAATACAACGTTAACTTACATGATAATCACGTAATTTTTTGGTTTATGTAAAAATTACAACAAAATAGTTAACAAAGGAGTTAATAAATTGTTTTATTTTATACCTGACCATCATCATGTCAGATCATTACGACATTATCAGTTTATGAGTTTTTTACCTCATGTCATGGTGAGGTACTGTTAAATCGATTTTAAGTCTAATTATCTGTAGATAAAGGTTCTTTATCTCTTAATTACATGTTTCCTACTATTCCTTAATAAATCTTGTAAGTTAATAAATCATCATATGTTAAATCATACGTTTTTGTTGTTATCTGGTTGCGATGTGTTTTTGTTATTTGGCGAATAAGTTTTCAAGATTTATGTTATAATAAATAAATTTCAACATTTCATACAAATGCGAGGTAACAAAGAGGTCGATTTGTGACATAGTCTCAAAAGTAAAATAAGGTGATAATCAATAAATTATAGACGCACTTATAATTTTAATTTTACCGTAGTTATTTAGGAATAGTAACTTAAATCTCATAGAATGTCATCGTTCTGAACTACGTCATATGTGGAATAATGTTACACATATGATTTCGTAACAGTAAGAGTCGTGGTAGCGCAGGGGCGTAGCGTTCGCTGTGAATTTCACAGTATGCGAGCAACCCAATCTGGGTTTCTGGTTTGATCTTCGCCGGCATCAATGAAATTGTTCATTGCAATTTAAAGAGCTCTTTTACCACGAGAAAACACATTGCAATAATCTGCATGTCTGTGACATAAAAAATATTTCGAAAACATGTGAAGTCAACCAACACGCATTGAGGCAGCGTGGTGCACACTCCCTTGCCCTAATAACACCCTTAAAAGTAAGAGGAGGCCTTAAATCCGTTCCCGCAAAGATCAGTACACAAGTACCCGTGAGCTTCAGCAAAGTGCCAGCAGTCAAAACGTTTACGCAAAAACAAGTTAGTGGTCAGTTGACTTCATAAATTAGGAGATTAATATGAATTTGCCGTCTCGTCTATACATCATTTTATTCGTTTTATATTTTTTATTGTTAAAGGCTTGCTCAAAGCTCTTATACAACTCAAAATCCGATCCGGTTCGCAAAAACAATACCTTCTCAATAAAGCGATATAGCTATAAGAGCTTTGAGCAAGTCTTAATTGAGTCAAAGTTTTTGAGTGTGACTTCGAATTCAAAAGCGTTATGTTAAAACTTTATATAGCCAGTAGTTTTGTTACGTTATATTTATCAGTATTATATTTTCGCCACTGAATCAACGATTTACGCTATTAAAACTCCGGTGCTGTGATTGATTTCGACTTATTTTTCTATCAGTTTGGTGTCAACAGGAGACAAGTTACGTGAACTTTTTAAGAATAACTTTTAAGGAAGTCTCTGCAAATAGGATAGTAGGTACTCATAAGATTTAAAGTTGAATAAATTTTTTCCATTCCTTTATAACCTAAAGCCCTTCACAAGCTCACCGTAGAAGATAGGCAACCCCAAAACACGATCCACCTGCATTCGTGGACTTTTTGTATATACTATTTTATAAATGTAGCACGAATCATGTGGTACAGCAAAAAAAATTAATACTGCTGCTGAGTGTATAGAACTGAAGACTAATACGAGACGAGAAAATGTGTCGTACTCTTTTGAAAGTTGCCCAGACACGGACACGCACATTTAATTTTTTCACAATTTTCGGTAATAACTACTTCTTTAATTTTAAAACAAAACAGATTAGTTACTTTAACATTTGTCGAAAATTCTCAAACACATGATGATTTATTAAGATGGCGGCGCAGTAGTATCATCAATTTTTTTTTTACAGGATAAGGTGAGAATTGAACACAACGTCCACCTGATGGTAAGTGGTTGCTGTGGCCCATAGACATCTAAATCTATCCTCGATTACGAAACAAAATGCAGATGCGTTGTCACCCCTGGAGACTAAGATGAAATGCCTCGTTTCCAGTAAAAAAGGTTTCTGGTTGCTATTTTACGCTGGTATTTTGTGAGAGCGTGGTACTTCAGCTATTAGGCAAACCCATTCATGTTACAACCATAATATATCTGCAGCATGGCTCTTCTACGTAGAAATATGAATATAATAATGTTCTTAAAGGTGTCTTTGGCGTTCCTCCGATTTCCGCTGTATTCTGTTTTGAAAGGTATAAAGAGCAGGTGGAAAAGGCTGTGAGATAGTACATCATTACTCAGAGGTGATTACGTGAGATGCATGTGTAGTCTTGTTTATTTGAAATTAATTGCGGGTGTCCACGTCCATTTATCACCAGGTGGACTGTAAGTTTGTTTACCACTTAATTATTTTTAAATATGGAAAATGGATGTAAGTGCTTGAATTTGGTTGCGGATGTCCATGGGTTAGAGTAGCACCTTACTAATTTTTTAAGTCTTTTGTTATTTTTATAAAAGGTAAGAAAATACAATATTTAATAAATATATATTTTATTATTGCTTAAAGGTTATACAAAATAATGAAAAAAATATAATTAAATTGTTATACAGTCCTACTCCCCGAGGTATCTTGCCAAGAACGCTGGCAGCGTTTCCTGGCTGGACGGATATATATGCCAGTTCTCTTATTTCCTACAGCGATGACCAGTCGCGAATACGGTTCCATAAGATTTTATGAAATCTTTAAGTAATTAAGTATCACATACTTCACCAATTTTGATATATGTACTAAAACTGGTGAACTTTATACGAACAGATTTGTACCATATTTCTCACGAATAAATTTATTATATGTATAAAAAATCGTTCTTATAGAAATAATACCCACTTTACGTACTTTTGACTTCGACCCCAATCCCAAATTATAGTAAACGGTAAAATACAATACTTTCGCCTAGATAACGTTTCCAAGAATATATGCACAGTTATTATTCCTGATAATTTTGTAAGAAAATAACTGCAGGAAATCATTGTTACCGAAAATATCAATGAGGTTACAAGAGAACGCAAAGTTGAGTGTCGCCGGCAAAGTTCCCTTATCACATCGGAAACGATTGTTTTAATATTCTTCGGTTGCTTTGTATTTTATATTCTTATTTCCGCATAAATGTTTTATGAAAACACTATTTATATTATTTTATGAAGATTATCAATACGCAAACCAAAAATATGTAACTACCTATTAAGTTTACTAACAATAATTGTGTTGGATGGAAGAAAAAATTAACATAAAAATAATTTGTGACAAATTTATACAGCTTCGTTCAACTAATTTGAATTGCGTAACTCAAGTTCAATTCGAGTTACCTGAATTTCAACTCGGGTTAACTCGGGTAGATTTTTTTCCGAGTTGGCGTATCTCTAATACAAATATTTTTAAAGATAATATTACCAGAGCCTTAACCTTAACAAGAATATCAAAATAACTCTTTTTTCACATTTCCTGATTTCGTTTAGATTTTCAAAAAATCTTTAGGCTATTTATAACAATAAATTAGTTTCTTTTTTATTAATATATTATTAATAATAATGAAGGTTGTTATAATTTCTATGGGTAATTTCTATTTTCTATTCTATGGGCCCAAAAATGATTGTTTTATTTACGCATGAATATTGCTAGGCCTCCTTTGGTTATGCAGATAGGCTCAGACCACAGAAATAGCTTCCGATGTTACAGATTACTTGAAGCCATTCATTTATGTATTTTGTTATTATTAATTAACAAAAATTTTCAAAAAATTCAAAAATATCTTTGTCATATTCAGGAAGATAGAGTTTAAAATTATTCAAAGATTGATTACATAATACGTGAGCTATAGTTTGACATAGTAGATTTTTTATTGTTCACTTTTATAATCATCCTTATATTTCTGCATAGGATTAATATCTGTTCATCGTTATGCTCCCTTATCGGTGTATGCCATTAGACTTTGCTTGAAAAGTATCCAATTCTAACTATACATCATTGCCTTTGTCCTTTCTTGACAACTTGAGTACTTTTGATTTCTTATATTTAAGCGAACACTACACATTTAAATAATACTACTTTTCTTTAGTGTTAAAATAAGAATTAATATAAAAGTGAAATTAAGGTTGTATTTTAACAAGAAGTAAATAAGTAAAGATAAACAAAGTATTAATTACCATGCACATTATTTTTGATTTATTATTTTCCTCATCCACAGCATGATGAACAACACAACTTATGCTGCGAGTTGTTAAAAAGATAAAAATAGACCCGTAGTCTAAATGAAATTTTAGATAAAATCGAAATTTATCTCTGCGGTAAATTCGTAACGTGGATATTCACAAAAGAATAAGAGTATCTGACAAAGCCAGAGGAACCCGAAAACTAATGTGGCAGTGGGCGGCAGAAGGCACCCCCCGGGCTACCCCACCAGATAGAGTGACGACCTGATGAAACACACAGATAGTAACGGATGCAAGTGGCTCAAGACCGTCTTTTGTGGCAATCAACGTTCATCAGTGAATTCAGTGAACTATTAAGAAACGTCAAGTCTACTCGCTGGCGTTTCTCATCCTGTATCTTGCTAAATCTTGGCGTGATACACAGAGACATAAACCATGCCTAAGGCGTTTAATGAGGTAAAAGAATGGACCACTAATGCATCGTATTGTATTTAAGAATTCTTGATAAATAATCCTAGTTGTGTCTCATTTTGGATATTATTGGACAATAATTACTTTTTTTAGCACGAAAGAAAGAAAATATTTATTTTGACACATAAGCACAACGCCATATTAAACATTATTAGTTAGTACCCGGCTGACCGAGCTTTGCTCGGTATTTTTCGCTCGGTTTTTTTTATTTAATTCGTGTGTTTTGGAAATTATATTTAGATACAACTTACATACTGATGAAATACGAATAATATTTTTTGATCATAGCGACATAATAGAAAAAAACTGAACTGGTTATTTGAATAAAAAATCATGAGTGCAATTAGTTTAATTTAAATTTTCGTGTTTTTAAAAAATACTAAAAAAAGGGCACGAAAAAATATAATTTCTCTAAAAAGAAAGGAACTTGAAAAAAAATTAAAAGAAGTCGGTCGGTCGGTCTGGGCTCGAACCATGGTATTACGATTTTGTGACCGCCCAATATACCAATTAAGCTATTTGTAATCATTAATAAACTGTCAAAATTTACCTTCTTATTCTAACGATATTGTAGCAGTTTTTCATTGCCTAAAAATACGGACAAAAAGACATTTTCTAAAAATAAATCCTACCTACATCGATTTATTTCCCCCGAAACTCCCTGCACACAAAATTTTATGAAAATCGTTGGAGCCGTTTCCGAGATTCCGATTATATATATATATATATATATTACAAGAATTGCTCGTTTAAAGGTATAGGATTCTCAGATCCACAAGTTATCACTGGCAACACGCACTGGTTGTACAGTCTAGTTTTTAGGTTTTAAGGTATACCTGACGAGAAGATGTGTCGTAATTTCTCTAATGCTGCCTAGCCGAGTTGAATTCGTCGATTGACCTCTCGGTCGAAGTTGGACTTGCCTAGTTAGACTATTTCTCCCAGGTAAACGTACTCGTCAACAACTTCGAGCTTAGTGCTCCTAACAACTACCAGCACAGGACATGGACATTCCTTTTTATTCGACGAAAATCTCTGTCCTCCTAGCGCAAGTTTTAGATGAGTAAATAAAAAGAAGCTGCTTGGGGATAGATCTGGTGAGCAAGCCGATGAATGGTCAAGCATTTCAAACCATAATTCGGAGATTTTTCAAAATACTTATATTAACTAAATAAGGCTTCGTTCATGTTTTTCAAATTTCAATGTACACATATGATTCATATAATTCATATGAACTTATATTAGAAACTTAATAGGCGCTTACGACAACGGTAACGGAAACGAGCAGAGAGACGACCAAAAAAATTCTTAAAAGTAGACTAAATTAGCATAAAATTTGAATTAGGATACTATCGTAAAAAATCTGTTTCAACAGAATTCTAGCACATGTTTGACAACACAAACATTAGATACCCAGTTGTTTCGTTCCCATGCTGAATTTCTAGTATGTTTGTATAGGTGTCAGCTTGAGAAGTTAGTCTTAAATCTTCACTGGTGTAGATATCCCTAACTGCAAATGTTTTATCTTTAACTACAACATTATGATTAAAATTTATATATTCTGCTATATTGTGGTTATAGCTCGAATGGATACAGATTGTTCTAAGTAGAGAATAGCCATTATAATCTGTGGTCATATAATCGTCTGTGTCACATATATTTATATGCTCTGTGTATCGTCTATGAATTTAATTAATTAAAATGTCTTGTCGTTTTAATTGGCAATATAAGATATTAAACACAGAAGACATTTTTTTATTTGTCCCTTAAAATCTACCAATGGACACGAGCCTCACCCGAAAATAATGATGTTTTGCCCCACAGAGTGAAACATCGGCCCTGAAGCATATAGTATAACATGTTTTGTAATGCACTCTATATGTACCACTACTATGTTATGCCTAAAATAATTTTGGGTGAATGAATGAATTTTGAAGGCCTTTAAAATTACTAAAATTGCCTCATGGTTATCACACATCCAACAAACCATTTGAACAAACAAAATGAAAACAAAAAATACAGACATACAATACATAATATTCTTTCTTAGCCTTACAAAACCTTTAATTCATCCCAATTTTGAAGGAGAAAACTAATACGTGACAATTATTTTGTCAACTTTTAAAGATATAATGAGTTCGAGCTGCAGTTGCCTTCCTCAATTAAATAGCTCGGTCGTTAGAGCGCAACGCGACAACAATAGACGCATTTAAATGTTCAGATATCTCCTCAATGCTCTATATGACGACGGTATCGAATTTCTTATATTATTGTTGTAGACTAAACCATCTCATTCCTAAATTACCAGGTGACAATTGCATTTTTGCTAATAGATGATAAATGTATGAAGACACAGCATCCACTTACTATCAGGCGGACTGCGTGCTCGTTTGTCACAATTATTCAAAAAAATTCTATTATATAGTATAACTTGGTTATAACTTAGCATACAGCTCTGCTATACTTATAATGCCTTATCACTGTCCAAAGCAGGAATTCATTGGAACAAGAACTAGGCTTCTACTAACTTAGGCTGCCCTCACCTTAATAACTTTTAATATATTTTATGGAAATTCTAGCCTAATTTATTCAACAAATTCAGCCATCCTCCGCCAGATCACTACGACAACCGTCTGAAGTTTTCAGAACAAATGAAATAACTTCTTATCTTAGGTCTGAATATTAAATAAGGACAAACTTCATTCATGACTTATGTAACATTTTACACGTTTTGCCCTTAAAGAATAGCTGTTAATAAATATGGCCTCATAAAGGCAAGTTTCAGTAGTGAACTACTTTTTAATTTTAAAACAAAACAGTTTAGTTATACGAGTATTAACATTTGTCAAAAATTCCCAACGACAAGATGGTTTATTAAGATGGCGGAGTAATAGTATCATCAAATTATTTTTTACAGGATAAAGTGACAATCGAGCACACAGTCCACCTGATGGTAAGTGGTTGCTGTGGTCTATATACATCTACATCTATCCTCGATTACGAATCAAAATGCAGATGCGTTTACACCCGAGAGGACTAATATGGAATGCCTCGTTTCCAGTAAAAAGGGTCTCCGGTTCGCTACACTCACCATACGAAACACAACAGCATTAAGCTAATATTTTACGCTGGTATTCTGTAAGAGCGTGATCTTTCCTCGATTGAGTCGACCCATTCTTTCTACAACTATACTACTAATATAACTGCAGGATGGCTCTACTACCTATAAAAATAGCGTAAACGAACTGAGTCGTAACCAAAGTACAACTCTATTACGAGACAGTTTCTGAACAACTCTATATAAATATTGTAGATATAGCTCTGTATTACCACACAGCGCAGTAGTCGCTCTCTGGACCTTACTCGGTGGGAGTGTGATCTTTCAAATGGGTGATCTTTCGATCAATGTGACGTGGGCACGTAACCTTCAAACTTCGGAAATATGCACTTTATTCTGAATCATTAAAAATGGTTCATCTTTAAAAAATATTAATTTGTTAAAAGTAATATTAATATTAAATTGCTAAATATTATTTAGTATACATAGTAAAAGAAATAACAAAGACAATGTTATTTTATAATGATTATATTTTTGTTTTTATTTCTTAACTTACCGGATTTTTACAAAAATTTGTTTATTATTGGTCTTAAGTCGAAACTAGAATCTGTTCAACAAAATTAATCCCGCAAAAATATGCGAACTGAAATGTTAAGGCCATACCCCTAGCGAACGACCTTGAGTGTTCGGTCCGCCGACTCTCGCTACAATATATCGCGTAAGAAATCTGCAAGACGCCACCTACTGGTACGAACGTATTATTATTTTTTCAATGTCAATGAACTATTTTATGGAAATAGACACGACAAACAATGATAAATGTATTTTAATTTTCTTTATTCGGTATATTATTTGCATTATATTAGAATTATGTATTCTCATATATTATCTAATTAACAAAAATGAATATTTTGATTATTTTTAACTATATACTATACTGCTAATATTGAATTAGCTTTTTATAGTGTAAATTATAATATTTGTCGAAATATTAATAATGAATTCAAACTTTACATGCTAATGGTGCTTCATTTTTGTTATTTTCATTTACTTACATATTGAAAATATACTTAAATAGTAGATATTATTATTTTATTTAGCTACTGAATTTTAGGATATCTTTTACCTTGAGGTCAAATATAATTTTGAGGAGCAATAGTTATTACTAATCTTTTATCTGCTATTCCTTATTTAGGAACAATATTAGTAAATTGAGTTTGAGGGAGATTTACTGTTTATAATGCTACATTTATTATTTTAATATTTACCTACTGGGTAGGTATTATTAACTAAATAGATATTTTTTACCCATTTACAATAACTAATAAGGTATTGTGATTATTTGTGATTAGTAATACTGGGTACTGGTATTAATAAATAAAACAAAATAAAATATAAAATCAATTTTATTATCTTGTATGTAAGAAATTGATTACAAATATTTAACTTCCTTAAATTATAAACGAACAGCTGCAGCTATTAAATGAACATATATATATATATATATATATATATATATATATATATATATATATATATATATATATATATTCGGATAAAGAAGGAAGATTCATTGATGACAATAGCTCGTTTAGTTGCGAATTGCCCGCGCCTATTTCAATCATACCTGCGACTGCACATTCATTACTATTACAAACTTTAGGTTACATAATTGGCATTTAAACGTAAATTTTGAGTCTAAGCCTTTTGTTTTTCTCCGATAAGTTCCAGTTCGGTGAAACTGCAACCTAATGGACCATGATTTGAATTTTTTATGAAAAGAAGTGGCTGACGTCAATTGTTATTTTTCTTCTTATTATTTTTTCATCACTGCCTTTTTCAACCTCACAAGATCTGCAAAAAAGAAACTACGTATAAGTAAGTAAATCAGTAATATAGTGTTATGTATGATTCAGACTAAATAAAGGTTCCTAAAAATAGACGTAGATAAAGAAATTGCATAAAAATTACTTAAATAAAAATGCAATAAACTTGTTAATTTTATAGGTACATATTAAAATAATAAGTTTTTTAAGATATTTATGTAAAACATAAAAGTTATATAACGTTCTAACTACGTTCACGCTTGCGCATATAAAACCGCCGAATTTTACTAGTTTTATTATCAAAATAATAATTGCCAACCCTACCCTAGCCTTGATTTTACCAACTCAAACTCGTTTTAGAAGATCAAAATATAGAGAGAAAGATAGGAGACTATATTTATTTAATATGGTTCATCAAACCCGTAAAAATAGTTTAAAATACTCACACAATAAAATTTTGAAGTGCAGGTAAAATATCTGCGACTAACATTTGCACAATTGTGACGTTCACAGACGTTTCACAACTTTTTGCCAGAACCAAAAGTAAGCGCTGGCATGCGACAAAAATCGTACTATAAATAAAATAAAGTCTCTAGCTCGAGGGGAGAGGAGCCGTGGTTGCTCAGATGGTTAGCGCTCGCTGAAATTTTCACAGTGCGTGAGCAAACCGGGTTCGATCCCCGCCGGCACCAATGAAATTGTAATTGCAATTTTAAGTGTTGATTTACCACGTGCTCAGCGGTGAAGGAAAACATTGTGAGGGAAACCTGCATGTCTGAGAAATAAGAAAAAAAAATATTTCAGAGACATGCGAAGTTTGCCAACATGTATTGGGGCAGCGCAGTGGACAATTCCTTGCCCTAGCACCCTTTCAGAAATGACCGGAGGCCTGTGCCCTGGAGTGGGATATATATAGGCTATAACTTTAAGTTTAACTTTAACTCTAGCTCGAATAGCCTACTAATGAAATTCAAATGATCGGTTTAGTCAAAGTAAGGCTAGGTAAGTCAAATTAGGGCATTTTATAGTACTTAGATATATTTTACTTAATCACAAGCACAAGTGTGTACCTAATCACAATACCTACTAAAGTATTTTGATTAGGTAAGTACACATTTGTGCACCATAATATCTACGAACCAAAAAATTAAATAACAAAGCTTTACATCTTCAACCATTTCAGTTGAACAAAGACAGTTATACTGTAATTCTATGGTTTTTTGACTCAAGTCGTTTACTGCCGTATCGCTATTGTTCGTATTTAGCCTGCAATAAAGAATAAATTATATTAGATCTTGCATGAAAATAAAACGGAATTACTTGTAATAAATCATTTAGATACATATTTTAGCTATATATTTGAAAAGGTTCATATTATTTATAATATGATAACCACAAAAAATATCACATCAAATTTTATAACTTCTGGTTATAATTTCATAACTGTATGGACTCAAAAGTGCGCCCGACTTACCCATTATCATTTTCAATTATTGGTAAACTTGAATAAATATTTTGTCGTCAAATTCGCATTCGGGTATTTTTTTCTCCTCCTAAAATAAAAATATACTATGTAATAACACGTAGGAATTTAACGGAATAAAAGTAAGTGAACTTTGCATAATACATCAACTTACTTACAGAATTTCATTCATATTTAGAGCATTTTGACGTCGTTGACGTTTATTCTTCTTGAATTTAGGCATTTGCACTAATCACACTATCGTAGCTCCTTTTTGTAGTAAAAACACGTAAGCGCATCGGTTGGTAGGTACTCAAATAATATTATGTTTGCGGCGAAATACGGAATATCGACGACGGCGACGAGGGACACAGCTACCACGTACGAACGCATACAGCGTAATGCCGCCCGCACTCTGCGCACGCCCCTTTATCATAGAATTCACACAATTTTTGGAATTATTTAAATTAAAAAAGAAAAACGAACTTAAAAAATTAAATGAAACGTGGAGAATAGATTTTTAAATTATCTATCTATTAGTGTAATCCTCAAATAATTAGAGCGTTGCGTTTAGCAACAGATGCATGTATTCAAGAATTTTAGTCATTTTTAATAGTCGATTTTAAATGTATTTATGGCACATAAAAACAAAGTAGAACGTGAAATGTGATGATAAGATATCGAACATTAATAATGTGCTTTAGATGTAGTTTATTTTTCATAACTAATGAGATAATAGAGTCTGAAAAACGCACTTTCGCAACATTTTGGTCAGGGATACACCTTAAGTATGTTCCGTCGATATTTGGGAGGCGGCTCGAGTAGCCCTTGGGCCACTTCTAAGCCCAGTATATTTATATAATATATGAATCGAAGTCGACTGTGTTAAAATGCAATATAAGCGGCATTAGCGGTGAATAATGAAACTATTTACGTTTTTACGCCAAAATCGTGCATTTCATATGGTGAGTGTCAAAAATCGGATACCTTTTTATTGGGGGGGGGGCGTATTTATATTTTTTTTAGTGTCTATGTTAAAGCCATTTTTTTTCAACTAACTAAAGTCTTGGGTTTTTTTTTTACCTTATACACTATGTCTTAGCACCGTTTTCAGTACTTTTACTTTTTATTTAAATATAAATATTCTCGAAATATGATATGTTTCATCATCACAGCCTTTTAAAATACTATCGCTGAATAAAGGACTCCTCCAAGGAATCCCAGAACACCTGATCTAACTGCATCCACAGATTTCTTTCAATCAATTACACGTCGTCACTGAATCACTAGTGTCGCGCCATAAATTTTACTTACCGGTACGAGGCTGACACGCCTATCTGTTTTTGGTTTTTCAAGCTGCGAATATAAGACTGCCTATTGACTGGCCCATTGCCATTTCAGCTTACTGATCTTAACGGTTTGTGGTTTTATGGTTATGTCAGATATTCTGGTTCTATTGCGGATATATTCAGTTTCTGACGAAAATATGTGTCGTTATCTTCTGAACTAATATTATTTATTATAAAGACGGACGAAATAATTTACTTTGTTACTATATTTATATTTAGGACAAAAATAAACCGTTTGCGAGACAGTTTATAATAAATAAAATAACATTGACAAAATAATTAAGGCTAATTAATATTAATTTTTCATACATTTACAAAAATAACATTCAATTAATCTGTTCTTTCTGGTGCATTTATTTATGCTCCGTAATTAGATGTTGATTTTATACAAAACTAATATTTTACTCACGATTTCATTCGCGTCTTAAGAATTATTTGCTTTCTGGTACATTTTTTAGTAAAAATGTTTCGGTAAATGTTATAAATTTCTAATTTGTATTCGAATACTTTTTCGTACTGTAGCCAAGGTAAAGTCACAGTAAAAACTAGTTTTCACAAATGCACTCTTTTGTATTAATTTTGTAGCCAAAAACAAACATTTTTTACGAATTAAAGGAGAAGAAGAATTATTTTGAAATAATAAATTTAAGATTCAATTTAATGTAAAAAATGCCTTTCATCGTTTTGTAAAAATATCGCGTTAAAGTAAAAAAAAATGTAATAAAAGCGATTCTGTATTAAAACTTTAAGGGATAGAAGATTAAGTGTACGAACTTTTTTTTGTAAAATTACAAATGTTTTAGTTATGAACGAATCTTTTTTTTTAACCAAAAATACTATATATTACTGATTTTCGATTTTACAAAAAATATCTGTTACGTTTTACTCGTTGATATTACGTAGCCTTAATATTTCCTGGCATTACTTTTTAAATGTTCTTCTATTTTACTTTTCATTATAATTGGTTTAGCTATTCCTAGGTTTTGTTTAGAAAAATAAGCAGACAGACAGTAGACAGAAATTAAAACAAAATATTTATTTTTTCTACCGACTTATGAAAAGAGAAGGTTCTCATTTGACCGTATTTTTTGTGAGTTACATCAGAACGTTTTTAAAAGTTAACCAATTTGTATGATTCGAGCTTTTCTTGTGGTCCCAAATATTGATTAACATCTGACCTGCAGTTTTTGAGTTATCCTTAAAAATGCGTATTTAATGGACTTCGAATACATTATTGATGTTTTCAATTCACGTTGTACAAAGTTTTTAATTTTACCATTCCCTTATAGACTAAGAATGATATATGATATGAACAGTCTAAATAACTCTCTAAGCTAATTCAAGGCAGTTATTTATATATTGCAGAAACTTGAGTTTCATTCGTATTTGTGTATAAAGTAGATTGTATTAATTTGCGACTTTATTAAAATATTTTGCTCAAATTCATAGAACTGGAGTTGGATTGCCATTTAGTGACGACTTTAGAGATTTATCTCCACATTTTGGTCCGCAGGCGTCGTAGGAGTCAATTAACGGATATGTTAGAACGTTCTTGTGGCTTTCAATTGATGGCAACTTTGCTTACACCATGCATAAAATACGCAAAATAATGATGGGGTGTCAAAAGTGCGAGTCGTCTGGTACACCGATTGTCATTTCGCCTGCCAACTAGTAGGAGAGGCCCATATTCTACAGGGTCTATTACAGGTTGACGATAAAGAAAGAAAAGATGGAGCTCGAAGCATTTGTGTCATATTCATTTTGGTTACATATATGCTTAGAAATTTTGTTATTATTTATAGTTATTCATTGAAATTAATGTTGTTAGATGTTCCTTTAAAATCATGGATAGATTGGCACGAACCGCAAATTACCATGCTTTAAAAGAATACCAGCGCAAAATAACAGCTTTTAGGTTGCCGTGTTTCGTATAGTGAATGATGTAGAGAACCGGAGACTTTTTACTGGATGACGAGTCATCTGCTTTTTATTGCCCGGACAGAGTTACAATTAATTTTATTTTAAGTGTGAAACATATTTAGGCCTAATTGCCCGGTTTTAGAATAGCAATCTAATAAAGATTTATCTTACTGGAAAGTTAAGGTCCTTTTCGCTCAGTTAGGTCTGACAACAACAATAGTGCGTCTATTGTTGTTTTCAGACCTAACTGAGGATAAGGCCGAATTAAAAAGTATTTCAGAAACATACGAAGGTAAAAATAAGTTTATCTTCACCTTACAGGATAAATCTACAGAACATTCACAGCCATATCCAATTAAATCATGTTCCGCAGAGGAAACAGATAATTTTTATACGATACATGGTGGATAGCGGCTTTCCTGTTTTTTTTACTTATTATAAGCCACTACTTGTCTACAATTCCAACTGGTGCTAACGGTAAATGGTACTTTCTAGCAAAAGAAAAGTCTTTTCACTCTTGTAATCGTTTGGTTCAAATGTGTGGAATATCGATAACAACGAACTGAAGTCTCACCAACCACCTAATCATTCAATGGAGGATGGGAAAGCAGAATTGAGGCATGTAATTCCTGGACTCACTCTCCAAATGCGAATATCGAGAGTTCGAGGCTGACAAGATTAGTTTTCCAAGTCAAGGTTTCCGATAATCTTCTTAGATTATCTTCCCACGCTGCTAGGTACTTCTTCGTAGCACCAACCAACATGTGATGATACTATTAGGTGTTGCCGCACACTTGCAAACGCACCTTGCGAGGATTGCAAGGATCCGTTACCACTGCTTTGGCCTTGGAATCAGAAACCGCGTGGAAGTTTGGATTTATCTCAACCCCTAACAACTTAAATTATTCAAAGAACCAAGTAAATTATTCTCCGTAAAACATATTCTAGCTTCTCCGTATCTCCAGAATAAAGGCATGCAACACTTAAGGAGTAACTTAAGTCCTCAACGCCGCTGATTGGTAAGTGCTGGATATCACTTGGTCAGATGGATTCATGTCGAGAAAAAAATATCTTACTTTATAGTAAATACATTTAAGTTAGGTATAAATTTCGTGTTGACATAAAGCACAATCATTTTCTAGCAGAAAAATATTGATTATTTCTGTTGCCGATTTTGTTTTATGATAGGCAACTGCGTTTACGCCTACTAAAACAACGAGACTGTGAAAAAGAATAAAGACGCAGGAAAGCATAGATGCATATTTTTATATAGAAGTAATGGTAAATAAAGCACACAGTTAACTTGACGATGAGAATTCTGTGACTTATAGACACCTAAATCTATCTTTGATTAATTATCAAAATACAACAGCGCTGTCACAACTGAGTACTAAGATGGTGCATAGCATTAAGTAACTTTTTAAGAAGGTATTCTGTGCGAGAAATCCGACAACAGGAGAAAGAAACCATCGATGTCTTTCTGATAACAGATAAAAAATCTGCGGTTGCTAACCCGCTTCTAAACGTGGGAACTATGGCAAATATCCCCTTAAGATGCAATTAATGAAGAGGCCTATGTTCACCAGTTGACTTTGATAGACTTTAATTAATGACTGAATGAATAAATGAAAGTTAATTTTGTGTCGCCGTGAACTTTCGTACATTTGCTTGAATTAAATCATAAAATGTATTTGCTTTGCTTATAAAATTAGAGAGTACAGACAAGGTTATGCCATTATGCATGGTTGACTTGAATCACTTTTTAGGAAAGACTTGGTATTAAGCCTGTTGAGCTTGTAAAATAATTTATTAACGTAAACAACGCCGAAATTACTAAATTAAAATGTTAATTTAATTTAATTAATTTACTCGTTTCTATACTGTTGTTTTATTAAAACTAATTATTTTTTATAATCTATAATGCGTTTGTTTTCAAAGCTAAAAATAATATGTTTATATTGCTTAAAGGTTTTTACTATAAAGCTAAGCAACATAATCTGCCAAACTGTAAACCAGTTTGTCCGTAGATATTACATCGCTCATGTCAAAAGAAACAAGATATACTCAACAATTATAATGTTTATCGACGTGTCATTAATTTACATGCGATAATGTGAACCCTTTTACAACAAACACTGGAAAATTCGCAAGGCCTATCTTTCAAAAGTTTTTTTTTTTAAACAAAAGCCGTTAGTTAGTAGACTATTAAAAAATATGTTCGAGAGTAACACTTGGCAATAAGGTGATTGATATTTTGCTGTTTTAAATGTATAATACAACTCTACTCTACTATATTGTTAATTATTGTATAATATGATGGTATAAAAAACAGTCCTGCTGAGTTTTATGCTAGTTCTCCCCAGGACAGAATTTTGTTCAGAACCAGACCTAAAAGTATAAATGACTTTCACTAAGTATTACTTGAAGTCCGTGAAGGATGAAAATTATTTTATTCTATTCCATTTTACTTTATGTAATGACGAAATAAAACGGACATTTTGTAGAGTTTGCGGAGTTGGTAATGGAGCTGTTAGTTTTTTGTGCATGGTTTTATTGTCTTTGTATTAATTGTTCCTGGTTGCAAATACTACAGTCTGAAGACGTAACTCTTCGAACAGTGCTTTTGTCTGTACTTATATTTTTACATGGAGAAATTTCTACGCATAACCGCCTCGCGAAGGCAAGGTTATGTTGGACTAGCGCCGACTAAATCCCCATGGTGTTCTATCTTTGCCACATATTGGCAGGACCACGGGAATGATTTTATACACATCCGTAGCCGTACCAGCGTCAGCTACTGCATGGTACCCCCTCCTCAGGAGAGGACAACTTGCCTCCATTCTCCTTCCTAGGTAAGTTGCACCAGAACAGTAGGCGCGTTTTTTTTCGCGGCCTCTATTTCCACCTGTGCAGCTCCTTCTACCGCCTTTAGAAAGCCAAGCGGCCAGGAAAGTTAAACCCGTACGTTGCCCGCATGCTGCCGAAAAGTAGATACTGACGATATGGATAATCGACAAGCTCAAAGTCATGCCTATCCATTGCATGCATGGTATCCTCTTGATCAATCTGGTAAATATAGGAATGTAAACATATGATAATTAAAAACTTATTTACCGTTGATAGCTTAAAGTTTAGTATAAATGTGTTTTTTCACTTGTTACATAGAGTAATTTAACAAGAAAAATTAACAAAAATTAAACTCTTATGTGTTAAAACAATTTCTAACTAGTGACGAAAGCTTAACCGTGCCGAGTATACGAAGTATAGAACAAAGTAGTGATTAGGTAGATAGCCTTCATTAAAAGATTATGCTCAGGTTTGTAATTATAGTTATTGATATTCATAATCTGATTTACGTAATACTATTCACTTTGGTCTCGGTATTTATTTATCACGCAAACATGTTTATCTCCAAATTCTACTATTATATACGAATAAACATCTGTTATGGGTGTAATAATAAACATTATATTGAGGCTCTCGTGCCGACCATGTATTGGCGGTGTAAGAATATTCACTACCCCATACGATAACACCGTGGTTGCCAATCCTCTTGTCAAGCGTGGCTACTGTAGCACATATGAATGACCCTATGAGACCATCTTTGGGTGAGGCCTACGTTTAGCAGTGGATTTTAATAGGCTGTAACGGTAACGGTATTCATCCTGTAAGAGAGAATTGTCGTTAACCATCACGCCTGCTAGGTGGATTTACGATCGCAATACTTGACGTATCGCAACTTTGACTCCGTTATCCATCGCCGATCTCGGTATTTTGTGCCTGGCGTAAAAGTAATATAGTTATACCGTAATCTACCTTTATGGCCAGTCTCATAGTCGCCTCTTACAACACCTATAGGCTTAAGAGGCGGATTATTATAACTTTAAAAAAAGCCCTGCTAGGTTTCTTGCTGGTTTTTCTCAGGTTAGAGCTGGTAGTTTGCGACTATGGCAAACAGTAGCAAATATCCCCCATAGATTACCTAACAGGCAATCTACGAGTGAGCCGAATGTTCAGCAGCTGTCTTTTAATAGGCCGTAATAAATGAACGAAATTAATAAACTCTTCACTACACTGTGAAAATTTTAATACGTCTTTCCTTCGATAGATTCCACGCCACTTGGCAGCCGCTAGAGCCTTGTCTGTCGAACAGGGATTGCAATCTAGCAGTGTTTTCTATCCTGAGGGATGACTTTTTTATTTGTGAAAATGCTGTTTCTTAGCCAATAAATACGGATTAATGGTGTATTATATTACTCTACTGACTGTAATTTATTAAAATTTATGTCTGTTTATCATGCAATATGTATTTTACTTTCAACTCTCAGTATGCACAGGTTATCTATGCTTTCAACTGTACATTAATATATAAAACATGGATGTCTGATGTACAAAATATTAAAATAAACGTTATTTGCTAACACTCTCCATACAAAAACAGGAGTATTAAGCCGCTATTTTATGCGGGTTTTCTGTGCTAAAGCTAGGACTTTTCGATCGAACCGATCCATTCGCGCCAAAATCATAATATTTAATTAACGATATGAAAGTAAACAAAGAATGTTTTATTCATTTCTGTATGTAATGTAATGACTTTTATTTTGTCATGTTTGTGTTTATATATACACATATTTACTTTAACCATGCCAAATCTTACACTTCTCTGTTTTCTAGGGGCTACAAATTTTTTTTAAATATAATATGCGTGAAAATTTTTGTAAAATCTTGATAAAATTAATCGTTTTAACTGTGTTAGTAAAGAGTACTTAGAAAAATTTTGATGATTAGAAATTTATTTTTAGCCAACTAGATGCATATATTCATCAATTGAAAACTGATTTTAATGAGCTTTTTTATTGAAATAGTTTCAAATACTACAGAAGTATCTTATATGCTTTAAAAAAATCCACTGATAATGGATAAAATAAAATAATATTATATGGACTGAAGATTGTTCTGTAACTATAAAAAACGACGTTCTAGTTGTTACATTTTGCTCGTATTACTTAGTTCACTCAAAAGGGTCAAAAATTAAACTTTTAACAAAAAATGCGAACCGGCTTCAAAGTTAGGTATAGTCAGTAAATATCACACTCGCATCTTCGTACCACAACTTTGCCAAAGTCAAATCACTGCTTAACTTTATATGATAATTAAACTTCAAACAGTTGACACCATAAGAATTTTGGACTTGTTTTTATCTAACGAGGATTTGTTTATGTAGTATGTGTTTGCAAACCGCCTCCAAATCAGCTAATGCCTTTAGATCGCCTTCATACACCTTTTTATATGGTTATATCCCTAAGTCAGACGTATAAATCTATGACTCAGTGGTCTACATCGTCATTTAAATATTTAGAAGCAAATTATTCCGCCATGTGTAAATCTATCACTGACATCAATTTTTGCTGAAAAGTCCGATTATAAATTTTACAATACATTTTATGAAATTATAAAAAAGCATTAAACGCATCGTTCATCAAAAAGTAATAACTTTCTGATATAGTTTTTTCAACCCCTCATTTATGTTTTTAAAGAGAAGGAAATTTTTTTACATAAGGTGGAAATATATAATGATAAAGCGGATTATTCCTATTTTTCATTACTTCGACAGAGAATTTTTTTATAGAAAATTTGGGTGACAAACGAGCACACGGTCCACCTGATGATAAGTGGATGCTGTTGCCCATAGATATCTACATTTATCCTCGATTAAGAATCAAAACGCAGATGCGTTGTCACTTCTGAGAACTAAGATAGAATACCTCGTTTTCACTAAAAAAGATATCCGGATCTCTACACTTACCATACGAAACAAAGCGGTATTAGGCTACTATTTTACGCTGGTATCCATTTGTGCTATAACCATAATTTAGCTGCAGTGTGGCTCTAACTACGTAAAATGATTTCATACTTAGAGGTTTAAAACTAAGATTTAAGACCGTTTGCCTCAATATTTACATTTATTCTAACGATGAAGGATTTAAGGTAGACATAAAATTATTTTGGTTCTTTGTTAATATTCAAAAAGATAATACTGGAATTCCTAACTTCATGATTTATAAAGTTAAAAAATCTACTGAACAAGAAGGTATTTTTACAGCTTCGTATATGAAAATGGACAGAAGTTACAGAAGGAGTATTTTAATAACCTTTTTAATAGGTAATTCCAAGTCTAAAATATTCCAAATTTCTACTTTTCTGAAAATAGCATAATCAAAAACTTATTTTACTCAATATTATCAAAGAACTTGGAATGCACGACCTTTCACCATTTTTTCTCAAGCACACTGCCGCAGTCATTAGTCATCCCTTATGTTTTATCTTCAAGTAATATCTTAGGGTAGGGATTGTGACCCAGATATGAAAAAATGCTAAAATTACAACAATTTACAAGAGTGGATGCACAAAAGACGTCTGTAACTACCACCCCATACCCCTTCAATTCTTGAGAAGCTATTACATGAGCAAATCTATCCTACATAACATACATATATTACATAACATAATTATACCTGAACAGCATAGATTTGTAAAACATCGATCAACAGCAACTAATCTTAATCTTTACACAAATTATCTTTTTCACTGCATGGATAATCGTTTACAAGTAGAAAAATTTAAACTGATTATTTCAAGGCCTTTGGAAAGGTTGTGATCAATCTACTAAAATCATTATTTTAAAGAAATTATCTTCAATGGGATTCAAGAAAATCTATTGAGATGGCAATCACCAAATGTTTTAAACAAATCTAAACGAGTTGTAATTAATGGTTTCTCATCTAATATCATAAACGGAAGCCCAGACTTACCACGAGGAGCTTTTCTTTGGCCTTTGATTTTATATTATTTGCGAACGATACAGTGATTGCTTCTATTTTACTAACTTTCTCTTTACGCGGATGATCTTTAAATTTATCGCAGTCTCAAAAGTATTGAAAACTGTTATAAAATACAAAAAGGTTTAAATCGCTTCAAAAACTACTGTCAAGGAAATAAACTTCACTTAAACACTTCAAAATGCAAACATAACACATTCACAAAAAATAACACATTTAATTACACATATAACCTGAACCGTATTTTGTTGGAATAAGTATCTTAAATTAGATATCTCGATTTGTATCTGGACTCTAAGCTACACTTTGCTGAACACGTAGAGCAAATATGCAATAAATCCTTTCAGCTTTATGGGTTTGTTACGCGGACATGTTCTTTTTTCAAACATCCCACCACATTTTAACTTTATATAAAACTTTAGTAAGATCACAGGTCGAATATGCATCCATTTAGTGGATTTAGTTTAGAGTGGGTGCGTGTTCAACGAAAGTTCCTAAAATCATTATTGCACAAATGCTTTGAAAATAATTCAAATTCTAATGAATCTTACGAACATTTATAAAGAAAATTTAGTAGTATTTCTTTAGGATAAAAAATCTCTTGGATCAAGCTTTGCTTAACAATATCTACCATAACAAATTTGACTGTAATTAACTCACCAATCAAATATAGATATACGTTCGTATACGTGATTCTGGAGTAAATTCGGGGTAAAAGTCACCGTGCCAAGTACGGGTAAGGTCAGAACTTTGTCTACCAGCCAATTATTTATTGAAGTATGGTATTAAAATAAAATTTGAGATGAATATGTATATGCTATACAATATATTTCCTATATGTAGTAGTAAGTTAGAAGGTAGAGGCAGAGAGACGAGAAAACCAGAACACATACAGATTCGGCAACGGAAGGCGGCCCCTTCACTAGATAGAGCGATGACCTGGTAAGACATGCAGGAAGTCTAGGGATGCAGGTGGCTCAGAACGTTGCTTTGTGGCATTCCTTGGAAGAGCAGTGGACTTGTAAAGGGATGTAATGATGATGATAATGATGATGATAATGATGATGATGATGATGATTGAGTAGCTTAGTTAGTTTCGGAACCTAATGCCCACGGTGTTACCGGTATAGCCTATCATGATTCCTGACTGAACTGAACATAGTCCTCATAAGGGGCATATTTAGAAAAAGACACTGTATAATACTTTATATTTTTTCACCAAAAAGTAAAAGTGTTTGTAATAAATTCTGGAATAAAAGTTTTATCTACAATAAGCAAATAATGATCGTTTTTGTTTCTTGAAACACTTTTGGACAGAAAAACTTAAGAAAAGTTGTTGTTAAAGATATTTATTTTCAAATGAAATATACATGTCACTTAAACAGAAGTTGCAATATTCAATCTATAAATGGGTTATGAGCATAGAGATTGCAAAAAATAAACACATTAAAAACAAACGAAAACGGTTTCGTGAATAATTCTTATAGTATCATTTTTCTAATGATGAACAAGTTACCAATCTTTTAGAATACAAGTTAATAAAGTGGGTAGTAAGCAAATTATTTCTTATCCTATACTATTAAACGAGCAATTATAAATATATAATCGGGATCTCGGAAACGGCTCCAACGATTTTCATAAAATTTAGTGTCCAGGGAGTTTCGGGATAAAAAATGGATCTAGCTAGGATTTATTTTTAGAAAATGTCTTTTTTGTCCGTGTTTTTAGGCAATAAAAATCTGCTACAATATTGTTAGAATAAGAAGGTAAATTTTGACAGATTGTCATTATTATAAATAGCTTAATTGTTATAATGGGCGGTCTCAGAATCGTAAAACCCCGGTTCGAGCCCAGACCGACACCGGCTTTTTTAATTTTTTTTTCAAGTTCCTTTCTTTTTTTGAGAAAATCTATTTTTTCGAGCACTTTTTTTTAGTATTTTTTAAAAACACGAAAATTTAAATTAAAATAATTGCATTCATGATTTTTTATTCAAATAACCAGTTCCGTTTTTTCTGTTATGTCGCTAAGATCAAAAAATATTATTTATATTTCATCAGTATGTGATTTATATCTAAATATAATTTCCAAAACACACGAATTAAAAAAAAATCGAGCGAAAAATACCGAGCAAAGCTCGGTCAACCAGGTACTATTTACTGATTAGCGATTGGTGTATGGACACGGTTGCACTTAGAATTTATTTACTATGTGTTGTTTTAGTTTACATTTAAAGATTTTAAAATTAATATTTTGATTTCTTGGGGTAGTTAATATTAAATCTACTAAAAAGTATACTCTGTTTACCATAGTTTATTCGTACCTTAGATACTTAAATATTATTAGTGTTACGAAGTACTTTCTTTAAAAAATTTAATTGTGTTTGTGTGTGGGTGTATTTTAGTATCTAAAATTTTCTTTATTAGAATACAGATATTATAGTAATATGTTCGATAAATATTCATAATTTTAGTTTCTCTGTACAGTATGTCTGTCGTTGTCTTGAAGTAGTAATTAAATAACAGTTTCAATATTTTACTTTGACTTAATTGTAGGTCCTTAATGTTGTTTTGTAGGTGCACAACCAAATTTCAACTAAATAATCGTGATGTGGTTCGACTAATGTATTTATACACGAACACGATAAGGAATACATCGAATACAACTGTAAAATGAACTTAGTAGAGAAGATAGTTACTATCTTATTTTTGATATATGACTCTTCCATGACAAGGTTTTGTCTCGAACTAAGCCTAAATAGTTATCTTCGGCCGGCTCGTATATTTTAGAGTTGTCAATGGCGAGAGGGGAATAACTGTAAATATTTTTGTTTTTGGGCTTAAATATCATGTATGAGGTTTTATATGTATTGATTGTTAGCAAATTAGATTAAAACCATTTATGTACCATATTAAGATGCACTTGGGCTTGTGCGATAATTTCATCTATGGAACGTCCAAAGTAGAAAATACATCTGTCGTATGCATATAAAGAAATTTCGCCATTTAGTTTAAGATTAGTTATGTTATTTATATACATCAGGAAAATGAATGGCCCTCAAATAGAGCCTTGGGAAACACTTTTTTTAAGGCATGGTCGTTAATAACTATATAAAAAAGTTTATTTAATAGTAGGGAGTGACTTATTGAATCAAATGCCTTTTTAAAGTCAATAAAAATTCCAAGCCCTAAATTTTTGCATCTATGTATTTTTTTTTTTTGTTTTGGTAAGTCTATCTTTGTGGCTAAGGTACTTGAACTACACTGCAAATCATACTTAAAGTTTGAAATAAAGTAAATTGTTTTATATTACTTTTTAAAAAAATTGGAAATAATTGGTAAGAGAGAAATAAGACGGCAGTTACCGGGATCATACTCATACCTGATTTTTATATGGTGTGACTTTGGCATTTTAAGCTCATTTGGAAACGTTCCACTTTCAAGACAATCATTTATACATGAAACAAGTCTTGCAAGAATTAAGTACTTAATACACTTAACTACATTTTTGTAATGTCATCTATTCCCAAGCTCCTATTAGGATCTAGTTTTTTTTTTATGTCTGTTACTAAAAAATTATAAATTATTCATCTCCGAAAATTTTTGTGGTATCTTGTTAGCTAAGACGGACCAAATTTAAGCGAAAAATAAATTAAACTCTTCTCAAATACGATTTCCACCTGTTATTTTTCCTAAATATGTTTTAAGTTTTGGAGGAATATTATCCGTTTTTATTTTTTATTTTTTTTTTGTTTGGGTATCAATAAGCCTCCAAATTTATTATGGTTATTTTTACAGATAATAAATGATATTATAATAACATTAGTTGTCGACTTATTCAATTCACAATGCTTATACAATTTTAAATTAAACACTGCACTTTTATTTTCACTTTTGACTTTTTTAATTGAAATAATTCAACACCTATAAGTTTTATCAATAGAACAGATATTACGTAATACAATTATATAATGTACGTACGTAATACTCGTACAATTGCGTAATGTCTAATTCCCGGGTTCCAGTACCAGATGACGGCTTTCTCGATTCACTATGCATATTTTATATTATTAAATTAAACACTGCTCTTTTATTTTCACTGTTGACTTATTTTCACCTTTACTCATAATGGAAACCATCCAACACCTACAAGTTTTAACAATAGAACAGTTACTGCGTAATACAATTATATTTGTGGTGCCATCTACTGTTGCTGTGAGCATATGAAACATTGACAACTGATATTGCACCTCTATGCTTATCTCTACATTTTTCTAAGTATGTGACAATAATATGTAACTTTAATATTTACTAACAAAATGATTATATTCTGTTAGCATTACCACAGTTTCGTGTAAATAAAAACCAGCACTTAAACTTACAAACTTTGCAAATTCAGTGTAGACCTAGTTTTGTATAAGGACCAATGTATTATTAAATATTATGCTTAGTTTGAAAGATTTGACAAGCCAAGGAAAGAAAAACAACAAATAACGGTATTGTACAGTCAGGTAGCTTTATGTTTAAATATTAACCTAATTAACCTTCGATGGCTCAATTACCTGGCTGCACATGAATGGGATAGGAAGGAGTCCTGGATGTTATGTTATAGGTTCTATTCTTGTGTTATATACTATTTACTTTATATTATAAGTCCTCTATACTCCTATATTGTTATTCTTATATTACTTATTTACTTTAAAACTAAATTACATTGTTTACCTAGAAACCAAACTAATTAGATTGTAATATTTAAATACTAATGTTTACTGTTCCAAAGTTTACCATTCTTAATTGTATCTTAGAATAAGTTAACGATAAACACAAACAAGCATAATGTTATTCCCTTATCTTTACCCCTACCTCCTAGCTTCCCACGATCCTACACTATATAAACCAAGTCCTTCGATCCCACAACACAATTCTATTTCCAAACTCTCTGTCTCAACTTCTATATTTTAAGTTAGTTTGTATTATAGTTAAATATATTAAATAAATTTATTTTTAAAAGAGTTTTTGTCTCTGCCACATAACAAATTTGGCGCAGTCGGTAGGATCTCGCGTGATTCATTCGCTTAAATCGCGTAAAGACGAAGTGAACGTACCAAATTCGACGGGACAGCATCGCCCAACAAGAAGACAACGTACGGTAGCTGAAGGCTTTTGAAGAACTTCGCCGAACCATGCAGCTCCACATTTTATTGTTATTGTGGTAAGTGGCTAAACTTGTTTGTTCAAATTCCTATTTTCCATTTTTACCAAAATATTTTTCCTACATCTACCACCTCATTTTACATTATTTTTTTTATATAATCATACTATTCAGTCATATACTATTATATTATACTATTCTATTATATCAATTATTCATATTATTGTATTGTATTACCTGTGTAAAACAAAGAACACTAAGATGGCTTTAGACATTACCACATTACTGAAATTAATTCCCTCATTCGACACAGACAATAACGACCAAGTGTATAGATTCGTTAGGTCATGCAATTCAGCTTTTGACCTTAGTTCAGCGGACCAGAAGTCAGTACTTTTAGTATACGCGTTGAACAATATTACTGGTTCGGGTGCGGCAGACGTTCACAGTAAAGAATATGCATTTCATGGACCGACTTAAGAACATTCCTTATTGAAAAATTCTCTAACGTTAAAACCATAGCACACCTTAATCTCGAACTGCAATCTATGTTTCAAAAACCTACAGAAACACTAACTGAATATTTTCACAGAGTCGACCTTTGTCGCTCCAAAATAATAGAGAAGTTAAACGCCGAAATATGCGATAAGACATTACTGGGTCGCTTAGCCACAACGGAAGAAACGGCTCTTAACGTTTTTGTCAATGGCATTAGCTCCGATATCGGAGCAATGCTAAGAACAAAAGAATTCCCTACCCTTTGCGAAGCAGGCCGATTCGCACTACAAGAAGACAAAATTCGTGCGATGAACAAGGCTAGGCAATCTCTATTTAGGCTAAACACAACGCGTTCACCACCTTTTTCAAAACCACCATACCATACCCATAATTACTATAATAATAGTAATACAACTAAGCCTATAAATCGAACTCATCTACCATATACACAAACCACATACAATAATTCCAACACACCGCAACAAATTACAAAATTATGTAGTTATTGTAAAAATATTGGGCATAATATTACAGAATGCCGTAAAAGAACTTATAATAATAATATAAGAAACAATCAAGCCCAACGCGCACTTCCTGCGCCTCCTATCCCAGTAAATCATTTAAACTGCCAAGCGACCAACGAGATGAGCAACTCGTTGGAAATCGCTTCAGTATCCTGCTCACCGATCCCGACTCAAGACATAGAGAACCTGCAAATATGAACTCTAGTAAATCCAGCCCTATTTCTCAAAGGCGTCCTCGACCGCCGAACCATCGAGATCACACAACGCAAACAAACAGCGTACCTTCTAAATCACCGCTTAAGTGTAAGACAGAATTGAAAAATGTGTCTACACAAACTAGCGACTTAAGTACTACATCACATACACATCACTCAATATTCAAAAATTCCAGTTATCAAACGGAAACCTACGAACAGGGTAACCAGCCCCAAACCCTTGGTTTTCCAAAACATGCTATTCCTTCTACATCCACTGACTCTATTACTACTATCTCTACTACATCTACTATCTCTACTACATCTACTGACTCTCTCGAGACTACTAAACCTACTACGTCCACTGATTCCATCAAGACAACTACACCTCCTATATCCACAAATTCCACTGTTTCCAATAAACCACGTTCGAAACCGAAACCTATAACTAAAAAGCTTAAATTAAAACATCCCAAATTCAAATGTAATACAAAATCTTTTGCCATATCTGCCTTAAACGATATACCACCCGATAACCTCTTACACTGTACTTTTCACATAGAAGGCAAACCAGTGGCATTTCTCATAGACACCGGAGCAGGGATCTCGGTAATAAAAAGGGATAAAATAGGTTCGTCACCTTTAAATAAATTAAACATCGTGTCAATCGTAGGTATTTCCGGTAGCCAAAATTCAATTACAACCTCAGGCACCACCGAAATATCTCTAGATTATTTACCTAAATATCGTTTTCATGTTGCTTCCCTTAACATTAAAGCAGACGGTATCCTAGGCAACGATTTTATGATAAAGAATAAATGCAGCATTCATATTCATTCTAAAACAATGAGAATACGTGACAGATCATACAACCTACATTATTTGAACGAAAATCCTCAAAATATAATCGACCCTAATAACCAATTCCTTTCTAGCCGTTCCGAGAGTGTAATTATGTGTAGAACAAATAATATAAATTCCGGGACAGCAATAGTCGAAAAACAAATAATAGATAACGGTATTGTTATTCCCAACGCATTAGTTGAAGTCAAAAACAACTCATTTATTATCACTTGTGTAAATACAAACAAATCCGATAAAGTAATTAGCATTCCAAACATCGAAGTTCAACCTTATCAACCAAATCAACAAACTAACAACATTAATAAACACTCAATTAATAATCTTAATCACACATCCGACACCGATAGACAAAAGCAAGTACTCACCCTCATTAGACGCGAACATTTAAACAAAGAAGAATCGAACTCATTAGATAAAATTGTCTCCAAATACCCCGACATATTTTTCATCGAAGGCGACTCCCTTACATTTAGCAATCATACAAAACATCAAATACCTACCACTACTGACATTCCAATTCACACGAAAACCTATCGCTTTCCTCATGTACACGAACAAGAAGTAAAATCACAAGTCCAAAAGATGTTAGACCAAGACATTATTAGACCTAGCTCATCTCCTTGGAGTAGCCCCATCTGGGTTGTTCCTAAGAAACTAGACGCATCTGGGAAACAGAAATGGCGATTAGTTATTGATTACCGCAAGTTAAATGAAGTCACAGTAGGAGACAGTTATCCTCTTCCTAATATCACAGATATTCTAGACAAATTAGGTCATTCTCAATATTTTACCATATTAGATCTTGCCTCAGGTTTTCATCAGCTAGAAGTTGATCAAAAAGATATACCTAAGACGGCTTTTAGTACACCATATGGCCATTACGAATATAAAAGAATGCCATTTGGCTTAAAAAACGCACCAGCGACATTTCAGCGTGTAATGGACTCCGTTTTGTATGGCTTACAAGGTGAAAGATGTTTCGTTTACCTCGACGACATAGTTGTCTTTGCTTCCAGCCTTCAAGAGCATGAACAAAAACTTGAAGAAGTTTTCTCTAGACTTAGAAAATATCAACTAAAGATTCAACCAGACAAATGCGAATTTCTTAGACGCGAAGTTGCTTATCTTGGCCATATCATTTCGAACGAAGGCGTTAAGCCGAACCCCGATAAAATTCGGGCAGTTCAAGAATTCCCTATTCCTAAATCATGTAAAGATATAAAGGCATTTCTAGGCCTTACAGGATACTATCGTCGGTTTATTCCTAATTTCAGCAAACTTACTAAACCTTTAACTAGCCTTCTTAAAAAAGACACTACCTTCATATGGGGTGAAACCCAACAACAATCCTTCAATGAATGCAAACATCTTCTTACTAACCCTCCCATCTTACAATATCCAAACTTCACAAAAGAATTCATACTGACCACCGACGCTTCTATAAACGCCCTAGGTGCTGTGCTATCGCAAGGCGAAATAGGCAAGGATTTGCCTATAGCATATGCATCTCGGACACTAAATAAAGCAGAATCAAACTATTCCACTATCGAAAGAGAGTTATTAGCTATCGTTTGGGCGGTTAAACATTTTAGACCATATTTGTTTGGTAGAAAATTTAAAATTGTAACTGACCACAAACCGCTAACATGGCTTTTCTCGATAAAGGACCCTGGTAGTCGGTTAGTTCGATGGCGACTTAAACTCGAAGAATACGAATATGAAATAGTATATAAGGCAGGTAAGAACAACACTAATGCAGATGCTCTCTCACGCCCGCCAATTCTCCACACGAACATAAATCATCCCACAAAAAGCGACAAAAACACACATCTCGACCCAAACACTTCGGAAGACTATTTACAATTAAACTTTCAACACTACTTAGAAATCGACTCTCACACTTTTAATACTCCAAATCTCCGTATTTCCCCAGACTGCCTCTTAAACGAACGTCACAAAAACATTCTTATCCCAATCTCGTGTCAACTTTCCGATAAAAATACCCTTTTCAAACAAGCAATTTCCACTTGCTCTCAAGTGGACCCATTTTTAAGTAAACCCAAAACACTTTACGAAACTGATTTATTAGTTTCAGATAAGAAACAAAATATTATATTTGGCTGTTCGAGACCCACTCACTTCGATCCTTGGGATTCTGAGAGCTATTTTAAAGTATTACTCGCTTGTCTACACAACCATAAATTAAAATCACTTTACGTTCCGGACTTAAAAAACGACCCCACTTGTAAACTTAAAGGAAACGAACAATTACACATAACAGCATATTTAGCCGACCTTTACGAATGCAAGATCACCATATGTGAAAATAAAGTTAAAACTCCAGCTCCAGAAGAGATAGAATCAATCCCTAAAACCTTCCATGACGATCCCTTATCAGGACATCGTGGCATTATCGAAACGACACACAAAATACGATCTGAATATTTCTGGAAAGGAATGACCGATACTATTAAAAATTATATAGATAATTGCCAAATATGTCAACGAAACAAAATTCAACGTAAGACATATAAAGCTCCCATGGTTATTACTTCTTCTTCCACTGAACCTTTTGAACGCGTAACTATTGACTTAGTCTCTTACTCAGATATAACTAACGACTTTAATAAATACATACTCACACTACAAGATGACTTGACTCGTTTTGTTCAAGCATACCCTATTCAAGATAAACAAGCAACAACAGTAGCCAAATCTCTTCTAATTTTCTGTCAACATTACGGCGTACCTAAACGTTTCCATTCCGATCAAGGTACAGAATTTCTAAATAGCGTAATCAAACAATTGATGAAATTACTAGGATCCACTCACACAGTTAGTACCGCATATCACCCTCAGACTAACGGTTCTTTAGAACGATTCCACGCAACATTACGCGACCACATCCGAATGTACCACAAACGTAACCAATCTAATTGGGATCAAATCGTACCATTCGCCGTTATGTGCCATAACACATCAATAAATCAATCCACAAAATTCACACCACACGAATTACTCTTTGGCTACAAACCGCGTTCGCTTTATTCTCTAAAAGCTAATGACGATTATACAACTCATGACTACCTAAGAGATTTAAACGAAAGACTCAAGGTATCCCGTGACATAGCTCGCCAAAACGTTGAATCAATGAAAGAAAAGGCAAAAGAGCGATACGACAGTAATATTAAAAATATAGCCAAATTTAACGTAGGTGATAAAGTTATGCTCAAAGTCCCAAGTCCAAACAACTTAAATAGCCTTTGGGACGGCCCTCATGTTATTGTTAGAATAGGTTTTAATGAAAATTATGTTATACAAAAATCTGGAAAAAACCAATTAGTACATGCGAATCGTTTAAGACCATTGCATGACTTCACTCCATTATCATAACATTTACTCTAAGACTAGATCGTAATTATTCATAAAATATTTAACTTTATTTCTATTGCAGGGTGGCTCAAATAATGGCACACCCTAATCCCTTAAGCAATAAGACCCTTAGTTTAAATGAAAATCTTTTAAATTTTATAAACAACCCATATATTAATTTTACAATTTGTTCTATTATTAAATTATTACTTTACATCATTTTATACAAAGTTTACTTATTTTCTAAGAATTATTATATAACTAAATTTAAAGGAAATCAAAACAATTAACTAGGATTATTTTAATTTTCAGGTACTCCACAACTTTTGTTGATGGGGATACCCACATAAATCCCATTCCCTCTAATTCTGGACTCTATTTCGAAAACAATGATGAAATACTAATATCTGAAAATTCCTGGAAACTTATCATATATCGTAACTTTGAACCTTTATTCCTAGCTCGCAACTCTATCAAAAGACTCGTAAATAACTACCAATCTCTTATCGCTACACATTCAAATTTACCCACCGTTATCACTACTACTTCATTTATAAAAATAAACGTAGACAGAATAGACTCTAGACTCGATGAACTTAATTCTTACACTGATAACAAGCGATCCAAACGTGAAATGCTAGACGGCTTAGGTTCAGTTTTGAAATGGCTCATTGGTGTTCCAGACGCAAAAGATGCTAAACATTATAACGAATGCATTGAACAGCTAGAGAAACAACAAATATCTACTAATGATATTCTAAAACAGCAATTACAAATTATTTCTTCAACAATCACAAATTTTAATGAAACAGTACATAAAATCTCTTATGATGAATATGTTATTAATGAAGATATTAACAAAATAAATTCATATTTCGCCTCCACAAACAAACTTATATTTAATTTAACTATCCTTGAAGAAATATCGACCGTTTCAATTCAAATTCTTGAAGCCATAGTTTCTTTAGAACGAGATATTGACGATGTCACCACAAGTATACTTTTTATTAAATCGAATGCAATACACCCGTCAATAATATCAACTATGCGCCTATACAAAGAATTACTGTCTTCTAATCCCGCTAGGCTCAACAAAAACTTAGTTGCCCCAATAACATTACCTAATATACACAAAATTCTCGAATCTGCCTCTATTACTTCCTATATTTATATGAATAAAATTATATATATCTTAGAATTCCCTTTAGTTAAAAACGAAAAATTTATATTATACCATTTATATTCTATCCCTATGCTACATCCTGACTCCTCCTTATATTCCACTATCCTTCCCGAACAAACATACCTTGCCATGAGTACCACTAGACAGCAATACGTCGTTATGAGCTCACTGGACAAATGCAAAGACTTTGCAACGGAATCCAAAGTCTGCAGGGATCTTCTCATCTACAACATCAACACCAGACCTATATGCGAAGTTGTCATCCTAACAACAACGAGTCAACAAGTTCCTGAAGTTTGTGATATCACTACATTTTCAGCTCATATCAATACTTTTCAAGCTCTTAGAAACAACAACTGGATCTACATACTCCAACGCAAGACTCCGTATGCTTTAGAGTGCGAAAGCAAAACAACTCACGGCGAAATCTCTGGAGCAGGTATCATCACTCTAGAACAAGGATGTAAAATGTACACCGCGTTTGTTACACTCCTAGCTGAGGACACTAAAACGATCAACATCAGTCATCCTTTTACTTCTGTGGATATTGAACACATTTGCCTCCCAGAAGAAATTAAACTACAACAACCAGAACTTGCACCAATCCAGCTCAACAACATCCAACTCGACTCTCTTAACTCGGTTAGAGACCAAATAAAAATACATTCAAAATTACTTAAAGAAAATAAATCTACATTCTCAGAAAAACATGCAACAAAATTTTCCATATTTGGTTTGATTACTGGCATCATTATGCTAACATATTTTTGTTACAAATGTTACAAGTGCTTGCCATGGAATAACATGCCCATAAATCCACATGGCAACTGTATACAAATTTTTAATAACTGCTTTGACCGTTCTCGTCGCCAACAACACGTCGAAGTTCCCATGTCATCGATAAACACCACTGCTACAACATCCTGCATATCAGAAGACGAAGACGAAGCTGCTGACTACATTCAAAAATCGAGCAAAACCGCTCAATCTTTGTTCTAAGGGGGGGAGGTGTTATGTTATAGGTTCTATTATTGTGTTATATACTATTTACTTTATATTATAAGTCCTCTATACTCCTATACTGTTATTCTTATATTACTTATTTACTTTAAAACTAAATTACATTGTTTACCTAGAAACCAAACTAATTAGATTGTAATATTTAAATACTAATGTTTACTGTTCCAAAGTTTACCATTCTTAATTGTATCTTAGAATAAGTTAACGATAAACACAAACAAGCATAATGTTATTCCCTTATCTTTACCCCTACCTCCTAGCTTCCCACGATCCTACACTATATAAACCAAGTCCTTCGATCCCACAACACAATTCTATTTCCAAACTCTCTGACTCAACTTCTATATCTTAAGTTAGTTTGTATTATAGTTAAATATATTAAATAAATTTATTTTTAAAAGAGTTTTTGTCTCTGCCACATAACATGGACCCTACAGACCCTAACTAGGTTCGCTATACCTAGCAGCCCCTAGCAGTCCCTAATACCCTACCATATATATATATATATATGTGTGTGTGTGTGTGTGTGTGTGTGTGTGTGTGTGTGTGTGTGCGGAGAAACACTATTCTCCTCGACATCGTCATCGGTGGTCACGGGTCCAGCGAGCGTCATCAGGGTTGAATGCGAGCACAAAACAAAGTATTCACTATTTATGTACAATTTATTTAAGGTTTAATACCATTACCCTTTGTATCCTTATTTTTCTAAGGGGACGCAATAAAAATTTTAAAATAAAATGAAATAAAAGTCATTAAAAGAATTGCTACTTTGCAATTAATTATTTGAAATTTAAAACTTGTAATATATATAAAGTCCGAGCAGCAGTTTCGCGACAACAATCTAACGACTTCACCTTACGAACACCAAAAAAGGAATCATCAAATCATCCACCTCGATCCACAAACACCAAAAAAGTGTAATCGTGCCGCGACCTTAAAAATGGCGCCTCGGCAATACTCAAGGCTTACCCTCTGCTCTGATTGGTCATAACATATATTTAGTACAATAAAGTAACTTTAATGAGATTAAATAAGATTCTACACAATAAAAAAGTCTCATAAATTAAATAAAATAAAATTAGAATTTAAAAGAGTATTATTTAGACAAAACAATCGATATCTCACGATGAAACCAGCAACCAACTTGATTCCGACAACTTTCTCCGACATACATAATTTTTTTAAGGATTTTATCGCGTTTCATTTTAATAATAATAATTGAAATTATAATATTTACAATTAATATTATACACATTATAAAAAAGAAACTATAATATAGAAAAACTAACACTAAAAATTTAAATTGTCAAAAAGTCCTGCTCCACGTGGTATAGTGCCAAGAACGCTGGCTGCGTTTCCTCGCTGAATAGCTATACTAAGCCTTTGAGCGAGGAAAGAACCAGCCCTCTTATCATCAGCAGCGACGACCAGCCATGGATAGAGTTCCTTTAGGAACTTCAGAGCACGTGGACCCCACAGACCGATAGTCTCTACAGCAAATGGCACAAATATGTAGTCATTTCTCAAAGACTCATATTTGCGCCATTTACTAAATTCGACTGCCTCTGATGACGCCCCGGCTCTAAAAGAGGTACCCTTGAGATGAGAAGCCGCCAAAGTAGCATCCAACACTAGGGCTTCACCTCTCTCCCAAGGGACCAAAGTCATACCGTCATATACCCATCAGTCATATACCGTAAATATCCCGCAAGGCTCTAAAATCGAGGGGATATTTATGGAGACAAGAGCCCTTCGGATGACTTCGTTTAAAGAACCGTGACGGGAAAACCTACCTGCATTTTTCTTGCATGAAAGTCCGTGGAGCCCAAACTCATCGACGCTGCTACCACAGGGGCACTGGTGAGGTTGACAAATTGCCGCTCCAAGGCGGATTCCTACGGCGATGCGCAAACTCTCCCCGTCAAGCAATGTGCCGAGATTACTTGATGGTAGAGCGTGTATATACATAAATTAAATAAGTACTGGTGCACCATGAGACTTAAGGTAACAGATGAACAGAGACAGAATATCAGAATTAGGTGATGGAGTTCTCTCACTGCCAGTCAAGCAGACTCACATGACTGGTCACAGAGATTCTGGCGGCTACAAGTGTCTTAGCCGCAGTGTGAGGAAGGTCTTACCAGGAGTGTCGAAGGTAATAACTAAGACGTGGTCCAGCGTTGAAAGAGGATTACATTAACCAATCATTACAATTTATATGTTTGCATTTAGGTTACTATTTGCGTCATATCTGAGATTATTCAGCAAACTATTGGTGTACGTGATTTTTGATAACGCAGTCACAGTGTTGCTGCGTTGTAATGTTCAGAGCTGCATATTTTAGCGTCTCTCAGGAAGAGGGTTCAGCTGGTAGAGTCCCATCGAGTTTTGCTTTGTAGGTGGCTGATGGTCTGAGGGTGGTTGCTGCCGGCCACCACTCAGATTGCAAGCTGGTCAGGGCGGATGTGTTTGCTACGCTTTTTGAGTTGTCGGGCTGGGCTGTTACTGCAGCTACGGCTGCTCAGCGTCTGTGTTAGCAGACGTATCCTCAAAATATTTAAACCTATGCAACATTGTTCGCAACAAGTTCTTAATTTCATTAAGTAATAAATTCTGATTTAGCATGTGACATAAAAGCACAGTAGTAATCAGTTGAAAAACAAGAAAATTTGATTATTTTTGAAGAAATCAAACCATATTTTCTTTACTCCTTACTGCAATTACATTTACTTTAAATTATTCAAGAAAATCGGATCTCCTACTCTGTCAAGTTTGCGCCAAATAACCAACGTATCTGAAGTTTTCAAAACAAATTAAATAACTTCTTATCTAAGTCCCAAATATTAAATCCGAACGACTTTCTCCATGACTCGTACAACTCGTTGAAAAGATTTGTAAAATTCAATAACCTCATTTTATATTATTTAAACTTATGTTGTTTAATAACATTAAAATGCAAAACTGGCTTTCAATAAAAACCTGATTTATGTTGCAACTTCAATTAAAGACAAGCTTAAAATACTTCACTGCCTCTTATGTATTATACTGTAATACATACCCGACTGGAACACAGTAGTGGATTCACTTATGGTAAAAGGGTAGTACCAATAGTACTGAGGAATAGCGGTGTAAGAATATATTCTATCCCAAATCGTCTCATGGGTGTTGTAAAAAGTGACGGAAAGAAACTAAAACAGAAGAAGGCCAACAACTTCAAAAAAAGGGTCTTTTTTTTCCTTGATACCATTTATTTATTCAAAAAAAGATTCTCGGTCTTGTCACAAGGTTTTGTCAAACTTGTTTAGTCGTTTAGAAAATGGAATTGACTCGAGAAAATTCAAGAGCGATGATTTATTATGACTTTCGAAGTGGTTTAACACAAAAACAGTGTGTTGACCAGATGATTTACTGCATTTGGTGATGAAGCCCCATCCAAAACCATAATTTATCGCTGGTTTGCTGAATTTCAACGATAAGTAGTGAACCCGTCAAGGTCGTCCAAAAACTGCAGTCACCCAAGAAAACGTTGATGCTGTGCGTAAGCTGATTGAGGAAACTTTAGACATTAGCAAGAATCAAATTCAAATAATCTTGCATGAACAATTAGGTGTAAAAAAGTTGTTTTCCCGATGGATACCGCATTCGTTCTGTGAAGAGCAAAAAGCGGCTCGCGTTACTTGGTGCGTCAGAACTCTCGAAAGATTCCACGCAGGTTCCTCAAATGCTGTATACAACATCGTATCAGGTGACGAATCCTGGATATACGCGTACGAACCCGAAACAAAAAACCAGTCACGAGTTTGGGTGTTCGAAAATGAGTTAAAGCCAACAAAAATTGTTCGTTCACGGAGTGTTGCAAAAAAATAGTGGCCATTTTTGTCTCAAAAACCGGCCATGTTACGACTATTCCTCTTAAGGGACAACGAACGGTTAATACAGAATGGTATGCTAGCATTTGTTTGCCACAGATCATTTCTGAACTCCGTAAAGGGAACTGCAACCGCCGCATCATCTTCCATCACGACAATGCGAGTTCTCACACCGCACACAGAACAAAAGAGTTTTTAGAGCAAGAAAACATAGACCATCCGCCGTTCAGCCCCGACCTAAGCCCTAATGATTTCTATACTTTCTCTAAAATAAAGAATAAATTGCGTGGACAGAGATTTTCATCCCCTGAAGAAGCTGTGGACGCCTACAAAAATGCCATTTTGGAGACCCCAACTTCCGAATGGATATTATGATGATACGTGATGTGTGTTGGCATACATCACGTTTTGGTTGAGTCAATACAGCCTATTATTTCTTGCCTAAAGCTCTCTCTGGAAGTTAGGAGAAAGAGAAAGAAGCCGAGAAGTGAAATGTATGTTACAGTAATATGTTAATTTTCTTTTTGGATAGGATAAAGAGCTGAATGGCATTTATTAGTATATAAAACAATGCATTTTAACCACCATAAAGAGACCAACAAATTTAAGCGGGTCATACTAAAATATTATATAACTTTATCAAAGGAGACATATAAGATGGCGCCCTTCCACTCATAAAATTATATGTTAAATGTCATGTCTGACGTGTGATTTAAGTCTTGAAATAATGTAGGTAGTCCGATATTTTTTGATTTATTATAGCTTGTCGTGTATTTGTGAACTCGTGAATGCATTTATTGTGTTTCTTTTGGATTACTTTGGCGATTTGGTTTTTTTTTTATTTGAACTTTGGATCTGTTTCTACTTGTTTGAAGCATGGACTTTTTTTACGTGAAATTTTGATTTCCTTGATATCAGACATCTGTAGAATTACATTTTGAATCACTAGGCAGGTATGTAAAAAAAGATGTTTCCTTAAGTTATTAAATGCATTTGAATAATATGCTTCTGTATGTAATCTCTTAACAATCAAAAAATAAATTATTATTTTCTCCACAAGTTCTTAACGGCTGCATAATATTAATATAATGTAATTATCTTTCAATTCACCTGTTAAAACATGTTGCATAGATTAAGATGTGCTTCTGCAATAGAAGGAAATGAGCAATATTACATTGCTGGAGATTTGGGTCCAGAAATTATTACCATTCTTGAAAATCTAGGTCAATTGGTACGAACGCACATACTGTAATCATTACAGATTACTTGGCAGTATCTAGTCCAACGGATATGACAGTTTTTATATATTTCAGTATTTAATATGATTTTGGATGAGAATGGACCAGTATGTTCACAATATTTTGCAAACTTATTACAAGAATTATCTGTCGGTACAGATCATGAAAATGGTCTTCAGCACCTTAATGCCAATAGTACAAGTATATTGTGTGTTTAGTGTCAACTGAGACTGGGTAGCGCACGTTGTCACTCTCTTTCAGAGGGTCCTGAAAGATATTTTATGTCTGAGAGGATTTTTCCAAGACAAGTTAGTATTTATATTTATTTAAAGGTTTACTAATCTAAATATTAATCATTCCAGTTATAAAAAAATATCAAATATTTATTTTCTTTTATGTAGAATTAGGGTTATAAACTGGCACACAGTTCACCGAATGGTAAATGGATGCTGTGGCCTATAAACATCTACATTCATTTTCAATTAATAATCAAAATGCAGATGCATTGTCAGTCCTGAGGACTATGACGAAATGCCTCGTTTTTAGTAAAAATGGTCTCCTGTTCTCTACACTCACTATACGAAACACAGCAGCTTGAAGCTGCCATTTCACGCTGGTATTCTGTGAGAGTGTGGCCATTCCCCGGTCGAGCCGACCTATTATATACTGCACGTGGCTCTTTTTCTCTAGGATAAGGGTAACAAACGAGCACACAATCCACCTGATGGTAAGTGGTTACTGTGGCCCATAGACATCTGGGCACATCTATCCTTGATTACGAATTGAAATGCAGATTCGTTTTCACCCGTTAGGACTAAGACGAAAATGTCGTTTTCAATGAAAGGTGTCTCTGGTTCCATTAGTCAGCATTAAGTTTCTATTTTACACTGGTATTCTGTGAGAACGTGGCCCTTCTCCAGTCGAGCCGACCCATTCGTGCTACGAATTAATATACTGCTTATATAGTTACAGCATGGCATTACGTGGTATTATATTCTTACAGATACCTGAAAGTGCACTGGTATATCTCTGCGTATGGTCTACGTAATGTTTGTTGAGTTTGTTGGACAGAAACTCAACAAACATTACGTAGACAAGGAGTTTCATATATACCATCACCTAATACAATTGTATGTGTATGGTGTCTTCGGCTACTAGCCAACACACGCAGGCACTCAATACCAGATGGCCCAGAGCAAAATGAAATTACAGCTAGGATCTATCCTAGAGAGGTAATATTTTATGTATATTTTCTAAGTATATATGTACTGAAAGTAAAAATGCGTCTTTCTATTAATCTTACAGTATTATTAAACTTGTCTTGTTTTGAACAGATATTTGAAATACTTTTTTTAGTTTGAATTATTTTACAAATAAAAGTATGAAAATATAAATTACTAACTTTTGCCCGTGACTTTGTCTTGTGTAATTTGATTTAAAATCGCTCGGCATCTGTGTGATTTTCCAGGATAGAAAGTCGCCTACAGGTCCTCAACTATGCCCAGGCAAAAATCACTATGAACCCGAAGGTCTTTTACACATTTTCGCATTTATAATATTAATAAGGATATTATAAATGCGAAACCTAATATTTAAAAAAATAATGAATAAATAAAACATATTTATTTATTATTGGTGCCACAGAAAAACTAATATACTAAAGTAACATTAATCGTCTGTCACACCACCCAGAACTTTACTTACTAACTTTACACTCAAGCTGAGCTTATTGCCTTGCATCATATATTAAAATTAGGTCACCGCCGATTAAACCTATGTTTGAAATTAAAATACAAAGTAATGTGCATTTATATATAATTAATCATTTATAATATGCTTTATAATCCCCTACAAATTCCTCCTGGCGAATTCTTCTTTTATGCATGCTGAGTTGCAGCGTGTAGAAATGTGCAAAGAGTTACTAATGTTGAGGAAGGGCAGCAAAATCCAGGACCTTCATATCAATATTATGGAGTTGACTGTGTGTAGTATTTTACCTGATGTCCCTGAAAGGGATATAGTGGCACAAAGGATTTATCCCATTGATGTAATTAAATATGGTGTTTTCTAGATTTTGTACAAACATTCTAATAATTATTTTACTTACAGTTTTGAGTTAAGCAATTTGTTTGTATGTTTTATCATTGGTTCACATTTTCATTGTACATTATTAAACCACTGTCTGTCCACTACTGGGGATAGGTCTCTTTTCAGAAAGTGAATGGTTTAAGCTTGGTAAGCTACAACCGAAGTGTGCAGGTCTTCCTCTATGTTTTTATTAAAATAAATATATGGTATATTGCTTAGAACGCAAATAAAAGTAAGAAGTGCATGCCAGGGATGGAACCCGGTCAGGTACGCATTTCTAATTTCATCGAAAAGTCGGCTGAAGTCTTAACTACTAAGACGATACATATACCGACATATTAATATACCTACTAAGATATATAATATTATATTATATTAATTCACAAAAACTATCGCCGTATATGGTCAATGGTTCATTTCTATAGTTTTAGTTTTTAAACATGTTGTTCAGAACAAGTTACCTTAATTAAATATTTTCTGTTTCAGTTACCAGAACATGCCCTGTTAAGTGTTGATTGCTGGGCAAAGACACAAGAATATGTCCAAATTGATGAAGGCAGGAGAGTGCAGACTGGAACACCAAAACCTTCGATTAGCCTGGCAGATGATTATAAGCATACACCAAATTCTAGTAGGTATTGTTTTGTTCCATTTTTTACGAACCCAGAGATGCTCATTGTGCCAGATATTTTTAGACCGAAAATTTTGCAATCAATAAAAATATATGTCACAGAAAATTGCAGGATTTGTGCTGAATACCGAACTACTTACAATTGGGTGTTTTTAGAAAAAAATGAATTCTCAAGTAATTTCACATAGGAAGAAATAAAATCAATATTAAGCCTCAGCCTATGTCAAGGTTTAACCGATAATAATTTGGACTTTGGAAAGCTTAATGAATTCAACGAGAGCCTATTTAAGTACTGGACTGGCATCAATAATGAAAATTATTTGAATATTTTAAATCAAATTAGCATTGAGTTGTAAATTGCAAAACACTTAGGCACGTCTAACTTCATTCTGCAGGTCAGATAAAAAAATTATAACTAAACAGAAATTAGTATTCAGGGTCATTTAGTTTATGCATCCTAAAACGGCCAACCTTAAGTTAAATAAATTATGGATTATTAGTGAAATAAATTAGTATACATCTCAGGATAAATTTTTAAGGGTTGAAACACGGAGTTATCCTCTATTCACATTTAATCTCGGTTTTGAGCTATCTGGCACTAAATATGATTGATAATTTATATTAACAATCATCTTGTCTGCAATTAGTTAGTACTTTCACATTTTGAGTAAACTATTATTTACGGATTTTATCGCGTTTAATTACTTTAATTTATTTTTACTATCCCGACGTTTCGGGTGCTTTATAGCAACCATGGTCACGGGGGGGTGGGGGTGAATGAACTGCGTTAATACTGATATGCAAATATCAACAAGAACGTTACTTGTTCCAAGACCAACGTAGCACATCGCCAATCATTAATACACTTTATTCGTGTTTTATCAAAAAATACAACCTTTTTTGACCTCTCTTTGTAGTAGTTTCGAGACATTTAACTATTGTAATTTAATTTTAAATATCAGGTTCAGAAGTACTAGAATCTAGAGCTGTAAAGCCAGTTATAAAAAGAAGGTCAATAAATTGATCAATAACCTCATGACAGTTGACAACTAACGTCAAAACGACTTCAATTCTCCACTAGTGTTGCAGTTTTTGGAAAGAGTAAAACATTAATACTACCGAAATAAAGGCAAATCCATGGGTTTGAATGAACAAAAAGTGGTAACTACAGGAAGTCGGAATGCATTAAACTCCGCTTTGTCATACGCCTGATGAAACTATATAAATTCGGTTACATTTTTTACGAATATCAACTTATTGCAAATTTAAAAAAGAAATATTTGATATGCGTTGTGACGAGCAGCGGCACGTTTCAGTTACAAATTAAAGCAATAAAAACTGCAAATTTCAATCCGTCTGCCAAGCGTTGAAACTATGTTAAATATTTCTCCTATGAGGGAATTTATTGGGAAGGCTAATGTTCAGCAGTGGACTTTACTAAATTTGGAAAACGAGTTAATCATCTGCCTGATGTAAGATTCTGTATCACATAGTTTATTGCAACCAACTCTAATAAAGGAAGTAACATTCACAAGAGCTTAAGATGAAGTGTTATTATACTCGCTTTGTTACTCTTCAAGTGCTTATGCTTAACTATAGAACTAGGTAAGAAGTTACAATAAATGCAGAATAAATGCAGACTTCAAGGAAAAACAGGTCATTAAAAACGAATATACTTCCATTAACGAATAGTGGGCATCCGCTTTTTTATTACATCTTTTAAAGTGGTCAGTACACAGTCCATGTGATGGTAAGTGAATACTATGGCCCATAGACATCTAAATCTATCCTCGATTACGAATTGAAATTCAGATGCATTGTCACCAGTGACGACTAAGACAGAATGCCTCGTTTCCAGTAAAAAAGTTCTCCAGTTCTCTACTGCTATTTAACGCTGGTATTCTGTGAGAGCGTGGCACTTCCTCGGTTGAGCTGACTATTTGTGCTATAACTTTACTACTAAAATAGCTGCAGCATGACTCTACCACGTACTCGTAAAATCACGTACATTTTTTTTAAATATGGGTGACAAATGAGCAGACAGTCCATCTGATGTTAAGTGGATGCTGTGGTCCATAGACATCTAGGTTTATTTTCGATGAAAAATTGAATGTAGATGCGTTGTCACCCCTGACGACTTGCAAGGAATGACTTGTTTCCAGGTAAAAGGGTAAAATTGAACATCTGCATATAATATATATGATGTATTATATATAGAGGGAGAGTTTCCTATGGTGTGATTCATTGTATATATACAAAGTTTTAGCTATCGGTTATTGGCTTTTGAGTTATCATCGAGAAAATAAGTCTATCGGGAAGAAACTAGCCACTATGGAGAACATTAAATAACGCGCCGTCATTAAGTTTCTCACTAAACAAAGGAAGACACCATAACCAACCATTTTTCAAGAGATTTCAGCTGTTTATGGGAACGCCGGTCATGGGAAAATCATGGTTTATAAATGTCATGCCCTATTTAAACAAGGGTTTTCAAAACATTATTCTCTCCACTTTTCGTCAACATTAAAAAATATTAGCTAATGTAATTTTTACCCAAATCAAAAAAACGAAGAGGTTATGTTTCATTAATTTTTGTAAGTATGTTACGCGGTATTTTAGGCAATTTTAACGATTTTTCTTTATAATAAGTCATAATGCGTTTATAAGTCATAGTGCGTGGGTAACTGCCTCGTTGGTCTGGTGGTTGTAGTAGTGTGACTGCTGATCAAGAGGTCGGGGATCCAAATCCCGGATATGTCCAAAAAATCAGTTATTGAGCTTTTCCATCAAGAAATTCTCAGTAGCTGCCGGAATTTGGCGGTGCCTCACCCCCGAGTCTTGGTAAACACGTAAAGCCGTTGATCTTGCGCCTGATCTCTCTTCATTTGTGTTGGTTCACTGTCCTGTCGGACTATGCTAGTTCAACTATATTACATAAGATAATTAATGCACAAAGTATTTGATATATTAGCAAATAATTTTATGCTTAATATATCATTTGCAAATTACTGGGTAATAATAGAAAACTATGATCCTATCCTGTGCTGGCTAATCGCTGTTGAGGCCGGCAGCCGCACTATTTTCGAAATTCGGTCTGGAGGACATATTATTGTTATTATTACTGCAGGGGTGGTCTTATATTATATTAGGAGGAAAAATTCCAACCCTAATGAGGACCCACTTTCAAATGTACCTATATCTATTCTGACGACCTTGTAGTTGTTATATTGTACTTTTAATATTCCTGAGTCCATTTTAAACAGGCAAAAAAATAAAGATATTTAAGAGAATAAAAAATATTTTATACACAACGTCTGAAGTTGGAACTTTGTGCACTATGTTTTAGCACAGATTTCTGAACTTATTATACGGAAATTATTTTATTCTTTTTAGTTATTTGAAGTCGGCTTTTAGTCTTTATTAAAAGATTAGAGATTATATTTGGGTTCAAGATTTTTCTGTATAATGTTGATGATTAAAAAGACCTAAATATGTTTGTATTTGTGTAACGTATTACTAACGAACACATAAAACCCTAATTCTCAAGCTACAAACTCAACAAACATCGAAGTAATTCTTCAAGGGAACAAGTAAATTTCGTATCAAACTCGCGAATATATAACATGAACATACGGAATTTTAAGTTACAAATGACTTAGTTCTGTGAACGTGTGCAGGTGTTAAGATACTGTTGTAAAATAGCAAAAAAATCTAAATAAAATACCCAAGTAAATAAAATCACCATGTTATAGCGACGTCAAAGAATCAATTGCAGGTTACAAGAAGTTGTTTTGTGTTTTTTCATACTCGTATCTCTCGTAAAAGGTAATTAATAGAGGGATACAGGAGATAAGTGGCAGGGTCTACCTGATAACAACTTAAAGCTATAAAAAATTGCGCTTGCCAAGTTGAAACAAAGAGTGACAACTAAGATAAATATTTGTGAGGATAAATTCATGAGATCTATTAGCTTTTCTTCAGCAGAAAACTTGTAGTTGAGTAAATGGGCAGTGATGAATGTGTGAATGTGAACTTTACTGGTAGTATCTATGGGTGTTACTCATGTCTCTTGGACCTTACGTGGTAGGAATAACCTCGATATAGTTTTATTTGGTGATGAATTTTCGTTGATTTTTCAACTTAAACGGTAATTAATGAAATATGACGAAGTGAATAATGCTATATTAAATGTTGATCAATATAAATATACTAAAAACCGAAATGTATTAAATTCACCACACCTTAATGTTAAGCAGGTGAATATCAGTATACTTTTAAGTGGCAGGGGACCTGGACCTTGTTGAATCCACTGTTTTTCTCGAAATTACAGTTGACACGAAATTTAAATGGTGCCTTCATATATTTAAATGAGCTAGCAAACTTGGTTAAACAGCATATGCTGTTAAAAGATAAGATACCTTACATAATATTGTAACAGCTAGATTAGTTTATTTTAGATATTTCCATAGCACATATTATAGAATCTTGCTATGGGGTAATGTGACTGATATTGAAACTATGTTTGTTTTGTAGAAGAGAACCATAAAAGCAATTTACAATCTTGTGAAAGAATCGCTCAAAATTTAATGAAATAAAAATATAAACTTGGTCCCTCAATATATTTACGAAAATTTAAGGCATATACACAAAATCGGTCTTATTAAAATAATGTAATATATTTTGTAAATACTAGGAACAAGCACAAGTTAGTTATACCAGATACCCGATTCCAAAGAGTCAGTAATTCCTACATGAGGTAATGTATACGTTTTTACAACAAAGTCCCAGAAAATATGCAGACCATATCTATAAAAAGATTTAAAAAATTTGCTAAGCAAAAATTGTTTAGTAAAAGTTATTATACTACTGAAGAGTACATGGTTGATGATAACCCCTAGAAATAAGGTGATCTCTACCATGCTATTTGTAAATGTTTCCTGTCAATAATATATTGTAAATTAAAGTAAAGTAAAAAGTTACAGCCTATATAAGTCCCACTGCTTGGCACGGGCCTTCTCCCATTTCTGAGAGGGTTTTAGGGTAAGGAAGTGTCCGCCGCGCTGCCCCAATGCGTGGTGGCGAACTTCACATGTCTTCGAAATATTTTTGAAGTGAAAACTTCTTTAGCGGCGTTGTAGACTTTTTTTGTAATGGGTTAAAAATGTTAAACTCGCGTCAGGACATGTGACCCTGATCGAAAATTCGTAAGACGGATTGAGAGAGAGACAGTCGGCACGGCGTAGGAGAGGAAGCCTGCGCCTGCTGTTTCATTTAGGCTGCGCAGGGCGCTTGCTCGAATGTTCGTGTATGATAATTAAAGAAATTCGTGCAAAATTATTCCCTAATCGTTCTAAATATCAAAAATGCACAACGTTAATATTCAAGTTTTCACTTCTGCTGGCACTCCCGTCGTTTTTTTTTCTTAATTCATCAGACATGCAGGTTTCCACGCGATGTCTTCCTTCACTGCCGAGCACGTGGTAAATCAGCACTTAAAATTGCAATTAACAATTTCATTGGTGCCAGCGGGGATCGAACCCGGGTTACTCGCGTTCTGATATATTTACAGCGAGCGTTAACCATCTTAGCTACCACGCCTATTGTAAATTGTACTTTTATAAATAAGTCCCGCAGGGTTTCTTGTTGATTCTTCCCAGGACAGAGGTTGTTTTTCGAACCAGCGGTGGTAAAAGTAAAAATTGGTTTGAATTTATATGTCATATATATTAAATAAAAATAATTCTATTCTATGACACATAATGGTTAAAATATAATTCTCTCACGCCGCCACAAAGCCTCTATACGACCTATGACTTATTTTCCGCTTTAAAATTTCATCAAATCTTTTTTTTGGTTTAGGTTTTGATATAATGTTCGGATGGACATCACTCGAACGATATTCATTGGCAACCTACACTATATGCAGGGGGGTTGCCTATTTCTTTTTTACCTATTTCTGCTGCCCAATAGCAATGCCAGCAGTGCTATGTTCCAATCTAACAGATTTAGCAATTCAGTATAATTATAGGCAGTGAGACATTCCGTCTGAAGTTGGCTGCAGGTGTCCATGGGCTGCAGTAGCCACTTACCAGCAGGTAGACTGTAAATTCTTTTGTCACTTCAGTTGCGTAAAAAGATTGGCGTTGAAAAAGTTCAGCTTTCCAAAATTAATTAAATATATTAATAAAACTGTAGACATTCGATTATTACGTAGTAGAAATAACGTGCAGCTATTTTATGGTTGCAGGACGAAAGGAACTGGTTTCACAGAAGACGAAACTGAAATTGTAGTATAGTGCTGCAGTGTTTCGTGTAATGAGTGACTCTTTTTACTGGAAAGAAGGCGTTCCATTATAGTCCTCAGATTTGACAAAGTATTTATGTTTTGCTTTCTAATTGACGATAAGTGTGTCACCTCACATGACACAAGAGACTAAGCGGCATCATCTAGTGTTTTCTAACCAATGATGTACACAGTACAGATAGTACAGGTTTAGCACCGTGACGGGATCCGATGGTTCAAGCTCAACTGGCAGATGATGCGGGCGATATCGAGGAGCACCGCATCATTTTCACCTATATTTCAGTTAATCACCTTTGCTTGCTAAATATCCCTGAACAATATTTTTATTTTGTACAGTTTATTAGTCTACATAGAGAACCTTAGTAACTTTAGTTAGAGAATTTTAATTCCGATGCTGCCCGGACTAAAATTCTCTAAAATACCCTTGAAGACATTATTATATACTCCGGTTAATCTGAAAATACTTACTTACTTATTTTCATGCACAATCCCTAACGGGGTAGCCAGAGAGAACAGATCGCCAAGTGTCACGATCCTTACATACCTCTTTCGCTTCTTTCAGGTTCATTAACTTCTTCATACATGCACGTCTAGGTATCCGAGTACTCTTGACACTCCCCTCTTCGAGTAATTTGCTCACATGGTCTTCGAAAGTTAGTCTCGGTCTACCTCGACACCTTTTAATATTTACTTTCGCTCTATATATTTTCTTCACATTCGGTCTTCACTCATTCGTTCAACGTGCCCAAACTATTGGAGAACGCCCCTATCGATTTTTGTGATAAGGTCATCTTTCAATCCTGCCATATTGCGAATCTCTTCGTTTCGCTTTCGGTCGGCTATGGTAACGTCACACATTTTACGAAGAGATCGCATCTCCACTGCATTCAACTTGCTTTTATGCTTCTTCTGGCATACCCAGGTTTCGCTGCCATATAACAAAGTCGGTACCAACACTGCGTTATGTATTGCAAGGCGTGCACTCTTCACCACGCCTTGCCTTTTTACTAATGCATTCAGGGCACCACTGACTTTGTTTCCGGCAGCGACACGCCTATCCACATCTAAATCACATCTTCCATCCCGGCTGAAAGCACTCCCCAAGTATACAATTTCATTTACCTGTTCTAGACATTCTTGATTTACCCATATTTCACATTTCGTTCTCTTTTTCGTCCTTTTCAAATACCAGAACCTTAGTTTTATTAGCATTCAAACGGAGACCTTTAATTTCACATTCCTCTTTCATACATGTGACTAATGCCTGCAGTTCACTTCTGATGGTGCAATAAGCACTGCATCATCAGCATACAGCAGACAATTAACTTTTATGTCACCCAATTTCACACCCAAATAGCTATTTTTCAGCTTCTGTAAACAGCTGTCGAGATACAGTATGAACAGCCAGGAAGACATGACACAACCCTGTTTTACGCCCGCTTGGACGCTAAACATAGGTGACAGGTCATGCCCTACCCGCACACAGGCTTTAAAGTCATAGTAAAGTGACTGCACAGCCCTTAACAATCGACCATCCACACCATATCCCGGCAACAGTTCCCACATTTTCTTCCTTATAACCTTATCAAATGCTTTCTCCAGATCCACAAAAGCACAGAAAATCCTTCTGGTTAACACTCAGAAGCTTCTCCGTGATCATGCGGAGAGAAAACATTTGATCCGTGCATCCTCTTCCAGGTCTAAATCCGCATTGTGCCTCCCATAAGAATCTTTCCGATTTCTCTTGCATCCTTCGTGTCAAAACCTTCGAGTAAACTTTAGTTGCTAAACTGGTCAAGCTGATCGCCCGATAGCAACCGCAGTCAAAATGTGAACCTTTACCTTTATATAAAGGCACAATGACCGCGGATCGCCAATCATCCGGGACATCTCCCGTCCGCCAGCACAAATTGCACAGCAGATGGAAGCTGTCCCAGACGCGAGGCCCACCGTACTTGACCATTTCAGCAGTAACTCTGTCTAGTCCCTCAGCCTTACCATATTTCAAACTTCGAATCGCACGTTCAATCTCTTTCATGCTGATGACCTCAGTGTCATCGAGGTCCGTGTCTGGCGTGCCAGTCACGGCGTCACCCCCGGATCTTTCACTAAGATCATGACACGCATACATTTCTCTATAAAATTCACTCCATCGCTGCATGACGTCCGATTTTTCTGAGAGGACGTCATTGGTTCTCGAAAGCACTTTTCTTATTCTTAAGGCTGTCGCACCACTCCGGGACCTTCCAACCTCTTTCCAGAAGAGTTTGGAGTTTTCCCTAAAGTTGTGCGACAACCTCTCGTCCGCTTCTATTCTACACCTTTCACGTACTTCCTCAATCAATGTTTTCGCATGAACTTTCTGCAGCTTATATCTTTCTTTCATCTTCTCTCTCATATGCTCATCGTTACTAGAGGCCAAGTAGTCTAACCATGCTTTTTTCTTCTTTTTTACAGCTTCTCTCACTTCATCATTCCACCATGCATCTCTTCTTTTACTACTACCTCTTTTTGTCGTACCACATACTTCTTCCGCTGCACTTACCATTCCATCCCTAAGGTTCTGCCATGTTCTCTCCACACATATTCTTTCCTGCCATCGATGGTGTCAAGCTTTTCGGCTACCCTCGTGTGATATTTGTCCCTAGTATCCGCTTCCTGAAGCTTCCAGCTTCGGATGCGCAGACCGACTGTGGTTCTGTTACTGCCGTCCGGTAGCGCCAACCCGCGAACAAACCCCTAAATCTAGTAATTACTAGATAATGATCCGTTCCCAGGTCAGCACCCCTGAACACTCGTGTATCCATCACCTGTTTTCGCAGTCGGTCATCCACCAGGAACAAATCAATCATACTTCTCTCATTCTTTCTTTCTCTAGTGTACATATGGATTTTCCTGTGATTAAACATAGTGTTTGTCACAAGAAGAACCTTTTCCTTGCATACAGCCAGTATAAGCTAGCCAGCATCATTAACCCTTTTTATCGCCAAACTTTCCAAGCTCCGACTCGTATCCTGGTCGAGCGATACCTACCCATCCATTCAAATCACCACATACAACAGTTCTTTCGTTTCCCTTAACCAAATCTAGAACTTCTTTTACATTCTCCCATAACTCCTCCAGCTCAGCCCTGGACGACGAAGCTACCGGCGCATAAACAGCCAAAAGGAATAACTTTGTCAGTCCCATTTAGAAGCGAACCCAGAGAAGCCTTGATCTGAAAATGCTTATGGTAAAAGCGATTAACGAAAGTCACCATATACTATAAGTTTCGTAGTCCGTTCTCTTGACCATTAAATAATTATTGCTTTTCAGATCGGGTAGATGGTTATTTTATTACCCACGTTACCTACCGAAAACCTTAAGATATTTATGATATTTCCGCCCTTTATTACACCCACGGGATGAAATGGATACTAATGCAACTATTTATGAGCATAATCAACAAGGTATTTTGCTATTCATGAGTACTATATTACCAATTTACGCATGAATATTGCTTGACCTTGGTCTTTCTTTGGTTATGCAGATGGACTCGGACCACAGCTACCGCTTCGGAGATTACAGATTACACGAAGCTATGTATTTATGTATTTCGTTACTATAAATTAATAAAAATATTCTAAAATATCGTCTTCTTATTTTAGAAGATGGAATTTAAAAGTACTCAAATATTTCTGACATAATACTCGAGCAAAAGTTTGAAAAAAACAATTTTTTATTGTTCACTTTTATAATTATCCCTATATTTCTGCATAGGATTAATGTCTATTCGTCGCTAAGCTTCCTTTTCAGTGTATCCCCTTAGACTGCGCTTGGAAAGTATCCAAGTCCATCCATACATCATTGCCGTATTCCTTTCTTGGCAATAAAAGCTGCTTTGATACACAAGTTGAGTACTTTTATTTAGTGTTAAGATAAGATATTAAATATAAAAGTGAAATTATGTTTCATTTAATTCTAAATTTAATTCTTAATGCGTATTTAACAACACAACTTATATTGCGAGTCGTTAAAAATATTAAAATTGAAACTGTAGATAAAATCGAAATCTATCATCTCTGCGGGATAAAAATTCGTTAAATGGATATTCACAAAGAAACAAGAATAACCCTAAGGGACCAATAAACTGAAGTGGCAATGTCTCGCCATAAGCTCCCAGGGCTACCCCATCGGATGGAGTGACGACCAGAGAACGAAAGAACACAGAGGTTGAAATGTGTGGAGGTAGCTCAGGACCGTCCTTTATCAATAGAATATACCCGTGTTCAGCAGAGGACTTGTGACATGCTGTATTAATAGTGATAGCGTTGAACGCTCTGAGAGGGTTACAAGTAATAATTATTGACCAACGTGAAGGCGACTTACTGTCGTGTTTCATCGTATATAGTACTAAATCTTGGCGTACCACTGAAACATGTACCATCTGTAAGACGTTTAATGTGCATAATGCCACATTGAAATAATGTTGTCTTATTTTTAAACGTTATTATTAATAATAAAGTATTAGGCGTTACCGAACGTGACGAAAAGAGGTCTCTCTCTCTCTCTCTCTCCCTCAGCATTTGGTGTGGGGAATCACAGCCGCTGTTTTTCAGCGTGGACCTTTGCGACCTGCAGATGCACGAAGTCGATAGATGCAGATGACTCGGTACAGTGCTTCGTAATATATTTTTTTAAATTACGAATAAGTACGTAAATTTATTATTAGAAGATTATTAAAATATTGTTAAAATATGCCCTCTCATTTTGAAAAGTTCCATAATTTAAAGATGTAAAATGGCAGGTGCTAACTAAATTCGGTTAGGTGAAAAATTGCCGCAGTTGCACGTTTTCGCAAAACAAGTTCATACAGAAATCTGTAACAGCCTATGTTCTACACATCGTTACCAGCACATATATTTTTATGTTTGGAAATTGCAATAATTCTGAATATTTTGTGACAGAATTAATGTTTACTTTTTTGCAATTCAATAGTTAATTTCTGTTTTATATTATTTATATACATTTTAGAATATATGATCGCATTTTCATTCTTCTTCATCAACCTAAAATTACTTAGCACGTGGGCCACTTCCTTTGTAACGAGATTAGCGATCGCAGTACCAGACACCACGTACCTTAAACGCGTAACTGAAACTTCTATAACTTTATAGAAATTAATGACAGGTTATATATTAAATAGATAAGAGGGAAGCTAACCAGACGAACTATTAAAAGCAGAGAAAAATTGCTACCACCATTAGTGTAAGTAAACGGAGTTACGAGCCTTGCCTACACAAGTACCCTAGAATATTTAGATACTATATAAGTCTACCTACGATTATACCCAATAGACATTTATTTTTCACATAAATGTGAGCTCCAGCTAAAACTCAGATCCTTAACCATAGATACTAGGAATATACCTTGTTATTGGAAGTTTTGTTAAAAAAATTATGTTATGGCCGCATTATTTTTATTTCTGAGACGGTTGGAACAATTTACTTGCCGTTAAAATTGTAATTAATAAAATCATTGGTGCCGTCGAGACCCATCACCTTTTGCTCGAATACTGTAAAATTAACAGCTAGCAAGGGACTAAAGCTCCTTAGCTACTACGATTATTTATTTGTACTCGTACCTACTCAGAAATGCGAGACTTAAAGCTGAATCCGGCAATAAATACGAATAATTATAAAATAAGGGTATTGTAAGCCGGATTTCAATAATTTTTGCATTTATTTTGATGCTTTTTTACGTACACTAAAATAAAGCTGTTTTTATACAAATAGAATGTTAGTTATAATACACAAATAAAATAAAATGTGTTTTCTGTTTACTAATCTTTTTTATACAGTAAACGGTAAATGCCTACTCCAGCCCATAGACACCTCTAACCAAATTCAAAGAAGACTACAGATACTTTGTCACGAGGACTAAGTTGGAATGCCTCACAGCGTGTATATAATAACTCTCTTAACCTTTCAAATCGGAACACTGTAGAGTACACAATACTTTTTCAGTCTGACAAAGATTACATAGAATCGCTTCTGAAGCTGTGGAGGCATGTCGCTATGCTTCGCTATCTGCTCGTAATTTTTTGTTAATAATAACTTACATTTACGCATACACTACACATTGAATTAAAACTGTTTTATCGATTTTATCGCATTTAATTTTTACTTAATTTTAACTTTTACATTTCGAACACTTTGCCGGTCCCATAGTCTCTCCGTGACCAATCAAATGCCATAAAATCTATAAAATTAGTTTTAGAAGTGCTATCCAGGAATTTATCTTTTCTTTTTCTTTTTTTTTATCATAGCGTAACAGTCCACAGCTAGACATGAGCTTCTACCATCACAAAATATTTGCCATATTCCCTCGCTTGGCAAGTAGACTGGCGAATACACTACTAGATGTATCTTGATTTTGACTCTGCTCCCACTCTCAAGTTCAATTCCCAAAAAATCACTAACTTTTTTGGGAATTGTCCGTGATTCAATATTCAGATAGAGAGATGAATGAGTTTTATGAATAAAAACATACAAAATTAATCTTATATATATTATATTCGTTAACGAAAGATAGTATATAATATATTATGTGATAGTCCAATCGTTATCATTGGGAAAATCGTAATTTATCTTGGTATTTCATGCATTATTATTATATGTTATTATTCATAGTCCAAGAAATCATGAAATGGTAACGTATCACAAAACACTCAGGCAAAATTAATAAACAGACTTCGGAATCTATGCGTTTCATAATTAGTGCTTTATAGTTATAATAAAGTCAAAATATAATAATTTTAATTCTGAGATGAAGATCGCTTGGAAGAAGAAGGGGCTCTACAGGAGGTTTTACAAGGTTCTGTACGAGCATTTCATAGAAATGGTAACGTATCACAAAACACTCAGGCAAAATTAATAAACAGACTTCGGAATCTATGCGTTTCATAATTAGTGCTTTATAGTTATAATAAAGTCAAAATATAATAATTTTAATTCAAGATCGCGAATAATATCTTAACAGGAGGTTTTACAAGGTTCTGTACGAGCATTTCATAGAAACATTTACCTCTCCCTACTGGATACGTTTTTACTACAATTATAGGAGATATGGTATGGTATGCCTAAGGTATGGCTGTCGACATCGAGCTCAACATTCCGATGAAGCGCTTCGGCATGTGGTCTCCGGTTGTTTAGCGCTTTCTAACTCTGAGTTGCTCAGGAATGGAAATTGCCTTATTGAAAGTATTTGACAAAAGCTGTGCTCGAAAACGACCGTGCCATGCTCTTTTGGAAGGGCCATTATTACAAACAATACTTACTATTATTACGAAAGCACCAAATATTGTGATGGTGGACTTGAAATTGTCAAGGACATTTTAGTTGACATTACCATTCTGTATGACGAGAACGTTGTAAAAGTCAAACAGATTAGCGAACAAAATATCTCGACCTGGCTACCAGCTGCCTCAACGGTCTACCGGCTACCTTAACGGTTTACCGACCACATCGTCCGCCAATTCCTTTACCTTTTCCCCTTACACTCGCTGACCTGGTCTCCCTTGCCGAGGGTTTCTGTCTAGATGTATGTTAATCATTTATATACTTTACTTTATTTTAAAAATTGTAATGTATTCAACATAATATATTTTATTGTATTAACTTATAATTTTTGTATAACTTATATATACTAACCAGATGCGAATTTTTGGTTTTATAGTAATAGAATGTTGTAAATGTTACAAAAGATAGCAGCGTCTTCCTTATAACGACTAAAAATGAAAAACAGCTGTCAAACCGCTTGCTAAGCGTGGCAACTATTGCAAATATTCTCCCTGTGATGCAATCTATGGAGCTGGCCTTTATTCAGAAATGAACTTTAATAAGCTGTAACTGTAATGGCAACGGATACAAAAGATGATAATAGCCACTTGAAAATGATGTGTGGATATATCATAGAATCTTGCTATATATACATGCGTTACATATAACTTATTCGAAAAAAATAATACACAGTATTTTTTTATTTGGGATGTGTGCTATTTTTAGTACAGATTACTTAATCCCAGAAATATTAAAGTGAGATTAAAGTGAGAGTCATACCCTTATAAAATTATGGTGTTAGTGAAGCCACTTAGATTGGTTGAAATTCATTTAATTACCCAGCTATAATGGAACGATAATATATATAAACGGAGCAATGAAAACTTTGATCTTTGTTCAAAATTATGACGATCAATTTGAAATGATTAGTTAAAACTGAGATTAACTTCTATAACTACGTGAAGATATTAAAGTATTTAATGGAGCTTATTTGAATATTATTAACTATTTAAAACGACATTTGGTAATGAACAAGTCTTTAAATTGTATTTCATCATCTCAGATACTAGCTGAGGCAGCGAGTAGAGTACCTTGAAGCTGAATAAATACGACAAAGGGATTCCTTTTAGCGGTAAATGCGCAAATTTGTATCACCTGGGGATTGAACTGGACTAGATTTAGTCACCCAATCCGAGACTTTGTTCAGCAAAGACTCAACTTCAGACACAAATTTGTCTCGGTACTTGGCGACATTTTCCTGAGAAATATTGGCACGGCGAGTGAGTATAAGTAATCACCAGTGCTGTCATCTGCATAGCAATGAATGTTACAGTTTGTCATGTTGTCACGTTAAAGTTAACATTATATCGTTAATATGCAGAAGAAGCAGCATTGGTGTTAACACGCAGTCTTGTAGAACACCAGCATTAATAGTGATGTCAATAGGCTTGTATTAGGACTGGTCTAAGCGTCGCCGTTCTTAGGGACCGTGTGGACCAAAGCTGTCTTCCATGAATCCATGAGAGTAGGAGTATTGGAAAAGACGCATTAAAACCGGTGTCATCTCTAGAGCATACGTCTTCAGCACATTTGGAGGGACTCCATCAGCCCCAATGGAGTTGCTAACGTCAAGGTAGAGGAGTAATTTCCTAACCAAGCGCTGTGTAAGCCACACATTCAGTATGGAGCTTTCACACTGCGGGATGCTCGGCGGTGTGTTCCCCCCGTCGTCGAGAGTTGAGTTGGCCGCAAAGAAAGAGCCTACCAAATCGGCTTTCTCCTTTGCGGCATGGGCTGCAGATGGCTGTCAGTAGTTCTCTTCAATAGCCTTGGCGACAGACCAAAATCCCGAAGGAAGGCAAATATGCTTCTCGCTAATTTTGCCAATTTGCTCAGACCTTGTCTTGTCAATGACTATTTTGAAGGACCTGGGGGTGGAATTATACTTATGTACATCGTGTGTTTACATCCTGAGACGTTGATGTATCAGCCCGAGCCCGGTAGTACTCCTGCTTATAACGTGATGCTAACCCATGACTACGATTTGCCTTCAATGTGTACCACAGAGGATCGAATAAAAAGTTTCATACCCTATACCAACACATCAGCGACAAAATCAGCAACAACGCTGGCATCATCAGGCAAGAAGGTAACCAAATCCAAGGGTAAGTAGCAAAAAAAAAGACTGCATCCTATCTCAATCGGCTCACCTATAGTGTCAAACACGTCGGCAGCCTGGAGAATGTAACCGCGACGTGAGTTTGAGTGGCACCACACTTAGGACAAGACAATGGTCTGACGAGCTTAGAGGGGCGTCAACGTAAACCTGATATACGGCCGGGTGAGGTGAGCACCAACGCTCAGGAAGAGTAGGATTGCTTGGTCGTGGATCCTCAGCGAGGGATTCTCCATCACCAGTGGTGCTGATATTCTCCTGTGGTATTTTTTATTTGTTTTCACTATCATATGAAGGGAGGGGGAGGGGGAATTGAGCCTCCAGACATCTGCACTTACCAAGCGAAACGCAGAGGTCACTTTCACGCTGATATTCTGTGAAGTCACGATACTGCTGCGTGGCTCAACCACTGTTTCTTCACTTCATTGGCACATTCAAAATAAAAATAAAATATTTTGTAATATCTACAATATTTTATAAGCGGTGATCATTAAATTGTAGAATTTAATTATTAATTAATTAAATAGTTTTTTATCCATATCTTATTTACCTATGATGACTTTCTGTGAAATAGAAATCTCTGTATATAATATTAAGTAATTTATAGATGATAATAACCCCTGGGAAGGGTGATCGCTACAAAGCTATATCTAATTTGTTTTGTGTTGTTAATTTTAACATACATGATTTTAAACTCTTATTTGAGAAAAAATAGTCCTGCTGGGTTTCATGCTAGTTCTTCCCAGGACAGAGGTTTTTTTGCGAACCAGTGGTAATGAAAGAAAATGACTTTCAATAAGTATTATTTGTAATCCATATTGAATAAAAAATTTCTATTTCTGTTGACAAAAATTTTAATCGCAACCAAATATAAGCCGATTGTAAATCAACTAAATTTGGACTGTGTAGCTCTCAAATTAGAAGGCACATAGAAGATACTCTGTAAAGTTTTGAACATTATTTTACGGATTCTTGAAATGCTACCCAGCATTACAACTTTAAAAAAGTATGATCACGCTCGCTCACAACCACCACAATTCGGCAGGAACGGTGGTGAGCGCAGTGACATCCTTGAACTGGTGTCACAGATTTCTGTTAACAGACTGTTAGTTTAAGTTTTGATATAATGTTCGGACGGACATCACTCGATCGATACTTATTGGCAACCTGCACTATATGCAGGGGGGTTGCCTATTTCTTTTTTTACATATTTCTGCTACCCAATAGCAATTCCAGCAGTGTTATGTTCCAATCTAACAGATTTAGTGATTCAGTATAATTATAGGCAGTGAGACATTCCGTCTGAAGTTGGCTGCAGGTGTCCAAGGGCTGCAGTAGCCACTTACCAGCAGATAAACTGTAAATTATTTTGTCAATTAAATTGCATAAGAAGATTGGTATTGAAAAAGTTCAACTTTCCAACATTAATTAAATATATTAATGAAACTATAGACATTCGATTATTACGTAGTAGAAATAACGTGCAGCTATTTTATGGTTGCAGTACGAAAGAGTCGGCTCAAGCGGAAAGGTACGGGTTTCACAGAATACCAAAGTGAAATTGTAGTATAATATTGCTGTGTCTAATGTAGTGAGTGACTCTTTTTACTGTGTACAACGCATTTGTGTTTTGCTTTCTAATTGAAGGTAAGTATGTCTGTGGTTCGCACATTATTTGTTATATTAAGTTAAATAAATAAATTATTTCAACAGTTTTTTAAAAGACATAATTGAAAATCACAACTTAAGTACATTAGGAAATAACTTCTTAAGTGCTCCTTTTCGTAGGTACACCTGGTTAAAAATATATTCAAATCCAAATTAAAAAACAATTTAGCATAGCGTTTCATTATAAATGATTGATCGTGTAATCTTAAGCTGCACTAAATCTATATTTACTCAATGTTCCTTTAATGTACAATTCGATACGTAGCTCGCGGTCTAGTTTCCGCAGTAGCTGATATAAAAAAACAAGGTAACATTTTATTTTAAGAGGTATATAATATTAAATAGTAAGTGTATAATAAAACGCACCACCGGGCCACCATTTTATTTTAATCGAATAAAGAAAGAAAGCAGATTTGTATTGCCAGCTTCACATGCACAAAATATTACTGTACAAAGTAAAAATATTCTTGTATATAAAATAGCAGTTTAATACTACTGTACATTATAATTTCTTATATTTACGCGAACTCGGCACTGATTTTATCACGTTCACTTTTACTTATTTTAATTCCCAATGTTTCAGGTGTTACCAGTTAGATGGGAGATAACAAACCACCGTCTTATGCATCTGAGACCGAAACGATAAGCCACGTAATCTGCATCACCTCACATGACGCAAGAGACTGAGCGGCATCATCTAGTGTTTTCTAACCAACGATGTACCGGGCTCGGTCTACCAGGTTTAGCACCGTGACGGGGACAGATGGTTCAAGCTCAACTGGCAGATGATGCGGGCGATATCGAGGAGCACCGCATTATTTCTATCTATATTTCAGTTAATCACTTCAATAATTATGAAACTGAGGTGGTAGGTACCTTTGCTTGCGTAACATCCCTTACCAATAATTTTGCCTAGTGCAGTTTATTTATCTACATAGAGAATCTTAATAACTTTAGTTAGAGAATTTTAGTCCCGATGCTGCCGGGACTAAAATTCTCTAAAATACCTGGAGGACATTATTATATACTCCGGTCAATCTCAAAATACATATGGTAAAAGCGATTAACGAAAGTCACCATCTATAAATTTCGTAGTCCGTTCTCTTGAAAGTCATTGTTGCTTTTTAGATCGGACGTAAGTAGATGGTTATTTTATTACCTACGTTATCTACCGAAAGCCTTAAGATGTTTATGACAATTCCGTCCTTTGTAACACCCACGGGATGAAATGGGTTGAGAGGTCCTTTAAAGTCGTCAGCACACAGCAATAGTTAACTATTTATGAGCATAATCAACAAGGTATTTTGCTATTCAGCAGTTGTATATTACAAATTTACGCATGAATATTGCTAGACCTTGGTCTTTCTTTGGTTATGCAGATGGACTCGGGCCGCAGCTACCGCTTCGGAGATTACAGATTACGCGAAGCTATGTATTTACATATTTCGTTATTATAAATTTATAAAAATGTTCATAGAATTCTAAAATATCATCTGCTTATAGGAAGTTGGAGTTCAAAAGTACTCAAAGATTTCTGACATAATACTCGAGCTAAAGTTTGAAAAAGACGATTTTTATTAATCACTTTTATAATTATCCTTATATTTCTGCATAGGATTAATGTCTTGTCCCTTATACTTCGCTTGGAAAGTATGCAAGTCCATCCATACATCATTGCCGTATTCCTTTCTTGGTAATAAAAGCTGCTTTGGTACACAAGTTGAGTACTTTCATTTAGTGTTAAGATAGGATAATAAATATAAAATTGAAATTAAGTTTGGATTTTAACATGATGTAAGTAAGTAAGGATTACTTACCATGCACATTATTTTTAATTTATTATTCTTCATTTAATTCTAAATTTAATACCTGGTTAACAACACAACTTATATTGCGAGTTGTTAAAAAGATAAAATTTGACCCTTAGTCTAATTGAAACTTTAGATAAAATCGAAATCTATCATCTCTGCTGGATAAAATTCTTAACGTGGATATTCACAAACAAACAGAATAAGCCTATGGGACCAATAAACTGAAGTGGCAATGTCCCGCCATAGGCTCCCAGGGATCGGATGGAGTGACGACCAAATGAAACACAGAGGTGTGGAGGTGGCTCAGGACCGTCCTTTATCAATAGGATATTAATGTGTTCAGCAGTGTACTTGTGACGTGCTGTATTAATAGTGATAGTGTTGAACGTTCCATGAGAGGGATTAGAGGGTTACAAGTAATAATTATTGACTACTTAGGCTACTCATTGTCGTTTTTTATCGTATATAGTACTAAATCTTGGCGTGACACAGAAACATGTACCATGTAAGACGTTTAATGTGCACAATGCCACATTAAAATAATGTTTTCTTATTTTTAAACGTTATTATTAATAATAAAGTATTAAGCGTTACCGAACATAACGAAAAGAGGGCTCTCTCTCTCTGCATTTGGTGTGATAATCCCAGCCGCTGTTTTTCAGCGTGAACCTTGCGACCTGCAGATGCACGAAGTCGATTGATGCAGGTGGCTCGGTACAGTGCTTCATGAAATATTTTTTAAATCACGAGTAAGTCAACGTAAATAAGATTCTATATTCACATAAGAGTAAGTTATGATATAGTCAAATATGTTTAAAGATTGTTATTAGAAGATTGTTAAAATATACCCTCTCATTTTTAAAAGTTACATAAAGTAAAGATGTAGAATGGCAGGTGCTAACTAAATTCTGTTAGGTGAAAAATTGCCGCAGTCGCACGTTTTCGCAAAACAAATTCATACAGAAATCTGTAATAACCTATAAATTCTACACATCGTTACCAGCACATATATTTTTATGTTTGGAAATTGCAATAACTCTGAATATTTTGTGACAGAGTTAATGTTTACTTTTTTGCAATTCAATCCTTAATTTTTTTATATATTTTTATTTACATTATAGAATATACGGTTGCATTTTCAATCCTCTTCATCAACCCTAAAATTACTTAGCACATGGGCTACTCCCTTTGTAATGAGATTAGCGATCGCAGTACCAGACGCCACATACCTTAAACGCTTAACTGAAACGTCTATACCTTTATAGAAATTAATGACAGGTTATATATTAAATAGATAAGAGAGAACCTAACCAGATAAACTATGAAAAGCAGAGAAAAGTTGCTACCACCATTAGTGTAAGTAAACGGAGTAACGAGCTTCCCCTTAGCTGCACAAATAGCCTCAAATATCCAGATACTATATCCAAGTCTACCTACGATTATACCCAATAGACATATATTTTTCACATAAATGTAAGCTCCGACTAAAACTCCGATCCGTGACCATAGATGCTACGCATATTCCTTGTTATTGGAAGTTTTATTAAAATAATTATGTCATGGCTAATTTGATTTTAGGAGGTTGAACGTAAAATTGTAATTAATAAAATCATTGATGCTGTCGAGACCCATCACGGGTTATTCGAATCGGTCTAAAGCCCCTAAGCTACTACGGTATTTATTTATACTCGTAACTATTAAAAAATGCGAGACTTTTAAAGCTGAATCCGGCAATAAATACGAATAATTATAAAATAAGGGTGTTTTAAGCTGGATACCAATAGTTTTTGGATTTACTTTGATGCTTTTTAAGTACGCTAAAATAAAGCCTTTTTATACAAATACAGTGCTAATTATAATACATAAATAAAGTAAAATCTGTTTTTGGTTTATTAATATTTTTATACGGTAAACGGTAAATGCCTACTCCAGCCGATAGACCCCTATAAACACATTCAAAAGAGGATACAGATACTCTGTCACTTTTGAGGACTAAGTTGGAATGCCTCACAGTGTGTAAATACTAGCTCTCTTAAGCTTTCAAATCAGAACACTATAGAGTACACAATACTTTTTCAGTCTGACAGGGTTTACATAAGAATCGCTTCTGAAGCTGTAGAGGTATGTCGCTATGCTTCGCTATCCGCTCGTAATTTTTTGATAATGATAACTTATATTTACGCAAATACTTCACATTGAATTAAAACAGTTTTATCGATTTTATCGCATTTAATTTTTACTTAATTTTAACGCCCAACATTTCGGACGCTTTGCCGGTCCCAGAATCTCCCCGTGACCAACGCAACGGAAAAGTGTAGATACTTGGCACAAGTCTGAAATCAAAGCAAAGTTATTAACGATATATAGTATAAAACGTATTTAGATCACTTTTATAAGTTTTATGAAATAAAGCACTCATATCTACACAGATTTCGTCCATAAATAAGCACAAATGCAGCTTTTGTTCAACTCTTGATATAAATTTAGTTGAAAACATTACTCGGAAGTAAACTTCAGAAATTTTCAAACTACAATAAATGAATAGTTTACCGTAACATGTTCCATTTAGCCGTTCACTTTTTTAAAATAGTTATGTTAATATACTGACTGAAAATAATAAAATAAGTACATATATAATTGTCGTGTTGTGTGGCGGTAGTGACCCATCACCCTATTTCTCCCGCGGTTGTCATAAGAGGCGACTATGCAAAATGCTAGTAAGATCTTATGGCTTCCTATAGATGTCGGATGTCGTCTAGTTTACACCTGACGTAATACACCTCGACAAGCTACGAGCAGCAGCTTCAAAGGTGCGAGGTGACTACTGCAATCGTCAATCCGCCAGCCAAGCGTGGCAATTTTTTATTTTATTGTATAGAATACGATAACAAACGAGAAGGCAGTCCACCAGATGTTAAGTCGATTCTGTAGCCCATAGACAACAACAACAATTTTATAATTGGTTTTATTTCATTAATCTCTCTATAATTAAGTCCGTAAATTATTTGCGTAATCGGCTGGTCATCTATCTCAGCTTACATTGGTACTTTTGATTTATATCGCGGTAAGTAGAGCTGTATTATTTTTTTAAATTGATCTTCAATGTCATATATATATATATATATATATATATGTATATATATATATGTATATATATTTATATTTATTTATTTATATATGTATACATATTTGACTCACATTTCATCAGGTATAATTACCTTAAAACTTGAAAACAAGATTATACTCCCTCCTTGTCCTAGACATTCTTAACAATTGTATTACGCCGCATTCCATGCCAGCATCACAATTTATCCAAGCTCGCTAAAAAAATTTTAAAGCAGTATATCTGGCAACACTGTATCAACCCGTCAGTCAATGCAACTTCATTACGTTTTTTTCGTGCCAGCCATCACGGTGTGTTTTTATAATTTTTGTTATAAAAATTAAATATGTTTAGTGTTAAATCGAATATTTTGTATCTAAAACCTACTACAAATAAATTTATTACGTATCTGCGTGTTAATAATTTGATTTTGTACTTGGGAAAGGAAGATATTCAAAATGGAGCCAACCGATCAAAGGTAAACAAAAATCCTATTGTTCGAGTTAGGTGCACGTGTATATAAAATAAATAAAGTTAAAACATTTATTAAATAATAAAATCAGATTCACTGTGCCCATTTATTAACAAGTATGATAAATTATCGAACAAATTCACTATTAAGGGTTAATAACATAACCTCGTCAATCATATAATATGAAATAGTAAATAGATATTTTAACCTATAAATGTTGAGAAATTTTAAGTGATATATATTAATGTTTTTCTTACTTTCATTTACTTACGTTGGGCAGCAGACCCGGAAATTATACACCCTGAGATTTGGTTGTATACCCTGAGATTACAACTAAACTTTCTTTAGTATCAGAAAATCCTGATTATGAAAAGAAATAAGTGCTATAAATAATTTTAACTCATGGTTTTATTAAGGTTATGTAAACCTTTAACGTCCACAAAAAATTGGCAGAACAAGTTAGAAATATTAACTGAATTCTGGGACAAAATTATCCGGTGTGTAAGGGAGAGTCAGTTTACTAGTCCTTAAAATTGTTAATTCCCAAACGGGATATAATAGATGCATTTTTAAATCTAGACAGTATATTATTACATATTATTTTGTAGACACATAAAATAAAAAATAAAAAGCTACATAATATGACACTCCTCTATCAGTCATTTTGGTGTTGGTAGGCATATGTGCAGCTGTGGACTTTTATAGACTGCAATGGATGGATGGATAATATAACATGTAAGTAAGAAAAAATGTGATATGAGAACTGTTTTACCCTGATATGGAATATCAAAGGTTACAAGTTAAATACACTTAAAATATAAGTAAGCAAAAAGTGAGTAAAAATAGCATTTAGGCTGCTTAGAAAAATCAGAAAGATTGAACCAAACCTATTATTTAAATTATATCCCGTGTGATATATTTGGCTCCACACGTTGCCAATGAAACCAGATTTGACAGATATGCAAAACAAAAATAGTATTGTAAGCATCAGATTGAATTACAATAAATTTGTTAAATTATTAAAAGAATAATAGAAAGACAGCAGATAGCCTGTAAAATGTTTCATGACTTAGCTTATTGTTAATTTATTTAAAAAAAATTGACAAAATATAATTAAAAAACTCAGTAAAGAAGATAAACAATAAATTATTATTATTGAGATAGTAAAACAAATATAATATAATAATTATTGTATAACAATAAATATAATAAGACGAGAAAATAATATAGAGAAATTTCTGCCGATAGCCAATTAAATAAAAATAAAAATCTAGACCATAATTAATTAATTGACATTAAACATAGGCACATTATTGCATTCGAGCTGTATTATGTAATTTAATATAACCTAAGTTACAAGGAAGAAAGAAGTGTTTAGCATCATTAGGTTTTAAATAGAATGATGAGTTGCAAATGCATTAATGGCCTACAGCGGTACATAAAATATCAATCTGGGAAAATATAAAACTTACATACTTCACTAATTAAAACAGTGGTAAATTAAACAATTAAAAAGAAATTTAAAAATAATTATAGGAAATAATCTATTGTAAGACATTAAAAAGTTATGACAAGTTAAAAATAAGTAATATGTGAAGTAATAATTATTATAAATAAAATTAAGATGAATTTATTCAGTAAAATTAAGTATGGTATCTCATACCTATCATGTTATTATTATCACCTTCATAACTAAAACTAGGTATGGTAAAAGCACAATAGAGTTATGCTGACAGATGCATACACTGATTGCCAAAATATGTTAGCTAATTGTTGTAGTAAGAGGAAATTATGTAAAAATACTTAAGAACTATAAAAATTTTATGATATAAATAGTGACTAAATATATTGTGCATAACCCATTTTGGTTGCTATTAGTAAAATGAGGTTAATAATGTTGTGCTTTAAACCTTATTATATATAATAATGTATATATAATGATATGTAATATATATTTAGTGGCAAATTTCTGACCTTAGATGGTAGTTAATAATATTACAAAAAAAAAATTAAACGCATAAAACCGTTTGAAATATAAATTGACACTTCTCAACTGGATGGAGAAAAACCAATGGAATGAGACAAAATTTGGGTTTTAGTTCTTCATTGCGAATAAATTACATAGATATTATTCGATATGAAAGTAGTATATGCTTATATTTTTGGGAATGGTAGAATACAATACAAAACTTTGAGCAAAACAATATAGTTATAATGAATAGTAAACTTACTACAACTAAATAATACTTTGTTGTACAATTTTACCCAGAGTTGATAAAAATCCTGCTTCATATATTAACAAGATAGAGAGGGTTCTATTCATTAATTATTGAGAATTCAATACTTTAAATTAAATAAAAATATGAAAATTTAACATACATTCTAAAATTGAGCCAAGTAAACAAAAAACAGTCAGAGGAAGACTTTCAAGTCTATTCAACAAGATCATAAAGCAGTCTCAAAGCTAAAACTTGATCAAATTAGTAACGGAAAATAATAAAATTTTTATATACTTAACAATGGGGTTCTGTAGGCATGACGCAGAAACCATGGCAGTTATATTAGATTGGGGGACGATTCTTCTTTTATGTATTTCCTCTTAATGTCGATGAGTCAAAAAACCATAGGTTTTTGTTTTTTTTTTCACATGAGAAAATATTTTGCGGTACTGAGATTTAGAAGCAATCAAATAAAGATAACTAATGGTATGGTTTTATTACAAAGGGCTCAATATTATGAGTATAACATAATGAAAAACTTGTTACAAATTATAGATGTAAAAGTACTAGAAAGTCTCACAAGTGTTTGGCAAAAGAAGTCCAAAAATTGTCAACGTAAGAGAACCCCCATATTATCACCGGACATCAAGGTAGTAAAATATACCAACATACCAATAATTTGAAAGTTGGGTAAGACTATTCCCACTTTTGACATGCACGTAGTTTCGGACAGTATTGAAGAAATAGGAAAAGTATAATACTGAGGAGATAGGGATGCAAAAGCACTATTGAATTAAAACTGCTGGGAAAAATATCTAACAGGAGTTATATAGATGCTATATACAGACCGTTAGAACTGTCACTTAGAATATATACATGGATTTATGTATATATAATAAAATAAGAACGAAAAATACTACTGGTAGATATTAAGCGGTGCAGAGAGGCAGAAGTAATTACTGTAAACTTAAAATTGTTGAGAGAATATCTACCATAAGTTATTTAAAATGCTATGCATTAGAGCTGTCATTTATGAGGATAGACATGGTTAACTATTCAGACCTTACCGCTATGACTTAGAAGGTAGACAGGTATTAATTCACATATAAGATGCTATCATTAGTGGAAATATATTAAGATGGGCTAGGACTCAGAAGACATCACTGCAGGCTTTAAACCGTTAGAGCAATCACATAGAGGATACACGGTTGACTATTCAAACCTTAGAGCTAACATTTTGAGGTTAGACAGATTTGAATTGAAAGCAATATCACTTGAAGGAAGACATTAAGATGGACTACGGCTCGGAAGAAATCACTGCAGGCTTTAAACTGTTAGAGCTATCACATAGAGGATAGACACAGTTGACTATTCAAATCTTAGAGCTAACACTTTGAGGTTAGACAGATTTGAATTGAAAGCATTACCACTTGAATGAAGACATTAAGATGGACTATGACTCGGAAGAAATCACTGCAGGCTTTAAACCGTTACAGCTATCACATAGAGGATAGACACGGTTAACTATTCAGACCTTTTAGAGCTAACACTTTGAGGTTAGACAGGTTTTGAATTAACATTAAAGCGCTGTCACTATAAACTATAAAGTAGTTTTTTTTCACATGAGCAGTAAATGTGGAAAAATGAATTATTTATTTTGAATAAAATAACAAATTATTATTAACACTGCCTATATAAAGATAATCATACTACTGTGTCATGTTACAGTCATCTCAAAGACATCTCATACACTTCATTGGTTACTTTTAGTTAAGTATTTTGTAAAATATGGCACTCCAAGATTCACTCCAAAATTCATACTAAGAATTATAGTGAACTCTCCTATGTCAAATACTATAAATTATAAAATAATTTAATTCTTTATCGTACCAAATTGTAGTAAGTGTAATGAAATTCCTTCCTGGGCCTTTGTGCCTTTTACTTAGGTTTGAGTTATAAAAATAGACTTAATAATAAGTTACTTTTAGATTATTAACTACAGAATATTGCAATAAATATTGAGAATACAGAAATTTACAAAAACTAGTAACAAGCTAAGCAGTGATGAGTTACAGGTTATAATATACATACATGGTCCTTCAACAAATATTACATTTATTCAAACGGGAGCTCAGATGTATAGTTAAGATATAGATAGAATTTCACTTCAACAGGGTTTGCATGGGAAAAAATAAATGAGAAGGGGTTGAGCCTTTCTTGTGAATATTTTAATGGAAAACATAACACAAGATGGTGATAAATTTAACCCACTTAGAATAGATTTCTTAAGTAAGTTATAAGATGTTAAAATTAAACTGGAATAGATATTCCAGATTGTTTTCTTTTTCAGTCATAATTCTTCCACAGGGCCACTTCTGCCGCAATCAAGCTTACCTTATGTGTATAAGGAAAGGTCATGAAATAACGATAATTTATTTATGTTATTAATTTAAATTTACTATACAGGCAATATGTTCAACATTTTTTATAAAATAAGGAAAATTGCAAATTTCCATTCATTGGTATTATAAATTCGCAACCCTGTCTTCAAACATCTACAATTGTTAAGAATGTCTAGGACAAGGAGGGAGTATAATTAAATGGTTAAACGAACTTACCTTAAGTGAAGTTCAACCATAATTATACGAAGCTCCTTGTCCTAGACGGTACTTCCGGCCCAACCCTCCCTGGGTTAGGGTTGCTCATCTAATTCCTTGCTTTAAACATAATGAAGTTGCATTGACGGACGGGTTGATACAGTGTTGCCAGATATACTGCTTTAAATTTTTTTTTAGCGAGCTTGGATAAATTGTGATGCTGGCATGGAATGCGGCGTACTACAATTGTTAAGAATGTCTAGGACAAGGAGCTTCGTATAATTATGGTTGAACTTCACTTAAGGTAAGTTCGTTTAACCATTTAATTATGCAGGCATTGCGTGTTTCCGGTAATCATGTACTTGATTATATATTTTAATGTAACGTAATTAAATGATGTATTACTTTGATATCATATTTTGTTTATTAGTAGTTATAACCTAAATATGCGTAAATGCTGTGAAGATGCCTCCTCTCTTTTCCGACACGATTATGGTACAATTAATTCACTGCGCTGCTCCCGTGCGAATTGGTGGATTTCACATATCACCGATGTTTCATTTCTCTCACATGTTGGTTTCCTAACTAAATTTTTCCTTCACCGCTGGACACGACTTACATCAGCATTTAAAACTGAAATTTATAATTTAAATTATGTCAGCGAAGATCAAACCCAGATCGTTTCAGTAGAATATGCAATAAAATCAAATGCTTTAATACACGTATGTACATATTGCATATGTGTTCGCATGCAATATCGTACGACAAATTATGCATGACTGTACTATCACTGCAAATTATGCATAATTACGTCGACAATTTCACTGCAGTTTTAATTACTGAGTAATATAACGTCGTGTTACACAAATTTGAACGCATTGTAATATACGATAATGGTTTCTTTACCATTTAATTAAAAATTAAATTAAAAATATATTCAAATCTTATTTTAAAACTGGATGCATGTCATAAAAATGCCGTCGTTGATCACATTTTGGGAAACAAAATTTTCAAATATCATTATAACAACTGTATTATTTTTAACAAGTATCCTCATATCTAAATAAAAGCGCCCGTGGCTTAATGGTAGCCTACGGACGGATTAAGATGGTTGTTTGCTTTCAAACGATTCGTAATAAATTAAGAAGTCAAAAGTCATAAGTTAAAATCTGGCAATCCACTAATGTCCTAACACAAATATTTTAAGCTTTCCTAGTGGTTAAGGAGAATGTTAGTAACATTTTTAAAATCATTAATTGTAGTATTTTATAATTAAAAGAAATAAAATTAAAATAATGCTTTTAAATACATTCTATGGATCACGTCCGAAATTGCGTATGGGAACTTTAGCTGCACCTCAACAGGCCCATTTCAACAGCGAAAGTAATACGGTGGGCAACACTGCAGAAAATATTATTTTTTTTTTTTTTTTTTTGTTTTTTTGTGGGGTTCGCTTTCTTGCTTTTTTAAATTTTTTTTTTTAGGGTTTTAACATAAAACTTACCATGTTGATGATGTATTCTTTTTTATATATTTATTGTTATGGGACTATGGAAGTGTATGATTCTTCACTGGTCTTGCCTGGTTCTCCTCTACCTCTCCTGCCAGGTCTTCCGTGGCTCTGAAACGTAATACTGTAATTTTTTTTATATATGTGGTTGATTTCGAGATTTTTTATAGAACAAACGAGCGTGAGGCTCACCTGATGGTAAGTGACTACCGCCGCCAATGAACAACCGAAACACCAGGGGAATTTCAGGTGCGTTGCCGGCCTTTGAGTAAGGAGTAAGCTCTTTTCATGAAGGTTCCTAAGTCGTATCGGACCGGAAAAGTCACTGGTGGTAAACAAATATACAGAAAGGTTGTACGAGGAAGAAAACTCCTAGTAAAACGCACAGTTGTGGACCGCCAAGCATCCAGATGATGAGGATGGTAACGTGAATTTGTATAATATAAATAATATTATATGTATAATTTATATTATGGATATGTAAACTTGTGTGAATTTCTTCAGTCTGATGCAGATAAGGTTAAACAAAATGTTTCAACATATTTTGTTTTATTTAATTTTCTTTAATATGAAAATGTGAGTACTTTCAAAGTCAAAATAGACTAAATCTGTCTGAGTAGTTCTTTATGAATAAGTAGGTTAGATATAAAATTTGAGATAACTATTCCCCTTTTGCTTTGCTGAATTGTTGACAACCTGTCTTATATCCGCCTGTATTAGCTCTACTAATAAGGCAACTTTGAGACTTGTAGCGAATATATATATATATATATATATATATATATATATATATATATATTATATATATATATATATATATATATATATATATATATATATCATTATTGAACAACAAATCTCTTAACATTACTGCAAAGTCTCCGTTGAGCGGGCTACCGCTTGACAGAAATTCGACCTGAAGAACATTATGGCCCTCTATGCCCCTCAGACCGAATCTCAGCAGTGCAGTCGCTGCTATATATGCGGTAGACATAGGTAATAGATATCCTGACTTCAAGAACTGAATCGTGAGCCCTGACACCTAGTACGTATGAGGTTCCCAAACAGCCAAGCTTAAGCTAAGCTGGAGAAAGCCACGAATTATTTGTTTATCTGAGTACAGTTCATAGTAAATAACAAACATTTGATACTGCGATCAACATAGCTCCTGCTCATTTAAGTAGAATAATGTGTGCATCAGCTCGCTTGATTAAACCGTTTCTACAAAGTAGCCACAGCTACAGTCTATGAAATGAGCTAAAGCTATTTTACTGTCAAACTGTTTTATGGTCTCATTTGTAAGCCGATTAGTTTCATAGAAAGTTTCACAGAAGTGTCATTTTTATTAATTTAGGGTTATTAGCTTTTAAAGTTGTAAAATAGTTTTTAATTCATAATGAGCCTTATTTGTATGAACATTCGCATTGAAGGAGTTATAAAACGAAACAACATAAGTACAAATAGGACAGAATTTTATTAAGTATTCATGCACGTTTTTTATGGTTTTTTATGGTATTGTTCAGGACTATGCTTTGCGGCATTTTTTTTAGTCCCTTTATCTCAAGTGAAATATTTTTTTATAACAGCGCCGTTAAGTGGCGGCTTAAGTATCCAAAATGCATTTCATCCTGTGAGATTCGCTAGAGCCAACACAAGGAAACTGCATCTTAAATTAGATATCTGTAATATTAAAAAATACTGTGGCTGCCATTCTGGCGATAAGCCTTAACCAAGAGAGGGGGGGGGGATATTTTTCATGGTTGCTGCGATTTGCAGGCGATAACCGTAACATTTTTAACTTCTTTTAGTTATTTTTTTATAGAATAAAGGCGACAATAACGAACAAGCACACAGTCATAAGTAGATGTTATGGTCCATTAGGCATCTCTACATTTATCCCCGATTAAGAATCAGAATGGAGATGCTTTGTGGCATCTAAGAACTAAGATGGAAATGGCTTGTTTCCAATACAAATGGCCTCCGGTTCTCTACACTGACTATACGCAATATAGCAGCATAAAACTGCTAGCTTACGCTGATATTCTGTTAGAACATGGTCCTACCCCTTTGAGCCGACCCATTCGTGATACAACCATAATTTAGCTACAGCGCAGTTCCACCACGTATAGGGTACTTATTGATAATATTATTAAGAAGACGCTGCTGCCCATTTTCTTGTTTGTTACACTGTATTGCGTATTACCAAGAGGTGATATGGGGTAGTACATATTCTTCCATCACCACTAAATGGTACTTAGTAGGTAGTATTTGTAAGGGTTACAAGCAGTAAAACAATGTAATATTACTGATGTAATCAGTGCAACTATGTAATATTTTCACCTTGAGTTACCCACTGTGTATGTATTCCACAGCTAAATTAACCTGAACACTACAAATAGGTCATTGCTATTGTCTTACTATTGTCTCTGAAAAGCGGACAGTGAAAGTGTTAAAAAGTTTCATTTATTAAATAAAAATGATTTGGCGTCAGTGCCGTATTTGAAGAATCACATTTATGCTAGCAATAATAAAACTTCATCGTGTTACTTTTCTCAATAAAGCACTTCCATTATACCGGAGAATTTTATTTTGCCGTATGTTTTTTACTTACTAAGTACATAAGTATATAAGTACGACGAGTAGTATTACGACGTTTTTATTTAAAGATTTATTTTTTTATTTATTTCTGCTGCCAAACTGCTGTATTCCGATGCGAAAAGTATAGAGAACGAGTATAATTATAGGCTGTGAGGCCCTCTATAACTAGTTGGTAAGACACCTTTTCTGCCTATTATTCCGTCTGGGTAAGTTGGACACTCTTAACGTTTCTGATAATAAATATCATTGGTTGCGCTGCTGTGTTGCGGTCTAAAGGTTATACAGAGCCTGTACAATAACAGGCATTGGGACATTCTATCTTAGTTCTCAAAGGTAACAACCCATTTTTGTATCCTTTTTTATTTGAAGTTGGCTGCAGGTGTTTATAGATTATACTAAGTCGATCAATAATTTTTTCGGAGTAGGACACTTATCAAAGAGTTATAAGAAATCCGTTCTATTTTTTTTTCAAATCTCTAGTTCGTTAATAGCCAACGTGAGAATAAAGGTTGATTAAAAACTTAAACAAATGCTTTATTTAACTTATGCAAAATCGAGAAACTCAAAATTCGTATGATTAATAAATATTTTTGCCTGTTTTTTTTTCAAAATGTGTTTTTGAAGAACTACAGTTTACTTTTACAGACAATACTTGGCCTTATTCTACAGTGGTGTACTATTACGCTGAATATAAACGCGGCGGAACCGTCTGTAATGGAGACACTCACACTTAAGATTTGGTTCTATACACCGGGCTTAAAACATTCTAAAACATTAATCCGAGCTTATGATCGTAAATCCGCTTTAAAAGCCCTGGGATTAGGTGAGAATAAAATGAATATTCTGGCAAGAGCTTTGGACACTGTTATCTAAAAAAGAACAGGTCCATCTTGGGCCTCTCAAGGTGTGCTGGTTCTGTTAATTAGTGGAAGAAACGCATTTGCACATCCTAGCAGATTGTGAACTTTTAATCACTCATCTGGGCAACTATGTACTAAGCCCGGAAAAACTGAAATTGCTCACAACTAAGCATCTCCTTAAATTCATTGAAGACATAGGGCTTAGCAGTGAACTATAGCTGTAGCAGCGATCCCAATAGATTTTAAAAGGTTCCAGTGTACTAGTCTTTCTAGTTCTACATATAATTTATAGCATCAGGTGTTATTTGCAAAAATCCATTATATTAAAGTTGGTAAGAATTACTTCACCCACATCTGCTCACTAAAATAAAATGATGTGTCTTGCCTAGTTTGTAGAGCACCTACCGCCCTCCCTTAATAGCGTGCACTAATCCCGTCACCACTAATCCCAGCACCACTACTCCCAACACTACTACACTAGAAAAGACACACAATCGCCGATACTGCAACACGTCTTTCACCTCTACACGAGGCGTCCTCAGGTGATGTAGACTCTGCGGTGGCTGACCGTTAAGTGAGCGGCGAGCCAAAACAGCTGCTATTTATACAACTCGCTAACGCTCAGCACATGAAACACAGCAGTATTATGCTACTATTGCGTTTTGGTATTCTATTAAGCCTGATCCTTCCGCTGTCAAGCCGGCTCTTTTTTTCTGCAACCATAACATAACTGCAGCTTCTCTATAGCACGTAAAATGTCTATAGTTTTATTTATACAACTGAAGTGACAAACAAACTTACAGTCTACCTGATGATAAGTAGCTATCCCAGGTCAGTAGCAGCCTGGAGTCAGGATGTTGGCGATATTTCACCCTGCGCGCCTGGGAAAACACCTAAAGCCGTTTTTTTGCGAGCAGCCGTGTAGGTATTTAAAGTTGATAAGAATTAGTTCGCCCACATCCGCTCAATAAAATAAAACGATGGGTCTTACCTGGTTTGAAGAGCACCTTCCATCCTCCCCCAAATCTGTATTTTGATTTTTAATTGAGAACGCCCAGAAGACACGCCCCATGGTACTCTAAAACCTACTGGCGTCTTCAGAAAAGGATCCATTCATAAGTATTTACTTATATGTAATAGAGCTATGCTCCGGCGATATTATGGTTGTAGCGCTAATGGCTCAACCGGGGAAAGACCATGCTCTCACAAATTACAATCGTAAAATAGCAGCTTAATGCTGCCATGTTTCGTTTTTTTATTTTATTTCATTGAGAATCATATTTTGCAATTTAGATTGATTTTTTAATCTTCTCTTTTCTTCAATAAGTGTGTCTATGATTCACAAGCATTCACTAACCACCTGGTGGAAGGCATGCTCATTAGTCGTCATTAGTTTAGAACAAACTTTACTTTGATCAGGTTTTTATCACATCAGGTATAATGGAAGATCACAGTTTAAGTACATCAAAATGCAATTTCCTAAGTGCTCCCTCGGTTATTCCTCATACCTATTCTCATTAAAAATGAATTTGCCATAGCGTTTCCTTATAAATAATTTATCACATAAAATTAAGTTATGTTTTAATGCTCAATTAGATACGTAGCTCTCGATCTAGCTTCCGCAGTAGCTGATATAAAAAAGTTTCGGTTTAAAATGTTATTTTAAGAGGTATAAAATATTAAATAGTGAGTGCATAATTAAATACATCACCGGATCATCATTTTGTTTTATTTGAAGAAAGATCAAAAGCAGATCAGTGTTGACAGCTTCACATGCACAAAATATTCCTAATTGCATAAACAGTAGTACTCAAGAAAGTATTCTTAGTATTAAATTATATAAAATATTCTATAGTAACCAGTACTCAAGGAGCGTTATTTATGTAACATATTATAATGAAGTAGAAAAAATATTAAATTCTATTTAGTTGAAGTACGTATGGATCGGCTTGACCTGGGAAGAACACAAATCATAGAATACCAGCGTAAAATAGCAGCTTATTATTATTGTACATAATGATTTTCTATACTTACGCGAATACTACACATTTAATAAAATATTTTTTACAGATTTTATCGCATTCACTTTTACTTATTTTATAATTGACGATGATGTTTCGGGCAGTACTAGTCGGATAGGAGGAACTAAGCAGTAAGCCACGAAGTCCCAGTCTTGCATCATTTGAGGCGACATGACGCAAGAGGCTGCGCGGTATCATCAAATATTTTCCAATGTATGGTTCAAGCTCAACCGGCGGATGATGCGGGTGATATCGAGGAGCACCGCAATCGTTCCATCTATATTTCAGTTAATCTCTACAATTATGAAAGTGAGGTGGTAGGCACCTTTGCTTGCGTAACACACGGGAACAAAAAATCCTGTCCTATGCAGTTGATTAATCTACGTAGAGAACTGCTGCCGGGAACTAAAATTCAACCTCGAGGACATTACTAAATACTCCAGCTAATCTAAAAATACTTATGGTAGAAGTGATTTACGAAAGTCACTATCTAAAATTTTCTTAATCTGTTCTCTTGACCATTAAATAATTGTTGTTTTTTACATCAGGACTAAATAGATGGTTATAATATTACAATGTGTCACAATGTTACTTACGCCAACTATCGAAAGCTTTAAGAGCTTTATGATATCTGCTATTATGACACACACGAGATTTAATGGTTTGTGTCAGCACATGCCATGTATATACAACTTAAGTGTAGAATGATAAGCCACCACAAATTTTAATGAATTTTTGAGCAGCATTAAGTCAACAAGAAATTTTCCCATTCACCAGTGCTGTATTAAAAATTTACCCATAAATATTGCTAGACATTGGTCCTTTGGTTATGCAGATAGGCTCAGACTACAGCTACTGCTTCGGGGATTACAGATTACGTGAAACTATGTATTTATTTATTTTATTGTTATAAATCAATAATAATTTTCGAAAAATTCAAATATATCGTCTTTTTATTCAGGGATATAAAGTTTAAAATAATTAACGAAACCTTATGATACTTGAACGTACTTTATTTGTACGTCCCCTTAACAGAAGCTGTAGTTGAAATGGCAATTTACTTTAATTTTATTATATAATTATCTTTATATTTCTGCTTAGGGTGAATGTCTATCTGTCGCTAAGCTTCCTTTTCAGTGTATCAGCTTAGACTTCACTTGGGAAGTATCCAACTCTGTCAATATATCATTGCCTTATTCCTTTATTGGCAATAAAAGCTACTTGGATACCCTAGTCGAGTACTTTTGCTTAGTGTTAAAATAAGAATAAACATAAAAGTGGAAATATATGTGGAAGGCCCAAGTTCAATGGTGGGCTGGTGATTTAAATAGTAATAGTGATTAACAAGAAAATTGTTTTTAAAACCAAAGAAGCCGACTACAATTATTTATGAAGGTAAAAATATGACCCGTTCGTCTGAAGCGCGTTTAAACAAGAAGGATAATTTATGCTCAAATTCCTAATCAAGCCGTTTAGACTATCGCTGGTCACACAGGAAAAGACAATCCCAGATGTGTAGACATCCGTAGAGGCTCAAGATCGTGATTTGTTGTATTCCTGAGAGGAGGCTGTTCAGGAGGATTTGCAATGGACTGGTGAAGGCTGTAATTATGATGATGCTAATGATCATGATGATGAGCTGTCGGGTAAAAAATAAAACCCGAATCTTCTGTCTCATCTTCCTGTAAACGTCCGTTGTTGGGCTTGAACTTCTTCTGATGTGACGTTAGTTATTTATTTAATAATTGCATTACATGTAAAATTTGCCTTTGGAACTCCTTGCCCGATGACATCAGAAAAGCTCCCAATAAGTACGCTTTTAAAAAGTTGGTCCGTGAACATTTATTAAAGACAAAGCATATTATATGACTCATCTATTTAATATGTATTGCTTAACAGACGTATATATTCATAGTCATTTGAATATACTAATTATGTATGTATTTAAAAATGTATAATTGTATGTATGTGCATTTATTTATACATTTGTATATATGTAAGGTTAGATCATATATGTATAGTTTATTTGTTAGTAGTTTGTATATAATATTATGTAGTTAATTGTCATTTGTATTGTATTCTCTTATTCTATATTGCCACACCTACGTCAAATTCTCACCACTCCATGGGTTGACTGATAGATAATGCCTCAAGGCATTAAGTCCGCCCTTTGTATTCTTTTGTTTAAGGATGCAATAAAGAATAAAATAAAATACATTACACAGCTTAATATGTTTGTACACTTGCACCTTTTCAGACATAGTAATATGGAAAAGAAGGAGGCAGATATCTAAAGCATTTCATATTGATAAAGAAAGGATTTAACCTTATTTGTCACGCTTGGCGTGCAATCTCTAATGCTGCTGTCCAGTCTGAGTATTTACATCTAGCTTAAAAGAGATGTTTATAATGCCATCTATCGTAAGCGTAAGGATCTTTCTGGCACTTCCATAGTCACCTCTTACGAACGGCACCTAAGGGACTACAGGGGACGACGGATTCGTTTACGCTGCCGTCACATGGCGCCACTACCCGAAGACGATTAAGAAATTAATACTAATAAATGGAAAACTTACTTATTGCTTAACCCTTCAATTCCCATAAAATCTCATGCAGTCGAATGCGTCCGTCAAATCCCGAGGAGTCGCATGCGACCACACCCACCCACAGCACTTTAAACCATTAAAACTTATATTTAGAGACTACTTTTCTATAAAAAAAGTTTGGCTTTATAAAATTTATACAAATTTTTTATCCTGTGGTCTAGTCAAAAGTTAGGTTTTACATCATTACAAAAGGACTATTGTATTTTGATAATTAAAAACGGGTGCATGCCAAGCTGATGTCGGCAGCATTAAAATCACTATTATTTCTATATATTATTCGAAATTATTTACGTAAAAAGATAAGTTATATTCACACACTTTCGTACCAATTTTATAATAAAATACTATACTAAAACACTAATAAAACACTAGAAAAGTCCAAAAATCAACACAACAAAAGACAATAACATCCACACGAAAATGGCGTACGTAATGAACGTAGATTATATATAAATAACCATAGAGTAACTGACTTTTTTTGCATTTGAGGATAGAAAATTTTATATTAAGTCTATAATGCCAAACTTTTTATGGAAAAGTAGTCTCTAACCGTAAGTATTTATGGGTTAAAATGCTGTAGGTGGGTGCGGCCGAATTCAGTCACTTGGTATTTGACTAAATATCGCACCGACCGAATTCGGCGGCTTGGTAGCTAAGAGCTTAATGTCCATAAATTTTATAGATATAGTACATGAACACTAATTGAAAATGCTAGATATTTAAATGTGCGCTCACTTATCAATTTTTCTAAAATATCACCCTGATATTGTAATTTACTGTTACTTACTCTTAGAACTGATGTGGGTAAGAAGAGCAATAAGTTTGGAGACGCAACTCTAAAACAAGCGCTTAAGCTTAGCTTAGTTTAATTCTGTGCACACAATCCATCTTGCTGTACATCCCGCTAAGGTCATGTACGATGCACCATGAAAAATTACAAGGAGTCGGCTCGACATATGTCAACTAATATGTTATAATTGTTATTGACGTACGCCAAGCTTACTCATTGTCGTTTATCGTCGTCATGTAACATGTACTATGTGTGAGGCGTTTAATGAGGTAAAATAATGCAGCACTATTGCATCAAATTTAAAGACTCCTGTTAAATCACTTATCCCAGTTACTTCTCGTTGTGGACCAAGGCTTTTTGTAATTTTTAATTTTTTAGGTATTTATTAATTTTTGTTATCACATTAGCAGCCTTGTAACGTTAAACGAGTGTAGGTTAGCCCACACTAGAGGGAGTTTCGATCTGGTAACAGATGCACGAAGTCGACAGACAAGTTCATACAGAGAGCTGTAATAGCCAATAAATTTTACAGATCGTTACAAACACATGTATGTTTGTTTGGCAATCGCAATAAATCTGAATATTTTGTGACAGAATTTATGTTTATTTTTATGAAATTTAATCCTTAATTTATTTGGTAAAATGTTTTAATTTATGCATTTAATAAATAAAAAATGAAAATAGTTTATTCAGTATTATATTATATATATATATATATATATATCATATATTATATATATTAAAGTGGGATGGGGTCGCCTTTGAAGTATAAAAACTTGTGCTAGGAGACTCCACTCTTCAGTAACACTTACATACATTACTATTTGCATGACCTTAACAAAATAATTAACTATAAAAATTAAAATAATAAAACGAATAACTTCATTAACCCTAAAATAACTGGACATGGGCCAGACACGTTGTAAGGATAGTAGCAATCGCAGGACTAGACGTCTCGTACCTTTGACGCGTAATGGAAAAGACTGTACCGTTATGGAAATTAATTTAATTAAAGGATTTTATCTAACCAGACGAACTTCTAAGCAGGGAATAAGTGCTACCACCGTCCGCGTAAGTAAACGAAGCTACGAAATTTCCCTAGCCTACAAGAGTCCGATAAGGTCGCTGGTAGCCTACAATATCAAGATACTACATCCTAGTCTACCTGCAACGACGATATATATTTACGTATAAATGTGAGCTTCGGATGAAAAATTGATCCATGACCATAGATTTTTAGAGATTTGTGGTCATCGATCTGATTTTTTTATTAATTATCTAATTAACAAAATATATGCCTATAAATATATATACTCTAGGCATATATTTTATTATTTGCCGGTGGGATGAAACACAGGTTGCTCGAATACAATGAATTTAACAGAGAGCGTGTGGCTAAAGCCCCTGAGCTACCAAGGTTTTTTATTTATACTTGTACCTATTCAGAAATGCGAGACTTTTAAAGCTGAATCCAGCAATAAATACGAACAACATATAAAATAAGGGTATTCCAGCCGGATTCCAATTATTTTTGGATTAAATTTGAATGCTTTACGTACGCTAAAATAATGCCATTTTTATACAAATAGAACGTTTTTTTTTTTAAATATACTATAAAAATGTACTTGAGTCCATGAACACCTCTAACCAAATACAAAGAAGGCTACAGATACGTTGTCACTTATGAGGACTAAGTTTGGACTGAAGAATAGAAAATTACAAGAGTGATACCGGTGCCTAATGGAGGTTCGACTTCAGATGTGAGCAAATACCGACCCGTGGCGGTGCTGTCAGCGTTCACCAAGGTATTTGAATCCGAATTACAAAAATGTATTTATACGCAGATCACATCGCAGCTGACCAACGTTCAGTGTAGGTTTTGGCCGAGTCGAAGTACAGCGAGTAAATTGCTGTCATTTATGACATATCTGACGCCAGCTATCGACGGTGAGGGGCAGGTGGACGTCACTTACTTCGACTTTCGGAAAGCTTTTGATAGTGTGGATAACGATATCCTTTTAGAAAAATTTGCGGCAGTAGGTTTCACACCGCATCTTTTCAAAATTTTCGTACTTCACGCGAACCTTACTTCACGTTGTCGGGTGTGAACCAGGTGAGTAATTTTGGTCCCTTGGAGTTCATATTATTGATAAATGATATTCCAGAGGTCGTTAAGGTCTCGAAATGTCTCCTGTTTGCAGACAACTTAAAACTGTTTTTTCAGTAGCGGACGTTTCGGATTGTGAGCAGTTTCAGCGAGATATAAATAGGGTAGTGCAATGGAGCGCAATTAGTAAGCTATATACTACACGTCGAAGTGCGAGGTAATAAGCTACAGGTGCATAAAGGCGCCGCTGCAATACCGGTACGAGGTTGACGGCACGGTAATGCCGCGCGTTACTTTCGTACATGACTTAGGTGTATACATGGTAGCTAAGTTAACATTTCGTAAGCACATTGTAGATATCTGCTGTAAGGCCTTCAGAAAATTAGGTTTTATCCTGAGCACTGGTTTTATACTGGCATGATTAAAATGTTGTATAGTGCACTTGTTCGCAGCCAGTTGGAAACGAGTGCCGTTATTTGGAATCCCCATGAAGATAAATATATCGACATGGTGGAAAAAATTCAAAATGAATTCACGCGGTTTCTTTATTTAAAAGAGTACGGTGCCTATCCTTTCTACCCGCTGATGTACCCGAGCTTGTTCGTGATCGGCATGGTCGGGTACAACCAGCTTGGTGTGAGGCGTGACGTCGCGCTCTGCAAGTATGTGTGGCTAGTTCTGCGTGGCTAGCTACACCATCCTGAGGTACTGGAGGCGTTACTGTTGTCTGTGCCTGATAAGGCGGTGGCTAGGCCTCACCCACATCCCACCTTTAAGGTGCCATATGTGAGGACAAATCTGCTCAGTTCATGTCACGTGCTTTATAATTATTGAATATTATTTCCAAAGAAACACACATTTACCACCGCAGCCTGGCAAAGTTCACAGAAGCGGCGCAAGGGCGCTGTGAGATTTATTTTTCATAATTATTTTTCTTAATTATAATAGTATATATTTTTATGTCACTATTTATAATTATCAGATTTTGTTTGTTTTTTGTACAGCATTGGCTAGGTCTTGTACTGTTATGTTGCTGGTGCTGTTTATAATAATAAATAAATTAATAAAGAAGTTGGAATTCCTTACAGCCTGTAAATACTAGCTCTGTTTACCTTTCAAATCAAAACACAGTAGAGGAGACACTGCTGTTTCAGTCTGTTACAAGTATTTCGTTATGCTCCGCTATCTGCTCAATAGTTTTTTATTTCTTTTATATTTACGCGAACATTACAAACTGATTTTTGCTTATTTTTAATTTCCAACGTTGCAGGTACTTTGCAGTACCCATGGTCGCTCAGTGACCAATTAAACGCCATAAAATCCGTAATTTTTTTTTACTGAAACAAAATCTATAACTTGTACATTTACCAATATATGTAAACAAGTTTTGAACATATTATGTATTTAATTTATATACATATATAAATTACGTATCACGTTGTTTGTCCGCGATGGACTCCTAAACTACTTAACGGATTTTAATCAAATTTGCACACCGTGTGCAGTTTGATCTAAATTGAGAGATAGGATAGTTTTTTTGCCCATAACTTTTTTTTTTCAAATTTAAGGATTTTTAATAGGGCATGACAAAGGTCGTCGAAAAGGGCAGAAAAACGTCTGCCTGGCAAGCTAGTGTAATATAGAATCCATTATAGATTTACGTTTTATTCCATTATTTTTTCATTTTAAATTATTTTCATATTTTTGTCCTGAAACTACAAAAAGTTGTAAAAAGACCATGGAGCTTGTTATATGACATATTTTACATATATTAAATTACTTATACAAATATTGTAGAAAAAAATTATATGGCCGTGGCTAAGAAAACGATCGTCATTATTATAAATAGTAAAAATACTACGTCAAAAGATTAGTAACATATTAAATCTACAGAATACTATACAAAAATAAAGTTTAAAATAATACAGTAGTGTCAAATTTAGGCAATAAGATTCTATTCCTTTAAAAATTTATAGAATGCGTGCACAATACTCGATGGAAGCCGCGGTCGAAAACGTAACGGACTATAGTCACAAACAGTACTATTCTTACGAAAAAGCTAAATATTGTGTTGATGGACTGGAAATTGATATTTTTTGTCGACATTACCATTCCGTATGACGAGAACCTTGAGAAAATCGACCAGGCTATCGGCTAACTCACCGACTACCTCATCGGCGACCTCACTGGCTACCTCACGGTCTACTACCGACCGATCCGATAATTTCTTTCCCATTCTCCCTTACGCTCGGCCCTCCCTTGCCGAGCGCTTCTTCTGTTGGTATAATTTTCATTTATTTATTTTACATTATTTTAAACATAAGAAAAGAAAAATAATTGTAAAATATTTTAAAAATAAAATTATATTATTCAACATTATATAATTTATAATTTTTATGTAATTTATACATATATCATAACCAGATGAGATTTTTAGTTTAATAGTAATAATTTGCAAATGTTACAAAATATGTTAGATGCCCTGAAAATTATGTGTGGATATCAGTATTGCGAGAATATCATACGATCTTGCTATACACATGCCTTAGATATTATACTTTAGTCAATGAATAGGACAATATCTTTTTTATTTAGAAGTCGTGATGTTTATTAGTACAGAGTGTATTTTACAGAGAATATCCACAGTAGAAACAGAGTAACAGACATAGCCTATCGGATTAGTTAGCTGAAGTGGCATTGGGCTGGCCATTAAGCTCAAAGAACCAGCAATTTATGGGGATCAAGTGGCAGCCTTGTACCGGTAGATGAAGTCTAGCGCGGCCCCCCACCAGATGATGTGACGACCTGGTAAGACGTGAAGGAAGTCGATGGATGCAGATGGCTCAGGACCGTGCTTTGTGGCATTCCTTGGGGGAGGTTTATCTACAGAAATGGACTTGTGAGGGGCTGTAACGATGATGACGATATTTCCAGAAATGTTAAAAAGTGTGATTATATCCTTATAAAGTAACGGTGTGAGTGAAACTGTTTAAAGTAATTTAAATTCATTTTATTACCCAGATAATATGATATGTCTAAATGGAGCAATGAAGACTCTGATCTTTGTTCAAAATTATGACGATAAAGTTAAAATGATTAATTAAAACTTGGATTAAACTTCTTCAACTACAAGAAGCTATTAATATATTTAATGGGGATGTTCTAAAGATTATTAGTTATTTAAAGCGACATTTACTAATGAACAAGTCTTTAAATTATGTTTCATCATATTAGATACGGGCTATTTAAATAATATTTTTTGTATTTTTTTAAGTAGATGCCTTGTTAAGATTCATTTAACGTACATACATATTTAATCTGGTCGTGCATTCATGTTTAAAGATATATTATTATATAAATAATTGAACACATTTGATCTCTCAAAAATTGTTATGCGTTGTGGCCGTTGGTGCGGAGTTGGCCGTTATGTTAGGAAAGAAAGATGTTTTTCTATAAAATATGTATGACAAACGAGCACACAGTCCAAGTGATGGTAAATGGATAATGCCGCTATATCTACATTCATCCTCGATTAATAATCAATATATAGATGCATTGTCACCCCTTAGGACTAAGATGGAATGCCTCGAATCCAATAAAAAGGGTCTCCGGTTCTCTACACTCACCATACGAAGCACTGAAAGCTTAAGCTTTCTGATTATACGTGTCCGTCTACATGACCAAAAGAAAAATGTATTTGTCTTGTTTTACAGAATTATAAGTGGTTAATTAGCAGAAATTATGGTAACTGGTTACTATAACCCATATAGTCCTTTATCTATCGTGAATTAAGAATACAAAGGCGGGAAAATTGTTATCACGAATTGTTATCAAAAGAATATCTCGTTTCCAGTGAAAAGGGTATCCAGTTCTCTACACTCATCACACGTAACAATAGCATTATGCTGCTATTGTGTGACTGAGTATTCCTTCTCCGGTCAAGGCAACCCATTCTTGCTGCAGCCACGTTGTGGTTTGCAATGAATAATTTTTTTGGTGCTGACGGGGATTGAAGTCAGTTTGCATGCGTATATAATTTACAGCGAGCGCTTAGCTTAGCGCTTTGCTAAGTTTTCATAAAAGGTCATTACTTCATGTTATCACTTTTTTTGTAACTAACAAGGTAAGCAGTATCTGTCAATTTAATAAACATTCTGCTAATTAGCTACAAAATAAAGTCTAACAACATAAAGCTAAACTAAAGTGTACATAGTTAGCCAAAGTATAAAAGTAAGTAAGCTGCATACAAGAAAATAACATTTCTAACCTACTCTACATAATTAACCAACTTTATAAATACTTCTTTTTTATTATTTTCGTTACATAAAGAAGAATAGAATAAAATACAATTATTTTATTCAATACTAGCGATCCGCCTCGGCTTTCTGGATTTCTGGATCTCCACAAATGCGCCACCTACCGAGTCCAAATATAAATTTAAACCAACTAGGAACCCAGCTGTTTTCAAATTTTTACGAAAGTAACTAACAGCAATACATTTTTATATACAAGCCATACTTAAACACTTTTATACATTTACCACTGGTGCAGAACCTCAGGCTTATGAAAACTAGCAGAAACCCAGTGAGATTCTTTTTTCTATAATTATTTACAATGTAGTCCAATAGAATTAATATGCCTTTCGTTCATACGCCATTTATCGTACTTGGTTGGCAAGCTAAGAAATCCCTATTCGTAGTCTTAGTCGATATTATTACTTGATTTGCCGTCACTGGACAAGCAAAGAGATGTTATTGATCTAATTCTCGTAAGTAAAGTAATTAGAAACTATGTTTGCTGCCCAAATCTGGAAAGGATTTGTTTTAATACCTCAGACTCCAATCAAGCCTCTACTATGCAGATTTCGTAGGATCCTTTTTTCGAGAATGTGCCATTTTTACAAGTGCTTAGACCATCACAAAATGCTTGATATAATTGTATAATAGCGAATAAATGAAAAAAATGAATAATCATGGGTGTAGCATAGTAATTTATAACCCTATTAATTAATTTTTTAGTGTGAATGATGTGCAATGTTATTAAACTTACCACAAGTATGACCATGGATACGAATAAAAGTGGGCTCATGGTAGCTGTTTGTGCTATGGGTGTACGCCCCAGACATGTCTAAGCCCACTTATATCCAAAAGCAGTTTTGGGACATGGTAAGTATATTGTTGATGAAATACAAGGGAATTGAAAATATTATTACGTTAATAGACTTTAATGGAAAGGTTGAGGTGAAGAGGTCTGGTCATGAAAGGATATTGGGAAATTTTGGAGATGAAAGTATAAATGAGAATGGTGAAGGCCTCCTTACCGCATGTGTGGAAAATAATCACATGTATACATGGGAAAGAGGTGATGATAGAAGCGTGATAGATTTCATAATTGTGGATGAAAAAATGAGAAGCGCAGAGGTAAATACAAGGGTTTACCGGGGGTCCAACGTAGGGACGGATCATTCCTTGGTCTTATGTCGAATTAATGGTCTACTCAAGCGTCAGCGGTATCGGACATCTGTGTCTACCAAAGCATTATAGCGTATAAGCATAGAGAGGTTACATGAATAAGGTGTGAAAGAGAAGTATAAATGTAGACAGACGGAAAATGTTAGGTGTTTAAATGAATTGTGTAAGAATGAATTAGACTTGAAAACAGTGTGGAATAATTTTAAGAAAGGTTTAGTGGATGTAGACATCGAAACACGTGATGTATGTAGGAGAACGTATGAAAGGAAAAATAATACGTTGTGGTGTGATGATGAGGTGCGGATAGAAGTTAAAACAAAGATGCATTGGCAGATTTACTAGTAACGAAAGCTATTCTGGCGGTATGAATGATGTCATTGAAAGAAAAAAAGGTAGACATGACGTATAAATAAGAGAATTAAAGAAGTAATTGAAAGGTAAATCCAAGAAAAAACAGATAAAAAATGATAGAAAGATAATGGAATATTGGGTTTGTGAGTGTGGGGTTTTCTATCTAAACCAATATTTTGAGGCTAAACGTGGACTAAATAGTAAGATCGCTGCTCATTGATCTCTCGCTCTGCCTACATACAGGAACTAATTCCGTCTCTAAAGGATTAAATCTATCTATGAGACTTCATATTCTTTGTAATATATATATATATATATATATATATATATTGCATTGCATATTCAATCGAGAAATAACATTAAGTATACTGCACCTCGATAAGAGAAATAATTAAGAGGGTGGCACTAATTCAAATTGAATCCTATGTAGAAAAGTTCCTAGCCTATCATTTGCTTCTTCGGTTATCAACAAAGATGATTGAAGCATAATTTGTATTATATGATGTGTTTTTGTGTTCCGTCACAACCGATATGGTAGTAAGGTTCTAGGGTGACAAACTCGTACCAACAAGAGGAGTATAGGATGGCGGGTGCTAGGTGGAGTGACGACCTAATAAAATTTGAAGGAAGTCGATGGATGCAGGTATCTAAGGAATTTTCTTTTGTTGCATTACTTGGGGAGGCTTATTTTTAGTTTAATTTGTGAAGGGCTGTAATGACAATGATGATGATATGTTTCCTTTGTTTATATGCGGTATATAAATCAAGATAGAATGAATAGAATAGAAATTTTTGTTGTATCTATTTATATAATTTCAAAGACCAATTTAAACCTAGAGCTACATTCTCCCTGAATAACATTTTGTAATCAAAAATGCATTGTGGACAAGGCGGTTTAAATCTTGTTTACTTTATCCTTGTCTCTGATACTACAAGTATATTAACTTATTTCTTTAAGCTCGTTGTTTTGTGCTGAAAAATTGTTCTGTGGTGATTTTTTTGAGAAACTGCAAATAAAAGCGAAGGCAAGAATAATAAAATCTGTGCTGACATTGTTTCTTATGGCTCAGTAAATAATTTGTTCTAGCTAATGTCTATACTAATCTTGTTAGTTATATTTCTTTTAAATTATCTTCTGTTATTAAATTGGAAAGTATGATCAAAAGTAAAAAACATCAAGTAAGCAGTAAAAAAGGCAGGAGAGAATAACTTGTATAAAAAACAAACACACAATATTCCTAATAATTATAAGCATCCTTTTCAAATACAGGTTAAATACCCCGTATCCTGCAAACAAATTAAGGGGTATTTAATCTGCTTAAAATTGCGCATATTTTAATCCAAATTTTTGTAAAAAAGAGTTCTATTTGACTACAAAAATTTTGTATTTACTACGTGTGTCGTGGTATTGATGTAAGAAATTTTTCTAGCATTGCATTTCCTACTTTCCTAGCTTCCGTGCATAGTGTCAATGATTTTGTAATACAATTTTAGATAATAAAGCAGATCTGTGCTTTGCTGCGGAGGCAAGGCAAATATGGCTAACGCTGTCTGGAGGAAATGTTCCACTGGAAGTTAACCAACGAAACCAGTGAGATATTCCGTTGATACGGAGTGTACAGAAAGATTTATTTCAGAATTTCCATAGTGATCAAGATTAGGCCCACTTTCTAGCTGTTTCGACTAAAGCAATCTAGTCACTAATTAAACGCTTTACCGTCAAGTTATCTTGGCACATTGTTTGATGGGAAAAAATTGCGTGTTTCCATAGGATTCCGTCTAGGAACGGTAATCTGTCAACCTCACCAGTGCCCCTGTAATAGCAACGTTGAACTGATTGGTCACCACTGCTGGTGATAAGAGGACTGATTCCTCGCTCGGTCAAAGGCTTATACTAAATAAGCCAATCAGCGAGATAATGCAGCCAGCGTTCTTGCCACGATATCACGGTGAGTAGAACTGTATGACAATTGAAACTATAAGTTTTAGTTTTTTCACTATAGTATTTTTTAACATTGTGTGTAGCCTTTTTTTAACGTTTAATTTTATACTAACTTTTAATAATGTAAATAATCAAATGTATGGAAAAAAGTAACAAAATTCATAAAATTACTAACTATATTTTATTTAATTCGTGTTAAATACGTTATTATTAATAATGACTAACGAGTGCTCATCACATCAATTTTCATCAATATCAAATAATGAAGGAACGACTATTTGTCTACTTAAATTTGTGGTTTACCGACACTAAAAGCAACTTTACTTTTACAACACACACACTTCATATGTTAGTAAGTGGACGCTATGCCCCATCATCATCTACATCACACATTTGCTAATGGGTCGACGATTTGCTGAAGCTCTGTTTACGTACTTTCAATAAAAGTCTGATCTGCGAATAAAGGATAAAGAAACGCTATATTTACCATATCATCCCAAATCATCATTGATTTAAAACGAAGATAATATAATGTTTTTTCGTAACATTTCACACATCATTAACATCGGCACGTCTCGGAAAACAATTTTAGGAATGCTGGGAAACAAATTATTCCAAACAAAGTCAGTACAAGTTACTCAGTCTTGATGAAATCATATAATAATATTGAAAGCATAGGATTTGCTATTACTTATTAATTTCTTTATGAGTTAACACAATAATGAAGCTTTCGAAAGTGGTCGCGCTAATGATCGGAAAATGGTGCGGCGATAGACTCTCGGGTTCGTATCTCGGATCGGGCCAAAATTTATTACGGCAGATTTTACTACTTGTGTACTGGATGCGTGGTTAACCAATTCAAGATGGCGGAAGTTGCACGTTGCCGGCTTTTGGACAATGCAAGTGCCTAAACTACTATATTAGCCGGCAAGAGTTTGAGCGTGAGCTGTTATAGGGAAGGAGTGACATAAATGAGAACAGCTCACGCTAGGAAAAAGGAAAAGGGCACTTACTTGGGCGTTGGTCTTCTGGCGGCCTTTTCATCAGGCCTGAGGTTGATGGTGCTACGTTGCAGCTGCGGTGATGCGCGACGATAACTTGCACTATGCTGAACGGTTACAATACTATACAATTTATTTCAGGTAACAAGGACTTAAAAATTAAGAACATTGGCCCATAGCAATACATATCTTAACCTAAAAATATATATAAAATATAAATATAAAACTATTTAGGGCATTTTCTTTTTTGACACGACCCTGTATCGGCGAAACACTACCCCAGAGGGCCAGAAATCGGGAGCAAGGAATGTCTCTTCGTATTTTGCAGGAACCTGGAGTACGTAGGATTTGAAGTTTGTGGACCTCTTAGACTCCAGACGCTGCACATGTAAAGAGATCTATGCGGCATCGGGTTCGTTCTTCCACGAAACGCAGGACGTCATCTCCCGACGTACTTTTGTCCAAACGGGAGATGTAGAGCTGTATGATGGGCTCCACAATACGTAGAGTTGTACTTGCGTTTATTTTGGCGGTCCCACGCTGGTTACAGATGGGTCTCGACCGACGTTTCTTCTCAACAAGAGTAAACCCGTCATTCTCTCTCTTAGTTCGGGTCGCCACAGGAACTGATTTTACATCCACATTCTTTTGTTTTCGACCACATGAGGATAACGGTTGTGAAGATTTTCGAGCAACATCCGCAAACATCTTTCCTTGTTGACAGGTTGGCTTCGGCGGAGGGGTACTCAAGGGTTCAGTCAAAGGCTGAGGTGGTAATACAATGACGACCGAGTTCGCCCTAGTTTCACGGACAACAACCCGCTGACAGACGGTATCGCGTGACGGAGTCGTAATCATCGGTGAAATATGACTACTATTACAATTACCGCGTGTCGTATTTACATTCTGCGACGGCAGTGAATTCGCAGATGTTGCAATTATGTTGCGCAACATAGTGACTTCGTTCTTCAGCTATGTTGCGGTTCGTTCAGATTCTTCAAATTTGTAACGGAGTTCGGTGACGTCGGCTTTCAATGTGGTGATGTCTTTCCACAATCTGGTTACGTCTACGTGATAGAACGTCACGGGAGGCAGCTTGTTGAGATCACGACAAAAGTTGGGATGTCATCAGGATCAGTCTCATTGAACAGTCTGAAGATGTCTTGCAGGTCTTTTTTACCGCGTCCATCTCTATGACGTGTGATAAGACGGATTTGGGTCACGGCTGAATCCGCTAACACCTTCTTCGCTTGGATGATCTCGTCCACAGTGAAGCTGTTCATCAGTATCTGCTCCAGGGACACCTGGCCTATGACGTCCAATTTTTATTGAACAAAGGCCAGGAACTCGTTAACTATAACGGTATCGTATAGTTTAGGTTGACACGCTATTTCGAATTATTTTCGCGCGGTTGGTATGCTTACGCTACGAAAATATTGTAGGTTCGGCATTAGAGCCGCCACATAAGCGAGCGAGCGACTGCGCTAACTGGCAGTAGAAACGCGACTATGTTACTGTTAGCCGTTCTTCTGTGACACGACTGCCACAGAGGTGCAATCACTATATACACATCAACTAGCGCTGGTGTTCAACTATATGATGCGGAGGCGGCACGTTGACAACAACTGGCCGGCCGGTGGCGTGTTTCCGACCTTTCACTTTCAACCAGTGCGTCTTATTGGTCGCCCAAAATAACGACATTTATCTTGCCGAGACAGAAGTAAAGGCGAAAGGATACCAGCTAACATATTCTACAAAATATGTGATTTGGTGCAACCAGAAAAAATTATAAGTCCACTGCTAGTATAGTAGTTTTTTATTATTATTGATTTTTATCGAGAAGTTTTGTTTCAGTTTCTTCTATCGTATCTTACGACACCCACGGGATGATACAGAGTAGTGAATTCTCTTACACCGCAACTTCACGGTGTAAAGTTTTAGGGTAACTGTATTTACATATTTCGGTTACAGTCCAAAAATGTAAAGAGAGTAAAAATATAAATTTCTGAGCTTAAAATGTCTGTGAAAAAATCAAATAAATTGATCTCCTTATAGGTAGATGTATAGAATAATCTGCGATGATATGTCTCGTCTCAAAGGCTGATTGCGGCTTGCTTGCTAGGCTTTTGTTAGATGTTTGAACAATAAAGGTTTCGCTAAAAGAGAGACCGTAACGATATTCAAAGAATTATACTTAGCTCAAGAAACTTGCATTAACAAGAAAGTATATATTTTAAAGCATAATGTTTTATTTTGAATATAATGATACAGAATCATTATTTTAACCGTGTAGTGTATTAACCCTGTAAAAATAACCACTATATCATGTTATCCCATGGGTATCATAACAGGCGACAGAGGGAAATTGAAATAGGAGAAACAGATGATGCGGATTAAGAGAAACTTGGCGTAACGCAGCCGTTTTTCCTGATTGTTAATGTTATGATATCGCCTCAAAACTAAACCTTTCATAACTTTTAAGTTATGAAAGGTTTAGTTTAGTATTAGACCTTATAGAAGAAGTTCTAGTAATGCTCAATATACGGCTGCTTTACGTTTAAACATACTTTCCTAACTTCAAGTATATTATGACTGAATTTAATGAACATATCAAGTTTAACAGCAACATTAGTTGCTTCGTCGTCAAGTATTTTGATGTAAGTAAGTATTTTGGGTTTGAATAATTAATGATGTAAACTTAATTAAAAATATTTTAAATACTGTTACGAGCTTGAGGTCCGTGACAATAAAAACTGCCGATTGAATTACCAAAATTTACACATTAATTACCAAACACAATTTAAAACTTAAAAGATCACACTGATTCACTTTATTTCGCTCCGAATCTTCGCTTGTCTCGCCAAATTCAATACTGCCCCGACCGCTTTTTTTTTGCGCCCGAAGCATGGAAAGGGGGGCGAGCCGGCTGCGTGGTTATGTGGAGACTTTTATCCACTAAACACCGCCTTTATGGATTTGCTTACCGATCTGACGAGAGATCTCTAAGCCGTATACGAACGCGACCCTCCTTGGCAGAAAGGAGGGTGCAAGCGGCGAAAAGTCACTTGGAAGTGTGTCTAACTAAGGCAGATTAAGGGATGTGTTATGTAGGCTCGACCTGACCCGCTAGGAGACAGTTCAGGTCAGCCGAAAGCTTGTTGGGTGGTCCGAGAGAGAGTTTCTTGGTCTGCGCACGCTATAGCGAGTGTGGATAGGGGCTGCATAGGCAGCTGTCTTACGAATGAGATGATTTGGGTGGGACTCTGAGGCTTTGAAAAATTTCTCAGAGAGTGATTTAAGGAACTGCTGGATTGTTGGGAGCTCTAAGTCTCGGCATTACGGACATAAGAGGGCGAGTTTTTGGCCCTAGGACAGAATAGATTTTGAACAATTTGAAATTCATTTATAACTTTGGGCTTAGCATGTGGGAAAATGGGAACTGCGTAGGTCATGACAGATCGTATGCAGACCTTATATAGGGTTCGCTTGTTGCGAAGGGACATTTTACTGTGTCTGCCCAACTTGCTGTTGAGCCTACCCATGTAAAATCGTGCGGTGCGAGTTACCTTCTTGATATGGGGCTCGAAAATGAGCCTTGCATCAAGGGTGACGCCTAAATATTTGGCTGTAATTTGCCATGGGACAGGGGTTCCTAACATCCTGATTGGCGGAGTGGTGGTGAGACGGCGTCGTTTATATTTGAAGCAAACGGTGGAGCTCTTCTCCGGGTTTGCGTCGATACGCCATTTTGGAATAAAGCTCCTAAGTCGTTAACTGACTTTTGGATCTTGTTCCGAATCTGTGGCAGTGAGTTGCCTTTAGAGTTAAGGGCTATGTCATCTACGAAGAGGGCTAGTTTAACACCATTCGACGGAATAGGGATGTCGTTGGTGAATAGTATATATAGGAGGGGGGCAAGCACAGAGCCTTGAGGGACACCGGCTTTGATTTGACGAGTAGAGGATAGCGTGCCTTCGTGTCTAAAATGAAAGGTACGATCCTTCAAATAGGAGGCTACAAGGCAGACGAGGCGGTCAGGGAGGCCTAAGTCGTACAATTTGTAGATAAGGCCCTCATGCCAGACTCTGTTGAATGCCTTGGTAATGTCGAAAAAGACCGCGATGGTCTTTTGACGACGAGATTAAAAACCGCTGAGGATATATTCCACTATGCGGTGAACTTGCTGGGATCACGAGTGTTTGGCACGTAACCCGAATTGTTGAGGGATGACAAGAGGGTCTCAGTCTGTGGGAAACAAATGGCGCCTCATTCGCACGAGAATAACTCGTTCGAAAAGTTTTCCTATGGCCTTGAGAAGGCTGATGGAACGGTGATTGGAGGGGAGGTGTTGAGGTTTGCCTGGCTTGGGAATGCCAGTGACAGTTGCCTCTTTCCAAGAGGTGGGAAAGTAGCTGAATTCGAAGCAGGCGTTGAAGATTATGGCCAATAAGGCAATCACCTGATCCAGAAAGTGTTTGAGGGCTTGGTTGGAGATGCCATTCGCACTCGATGCTTTTTTGGGCTTAAGTCCTTTGATAGTAGATAAAATCTCATCTTTGGACACAGTGATAGGGTCAGAGGCGGTGGGGGGGCGAGTTCCGGCGACGGACCTCGTCCTCCACTAGTTGGATATGTAGGGGTCAGTGGGTTGTGAGCCGGGAGAGCATTGAGCGGTGATGCTGTCGGCGAAGCACTCAGCCTTTTCTTCGTCCTCGAAGGCCAATAGAGCCGTCGGGACGAGACAGAGGGGGAAGTGTGCATGATAGCGTCTATCCGAAGGGCTCTCGCCATCTGTTACAGTACGCTGTGTGAGAGGGGGGAGATTTTCTCCATGAGATTGCCCCTTTCGAGGTCTCTGAAGTCTTTGAGGCGATAACGGAGTTTGCGTTGGCATCTTGGCTAAGGCGTGGCTAAGGAGTGGGATAGCGTGCAGCTCTACGGAGGGCAGCTTTTTTTGGCTTTGTGTAGGTTGCTAATATCTAGGGGAAGACTAGTTTTAGCAACCCGGACAACTTTTTCATTCTCTTTAAGAGAGGATGTTATAAGAGAGGTGAGATTTTCAACCGCGGTGTCTATTTTCCCCGTACTGTCGAGGACGTCGGAAGAGAGGGTTATGGGAGGGTCCAGAGAGTCTATAGCCGAGGCTGGAGACTTCCTGAAGCCCTTCCAGTTGGTGTAGGTTTCGGAAGCGGGAGTTGGAGGTGGCTGGTGGCCAAGAAGGAGAGATACAGGGCGGTGGTCGGATCCTAGATCATCGAGAGACTCGATTGCTCTAAGGTTAAGGGAGACTCCTTTAACTAGAGCAAAGTCTAGCACGTCAGGAGCGTAGTTAATGTTGTCGGGATAGTGGGTGACAGCGAGGGGGCTGTAGACAGTCAGGTCGAGAGACTGAGTGAGAGTTGAGGGTGAGCAGCGTGCAGTTTACGAGCAAGTGAGATTTCCCATTTCACACTAGATTAGATAGAGGGTCGCCTGTTTTTGTGGGTCTGCGGAGGGCCGCGGGATATTATTTGCCCTTGGGAACCAAGGATTTATTGGGAGCGGCGCAGGCTGGGAGAGCGGAAGGCTCATAATAAAGTAGTACATTACAAACCACAAATTTTAATTATTGATAGACAGACATCACCACTCAAAAAGTTTTGGTTAAAATCTTCATAGAGAACGAAGATGTTCCGCTTACTATACAAAAGAATATTATTTATGTTAGAAATATTGAACAATTTTGTAAAAGGTTATTAAAAGCAGAAGCGAGCGGCATTTCAAAGAGATATAAATAAGTTGGCACTTGAACTTATTAGTGATCGATGGCTTGAACGCGATAAAACAACTCTTTAGTAAGATTGTCAAACTTTTACGTATGTATTTATTTCGTTTCTCTTCTTACAGGTCACCTATTTATAAACGTATGTAAAACTCACCAATGAACACATAATGTATGTTATATTGATAAGTGTAGGGGTACTTGATGGATGACTCGTCAGTCCAAAGTTCAAATTAAGAGAGCGGAAGGCTCATAGGCCGTGGAGAGCCCTGAGGTGGCTGATAGGGGCCCTGAGGGGGCCGATAGATGCCCTGTGTGGACTGACATGAGCCCTAAGAGGGCTGTGGTAGGGGCTGGCCCTGGCGGGGCATGCGGCTTCCAAGAGCCGGGAAATTTTGGTCATTTCGGTTTGTGGGCGAGGAGCGCGAGGGCAGCCTCTAAAGTTGGCCAGGTGGCCTGTTTGTCCGCATAGGATACATGCGGGAGGACATTCGGCGTTTTTGGGCCGAGGGCACTCTTTCGAGTGATGGGGTTCTAGGCACTTAACGCACCTGGGTGGGGCTGAGCAGTTGGCTGCCGCGTGCCCATAGAGTTGGCAGCGTTGGCACTGCGCTGGGTAACCGCGCCGGTGTGGGGCTTCGACGCTTACACGCGACAGGCCGCACACAGTGCGTACCTCGCAGAAGATGGCCTTCGCCTCCGGTACATTGGTAAGAACGAGGACGGCGAGGTTAAATCTCTCGCCCCTGCAGCTGTGCATCTTGTGCACAGCGTCTATGGGGAAGCCTTGGGACTTAAGGTCTTCCAGAATGTCCTCGTTTGCGAGTTCATAAGGAACTCCTTGAAGGACCGCCTTGATTTTTCTTTCTTCGGCGAGAGCGTATGTGTGATAGAACACACGCTCGGCCGTGAAGAGACGGGTTATATTCCGGAATTCTTCTATAGACGCCGGCATTATTTTGATGGCCTCGCCGACATTGGTGGCTTGGTCATATTTGAAACTCTTATCGTAGAGTATTTTGGACAGTTGTGTAAACTTCGCCTTGTCTCTGAGAAAGACAAGGGGCGGGGCTTGGCTTTTAGCCAGTTTGGGAGCGCAGCGTGTTGCTGGCTTGGCGTTAGTGTCTTTCGACTGAGAGGCGGCAGCGTTAGGGGCTGCGGAAGTAGAGGCAACGATGGGGGCTGCAAATGTTGAGGCAGCGGCGAAGGGTGCGCGGGCGGTGGCGGCGGCCGCCGGGGTAGGGGGAGTGCGGAAAGTCGCGGCGTGCTTCGCGCCGTGCTTGGATTTCACTAGCGTGAATTGGGCTGTATCGGTGACCGTTCCTCCGGAGTTGGATGACTCCGAGAAGCCGGTGGAGCTGTGGGCGGTCCTTTTCCGGGAGGAGGAGGTAACGGACGTGGTGTACGAGTGCTCCATATCAGAGTCGGGGTACGCGGGCGGGGAAAGCCGCGATGGCGGGCGAGGTACGCATGCCTTAGGGGCAGGGGGAGCGCAGAAATTAGAGACTTGGCTGATGGTGTTCTCGTCGACATGGTAGGCTATGCCTTGGGATTGATAATATTGAGCGATCGCGGCCGAAATGGCGCATGCAATACCATGTTTCATGTCTATGGTAGACATGTTGGTTTGGACAGGGGGGGGGCTGACGTTTATTCAGGGAAGCACTTGCTCCGGGAAGAACCACGCCTTGTCCTCAAGAGGACAAGGAACATTTTTCCAGAACACTAAATATATGCAGGTAACAAATTATAACAATAACAATAATAGAAAAATAACAAAAAAAAACATTAACAGAATAGTAACAAAAGAACAATAGAGGCACAGCGCGCTCAGACCTCCCCGCCGAAGCGAGGGGGCAAGAACGGTGCGAAAAACAAGTGACTCACCTACGGTGACTGCTGACGGGGAGAGCGGGGCGCGCGGGCTAGAGGTTGCACTACCGCATGAGGACGGAGCGCGGGCTGAATGCACTACCGCTCGGGGGTAGTGCGCAAATGGAACAGCCCCAACCGCGGCTTGTAGCGGCTTAAATACACATTTTCTACCGAAACATCCAGAATATTCCAGTAAATAAGGGGCCACGACCGACCAGGCGCATAAAGTTCGAGTGTGGGGCTTCTAGAAAGCTTAGTTCTTCAATTCGATTCTAGATGGCGCTGTTGGTTGAAAGATTAGTCATGGCATTTTCTGGAAAGCTCTCCTCGCTCTGTTACCCGACAACTTAGGCGCCCAACAATACTTTCTCTTTTTTATTTAAATTATCTGTTTAGGATTTATAATGCATCTTGTATAATTTAAAGGAAAATTTATAAAATGAAGTGTCGTAAAATTTAAAATAGCAATTTTTTTTTTTCTTAGCATTCTCAAAATTAGTAAATAAGTCTTCCAGCCCGAATTTCGGTCACGGTCTGACCGTACAGAGACTAGCCATCTGCGCAGAACAGATTATAGTGCCAGAGAGTATGGTAAGCACAGGTGCACTCTCGATCCCCTCACTCTCATAGTCTGATGGGACAGCTAACCGACACGATCGAAAAAAATTGAGGCGCAGGACCAACGGCTTTAGTTTTAGAAAGGAGGAGAGCATCACGGAGGAAGTTGAGTGTTTGTCTTACAGTGCAATACTGCACAAAATGCTATCAAAATCAAAACGCAGATCAGGCTTCTTAAAAAGCCTGATGGTAACTTCACTGCTAGTGAAACACAGAAGACTTTTGCCTCGAACTCTTTCAGAGCACTACGAAGGTCTTGTGATGAGGACTGATGTAATTCTGGTAAGATAATAAGAACAAACCTGGTGCAGTGGGCTGTTGACTTCTTTACACCTTATAAAGCAAGTGGTAAGGATGGAATAATTTCCATACATTTACAGAGGGAATGTCGATAGCCTTTTCCTTATCTGGTGAAAATCTTCAAAACAAGTTTTGAATAGGTACATATTCCGATGGACAATCGTCAAATTTTTGCTTATACCTGAGGCTTATAGGAAGGACTATGTCTTGCCAAATTCCTTCAAACATATTGTAACGCTTCCCCCCCTCTTTATAAATAAATATATTAAATATTAAATATATTATAAAAAATTAATTTAATTAATTTCAATAAAATTATATATATTATATATATATTTTTTTTTTTTATATGTGTGACCAGGATAAATAAGATATGTTTTGATCTTTCTAAATGATCTTTCAAAAGGTTTAATAATAGGCCGTTTGTAATATTTTGGCGTGATCGTCTTAGTTAGGACCCTTATTTACGTTGTGTTTGTTTAATAACTCAGTTCTTTTAGGTGTCTTTTGGAAGAATGAATATTCACTAGAGTAATTTAAAGCTGTTGGTAGTGCCTTAATAACTAAGTGAACCCCGTTCACGAAGACAGGGCTCGAGAAAGGTTAAGAACATAAATTGTCCCTATTCCACTTGTATCAGGTTCACATTATAATTTATTATTAATTATCCCTTCCCGCTCGGAAAAGGCTCAAAATATATTTATACAAAATACCCGATACAAGGGCTTCGCTCTCCTACATTCATTTAAAAAAATGTAGGGGAGGCACACGGCGCCACACCATTTGACGCCGAACTCCCCCCGAAGGGAACGTTAATTCGGGAACTGGACCGTAGTCCACAGCAAAATAACTGGCGAACCCTTAGAGCATACATTACATGGAGGGAGCACTGTGTGAGCAGAAAGCGTGATCGGTGCTCTAAGGTTTAGGTAGAGTCTGTCTCTCTCGCACATGCTTCTGATTGGCCGTAATTTAAATCTCGTCACCTTGCTTAGCGCATGCCCAATGAAACAGCCAATGACAGTGAGTGTGCGAGAGAGACAGACTCTACCTAAACTCAGTCTCTCTCTCTCTCTCTACGCCGATCACGCTTTCTGCTCACACAGTGCTCCCTCCATGTAATGTATGCTCTAAGGGCGAACCAGTAAAAGAGGCTTGGCCCGTTGTTACTGCGTAAGCACAAACATCGACCGAAGTTGCGCATGTCAATGCGTGTAAACGCCATACAGAATACGAAACTTTCGTAAATCATTCATATATAGGACTCGAACCCACGACCTTACTATAGTAATGCAAATTCATCATAGAGACCTTCTATAGTATTGCTTTTGTGTCATAGACCCAATGCAAATTCTATAGTAATGCAAATTCATCACAGAGACCTTCTATAGTATTGCTTTTGTATCATTGAGTTTACTATCATAAGTCCCTAATATAGGACTAGTCATTGTGCTACAGTACTTCAAGCAGTCGCGCTCCCGACCACCCCATATATATGTACAACTGCAGGTATATATCTCCGGCAGCTCCTCCATACAAGACATCTACACATGAACACCTTTCACAACTTGGAAAATTTTCTTTTATACAAGAACTCCTTCCATGACTTAGACAAATTTTAACAAAGTTTCTAATTATCTTATAAATGTTATTTATCTTTATATTTATAATATTTTCGACTTGTATTTCTATTATTTATCATATTTTAAATATTTTTACAAGTTTTTTTAATAAATTTATTTATTATGAAAGACAATATTTTGCCTTTTATTTACTATGTTATTGGTCTAATGTCTGAAATATATTTATATTACCTTTATGCTTATTAATGTAATTTTATTGCTTAATATTTTTGGTGCCAGGACTATTTTTGATGCCCCTTTATATTAAATTTAATTATTAATAATTATATTAGGCCGTCACAATATCTTCCTATCTTCTCAAGATATTGAGTAAGGTTCTAGATAGATATATTAGTGACGTAGCTCTAGCTATGAGGCCCAATAAAACAACAACTACATGCATATTACAACTAGCATGCTTATCGTAGACGCAAATCTACGGAACCAGCCCTGATCAGTGTTATTGACATCGTTGAAAAGCGCTGAATATTGAGGGTGCCCTCGACAGTGACAGTCCATTCTTCACTCACTGCTAGTTGGGGGCCTATCGTCTAAAAAAGGTGACTCCACGGCCATCAGGTGGGTAAATATCAAATCTCTCTTATAGAAATTTAATAATAATAGCGCTGTTTCAAATGTCGATAGAGGTTGCAACTAGAAGAGGCTTGACCGTTACTGGCTGGACTCTTTCTGTACACCAATTATCGCACAAGGTGGCAGATCTTTCGCATTGAAACACTAGGTTACGCTGATACTTTGTGGTCATTGTGAATAGTTTTCATCAAATTACTTAAACATCAATTATACAAAAATCCCTAAACACCATAAATAACCGGTGTAGGTATAACAGTTTATTAGTTACTGCTGATAAAACTGTTATGATATCCTTTACCAAAAAGGTAAATTACTTGAGTTAAGTATTTTGGCGTAACCATCGACGAAAAACTAAAGTGAAACTCTCACTTTAGCAACTTATGTCATAAGGCTAAAATTGCTTTAGGTTCGAGCACTCTTATGATTGAAAATAACAGGGGCATCCCACTATGATCCTATGGCTGTTCAACAGCGTAGTGAGGCAGATTTTTACCTACGTCTGCATTGTTTAGTATAATGAGGCCATTTAAAAAACGACTGTGGATAGACTAACTAGTCTACAAAGGATTGCCTGCTTAATGGCAAATGAAGGGATAGGATCATCGCCTGGGGGGGCTCATAATGCATAACGCGCCTTGATCTTTATTAATACAAGAAGGTGAGAGCAGTCTGAGCTTTCTTTCCTATAGATCCATGTTCGACTCAATAAAGACAAAAAACCTACCTTATGCGTGATTCCAGATATCATAGGTGCGCTATACACTTTTAATAAAAAGTACATAGTGAAACTACCCTCAAAAGAAGAGTAGCTGATCGGACAGGTTATCTGAAAGCTAGGTAGAATTATAATATGATGTACCGATGGGTCAAAAATTGGCCTCGACGTAGGCTTTGGAATTATTAGAGAAGGCCCCAAATTCAAAATTAGTATGAATTTGGGAAAATTCACCGCTAACTTCCAGGCGGATATTTTCGTCATACATTTTCGTCGTACACCAACCTGTAAAACAACAACAAAACACTGCGTCAACCGTATTATCTATATAATCTGATAGTCAAGCAGCACTGCTAGCACTGAAACAAACTTAGTAAACTCGATGATAGTTGGAGACTGCGTGAGAGGTCGAAGTACGCCGGGGCGTAACAACAGGTCCGTTTTGAGGTGGGTTCCCGGGGTACCATAGGCAAGTATTGTAAGCAATGTACCGACAAATTTGCATGGAATGGCTCAAAGAGGATTTGGACCCGAGTGCTTTTGCGGAATTTTTAAGTCTTGCAGTTGTATGCTTGGATTGGGATTTAATTTTATTAATTATAGGATCCCAAGCAGATGGTAGCACTCAGACATCTTCTCTATTGAAATTAGGATTTTATTATATAAAATAGATTTCGTTTGATATCATCTTAATATATATAAATTACGTGTCACGTTGTTTGTCCGCGATGGACTCCTAAACTACTTAACCGATTTTAATCAAATTTGCACACCGTGTGCAGTTTGGTCCAACTTGAGAGATAGGATAATTTTTTGCGAATTTAAGGATTTTTAATAAGACATGAAAAAGGTCGTCGAAAAGGGCAGAACAACGTCTGCCTGGCAAGCTAGTAATACATATAATGAATACCAGCGTGAAATAGTAGCTTAATGCTGCTGTATTTCGTATAGTGAGTGTAGAGAACCGGAGACCCTTTTTACTGGAAACGAGGCATTCCATCTTAGTCCTCACGGGTGACAACGCATCTGCATTTTAATTCGTAATCGAGGATAGATGTAGATGTCTATGGGCCACAGCAACCACTTACCATCAGGTGGGCTGTGTGCTCGTTTGTAACCCTATCCTATATTAAAAAAAAATATATAAATTATGTGTCACGTTGTTTGTCCGCGATGGACTCCTAAACTACTTATCTGATTTTAATCAAATTTGCACACCGTGTGCAGTTTGATTTAACTTGAGAGATAGGATAGTTTTTGTGCCCGTGACAAGGCGTGCGAATTTAAGGATTTTTAATAGGACATGACAAAGGGTCGTCGAAAAGGGCAGAACAACGTCTGCCTGGCAAGCTAGTAGGTACATATATTGTATTTCATATTGTAAAGATAATTCATTTAAATAACAATTTCATTGGTATTAGCAGGGACTGAACCCGGGATGCTAGTGTTTACGGCAAGCAGTTCGCCTTTGAGCTACCATGGCTCATATCTTTTTTGTTTCCATTTTATAATAACATTACCTCCACACTAAGAATGTTTCCTAAGTATATACTTGGGCGGGAATAGCGTCCCGCCAAACAACCATCGCGGAGACTCAGTGCTGCAAATCGCAACAAGCATAAATACGACTATCGTCGGGCTTACACCATCACAAAGTCCCCCATACAATCTCTGCAGACATCACCACCCGAATACCTCCATCAACAAGAACCACAAGATGCATCAAATCAGGCGCAGCGCACCTGCAGTTCCATCACAAGACACAATACTGCAAGTAGCAGTAAGCATCAACGCAACTATCATACGGATGACGCCCCCTCACAACACAACCACAATATTCCTATGGACTTAAGCAACAAAGTTGGTATTATTGTTAACTAAAAAATAACACCAACGTGTCATAGTAGCACGCTACTAAAACACCAGTAGCCAAAAATTCACGTATCATAGCGCTATTGCACCACAACATATGGAGTTGAGTTTGCTTGTTACACTTAAAAATACTACCAAACATACTCACCCCAATACAAAAAATAGCCGACGCATCATAACGCTATGCGCAAAGATGCTGCCCTCAAACTGTATGGGTGCGCGATTTCCACGGACAAACCGTATTGCTGCAACAAACCCGTTTACCACCGGCACTAAGATGATATGCAGCCAATAATCAGCCACTTGATCACCCACATAATCGTATATGTACATTCCTGGGTATGCGTCTCTGGCAACTCCCATATCTTTAAGCAATCTCTACACGAACAACTATCTATACAAGACCACGCTGTTACTTTACATTTTCAATTTTATTATAAATATTATTTATCTTTATTATTTTAATATATTCGACTTTTATTTCTACTACTTATACATTTTGAATATTTTAACAAAGTTTTAATATTTAAAGATCTTTAAATACAATATTGAGCCTTTACTTTACTTAATGTCTGAAATAAATATATTTTAACTTTGGGTCTAGTAATGTATTTCTAATTGTTTAAATTATTACTTTAATAATTTAAGACGGCTTTGTGTAAGAATTAATTATTAATATTATTGATGCGCCTTCAGAATAACAAAGATTTCTTTTTATATTTTTCTGCTAGCTGTTATGACTTGACCTATCACCCGATTTCGGCTTGACATCGACTTTTGAGCAACTTGTATATATTTGACACACATCTCATCATATGATGAAAAATAAATACAATATACATATACTCTTAGTTATCCTAGGGTTACATTGCGTTTCCAATAACTTTTACCAACCCGTAGTAGTAAGTTTGTTTTTCACTTAAATTTTGTGATTTTATTTATGTATGTATGATGCATAGCTCCGGAATTTTCCCTTTCTTACGCCTTAAAATTTCAGAGTAATAAAATACATTCGGTAGTTTTGATTTACATTTTTTATTTAGATTTTTTATGTTTTATTTTCAACATAACATGCATTTTTATTAAGTTTAAGTAATTAACCAATTTACAGTTGATCGTAAGTGGCTTCTACAGTTCATGAACACCTGCAAACAACTTTAAATAAGGAAAGATGGCTACAGTTGCGTACTCACCTCTGTGGACAAGGTTTTTTATGTATTTATTTAGGCTTTGTTTGCACAACAAATAAAAAAAGACGGACTTAACGCAACAAGGCATTCTCTAACAATCTGCCTTCAAGGTAAGCAACGAAGATATAATGAGTGCAAGGTGCAAGCAAATACTTTAAATATCTTGTTCAAATTATATAATATGCATAAGCACTATGAATGTAAGTGGTGATGCAGCCGAAGTTTGTAAAGCGTACTGAACTAACAAAAGCCTAGTCACTCTTGCTTAGAAGTAAGCACACATTTTAATCGAATAGGAAGACAGATGCTGGCATAATGTACTACTCTTTTACAGTTCGTTAAAGAGGTCATGGAAAGAGGAAGAATGGCTTCCGTTCATTGTGATAGCCATGTTAAAAAAAATCTTTTATAAAGATATCTTCGAATTGACCTGACGAAAAAGTTTTTTCCGAATTCGGGTATAAGATAAAGAGTTCTTATATTAAAGTAGTAAAGTTAATATATTTCCTACTGTTTTGAGGAAGTTTTAGAGTAAGGAAGTACCCACATCGTCACCCCCATAGCGTATTGGTGAAATTTTACTTAATGTGTTTGTAGTGTTTGTAGCAAATACATTCCAAAATATTTAACTCTATATATTCGTAATAAGCTGTGGTAGTTGATAGCCACGGTTTCTTCCCAGCCAGCCCCTAAGAATTTATTTATTATAATTGCAATTTTAAAACTTGATGTACACGTGATACATCAGTAGCAAAGATTTATACGTGGTAGAGCCATGCTGCAGTTATATTAGTAGTATAGTTGTAGCACGAATGGTTCAGCTCAACCGGGGAAGGGCCACGCTCTCGCAGAATACCAGCGTAAAACAGTAGCTTAATGCTGCTGTGTTTCGTATGGTGAATGTAGAGAACCGGAGACCCTTTTTACGAAACGAGGCATTCTATCTTAGTCCTTACAGGTAACAACGCATCTGCATTTTGATTTTTAATCGAGGATAGATGTAGATGTCTATGGGCCGCAGCAACCACTTACCATCAGGTGGACTGTGTGCTAGTTCGTCACCCTATCCTATAAAAAAGGAAAAAAAACATGCACAAATTCGCTTCATGTCTAAGAAATAAAAATATTTCACTTATGAGTGTAGCTACAGTTGTAAAAAAAGAATATTTCCTTTAACTGAATTTTTTAATTTATTAAGTTATTCCCGATGTCGCAGTTAACCCCATCGAACAACTGTATCAAGTCGACCATGAAGAAGGCAATATCTCTTACCCGTCCATTCTAATGGTATAACCTTGTTTAAACTCACAACTTAACCCTTAACTTGTTTAAGTCACGGTAATAAATTTCACTTGTTTTTTTTATGCGAATGGGCGAATTTTCGGAGCCACTTAAAGTAGAATCGTTCCAATGTGTCCAAATGTATCGTAACATTTGGTTACAAACTTTCGGTTAATCCAAATGTGCATGCCTTAAGCGCTCATGTTATACGTCAATTTTTTAAAGTATTTTAAATACACACAAGTTTGCACAAATAACCTTATTACTATTACTTCTAATTTTAGGATAATTTTGTGTCAAAAATCCAAAAGTGAATGACTTATGATGCTTATATGATCAAGAAAAAATGTAGAAAAATTTCAGAACAAACAATAAAAAATATTTTTTTAATTCTCATGTTACTATAATAGATTTTTTTTATTATTTCTCGTTTTCTTGTGCCTTTGAAAGCATATTAAGGTATCTTGCTATTTCTTTTCAAGACAGAGGTTATTTTTCTAATCAGATGGCGAAGTAAAAAATGACTTTCAATAACAATTATTTATAATCAATCTGGAATAAAACTAATATTATTATGTGTTTTAGTGAAAACATGGCTCCTGAACAGCTCGGCAACAAACGTGTCTGTGACGCTCTCATTATATAGGTACATAGCTTTTTTTATTAGAGAGGGGGCAAACGAGTAAACGGCTCACCTGATAGTAAGTGACTACCGCCGCCCATGAACAACTGCAAAACCAGAAGAATTATAGGTACGTTGCCAGCCTTTTAAAAAGGAGTAGGCTATTTTCTTGAAGGTCTCTAAGTCGTAACGGTCCGAAAAAATCTCCGCTGGTAGCCGATTCCACAAGGAAGTTGTGCGGGAAGAAAACTTCTTTTAAAACGCACGGTGTTTCACTGCCAGTCATTCAGATGGTATGGATGTTATTGCGAGTTTTGTCGCGATATACTGGAATTAATCCGAACAATTCCTCAGAGCACTCCCCATGGAAGAAGCGATAAAACACGCAAAGAGATGCAACATCTCTTCGCAGTGCCAGTAAGTCAAGCCGCTCGGAAAAAGCTCGGTTGCCGACGATTCCAACTGCTCCGCGCTGGATGCGATCAAATGGAAGGAGCTGGCACTGGGGAGCCCCGGCCCAGAGATGGGAACAGTATTCCATGTGCGGACGAACCTGCTCCTTGTAAAGTTGCAGGCGGTGGAACGGCATATGTTATTAAGTTTTGTAACGTCACGCTTTTGAGCCACGCTGCAGGTGTATTATCGCCGTAGAAAAAATATGTCGGCTAAACCGGGAAAGAACTACCTTGTCACAGAATAGCAGCGTAGAATAGCAGCTCAATGCTGCTGCTTTTTGTACGGTTTGTATAGAAAAACGAAGACCCGTTTTACTGGAAATGAGGCATTCCGTCTTAGTCTTCACGGGTGACAACGCATCTGCATTTTAATTCTTAATCAAGCATAAGTGTAGGTGTCTATGGGCCACAGCATCCACTTACCATTAGATGGATTGTGTTATTAAGTTTTACCACTGGACTGTATAATTAAGTTTTGTAACGTTACGTGGTTGACCCACGCTGCAGGTGTATTATTGCCGCAGAAAGAATATGTCAGCTTAACCGGATGAGAACCAGGCTCTCATAGAACACCAACGTAAAATAGCAGCAAATTGCTGTGTATTGTGTGTGTGTGTGTGTGTGTGTGTGTGTGTGTGTGTGTGTGTGTGAGTGTGTGAGTGTGTGTGTGTGTGTGTGTGCGTGCGTGCTTGCGTGCGTGCGTGCGTGCGTGCGTGCGTGCGTGCGTGCGTGCGTGCGTGCGTGCGTGGTGGCCTGCGTGCGTGCGTGCGTGCGTGCGTGCGTGCGTGTGTGTGTGTGTGTGTGTGTGTGTGTGTGTGTGTGCAAGTGGAGTACTGAATTTATTAAGAAAAGATGTCGGTGTATTTGGACCCCATTTGCGTCGTTTTTTTTTTCATTTCTTACTTTATTTCAATAATTTGCAAAGTGGCAAGGCTCATGTTCTACAGTGGCTGATATTTATGATGAGATAATTGCAGAGTTAAATGTGTTTTATATATACAGCGTACACACTTTACATATGGAACGTTTTTAATGTTTTTTCTCGTCGTCGTCGTACTATGTTTTATTTATACGGATAATACGTTTTTCATAAAAAATAAATAATTATAGGAGTAATATATCTGTAACAGCAAATTACGTGTAAATTTTTCATCTACTTATTTATTAGGGTAACAACAAGATATAAGTTTTACAAATTATAATATGAACACTTTATCTAAGTACGGAACATGAAAAACAGCTTTACTTTAATTTAAGGTGAAAAGGGCTACGTACATAATAAAGAGTCCTAGAAGCAGACAACTAAAAAAATCTTAAAAGGAAAATTTTGAGTGAACGAAAGTAAACAATAGCTTGAGAGGGATAATTTTAAAAGCGAATAATTACTGACATAATAAGTAATTTATTACAAATATATTATTGATAAGCTTTATCATTCTGGAGCAAAGATCAAACATTCGCTTAAATTTTCTGGAGCTAAGTGTTAAATCAATATACCAACACTTTAGTTATCATATTCGAAACTAAAGAATTGTCGTCTTAAAAGTGTATTTATATGCACGCGAAAATTTATAGTGAGTAACAGACCAATAAAGCGATAAATACGGAGCATAAAATGCTCAATATTTTAAGACGTACGGGTACACATATGCAAATAAGTAATAAATAGATTTTGTTTGTTGCAAATGATTTTAGGTGTATGTGTTGGATAGACAGTCGCTGTAAATTGCACCAATTAAATTCTTAATTGCAATTTTAAGTGCTTATTTACCACGTGCTCGGCGGTGAAGGAATACAGTGTGAAGGAACCTGCACGTCTGAGAAATAAGAAAAAAATATTTCAAAGACATGTGAAGTTTGCATGAAAATACATGAAGAATTGACATGAAACACACATTGGGGCAGCCTGGCGGATTTCCTTACCCTAAAACCCTCTCGAAAATGAGAGGAGCCCTGTGCTCAGCAGTGGAACGTATATAAGCTGTTACTTTAACTATTTTTAACTTTTTCGCAACTTCAAACGTACGTTGGGGGTATGAAAATTTCACCAGTCGGAGAAATTGTGGTCAGTCTAACACACCGGCGACATGGAATCCACCAATAATCTACCACTTACGACGAATTATGAGTAAATTTGTAATTGTACGAGCCACGCTGCAGCATGATAGACCCACCCGACCGAGGAGGGAATACGCTCTCACGGAATACCAGCGTAAAATAGCAGCTTAACGCTGCTGTGTTTAGTATAGTAAGTGTAAATAACCGGAGACCTGTTTTACTACCTGTCTTACTGGAAAGAGGTATTGCATCTTTTTCCTAACAGTTGACAACGCTTTTGCATTTTGATTCGTAATCGAGAATAGATGTAGGTAGATGTTTATGAGCCACACCAAGACCTGAGATAATTAGAAATTTTATAACAAATTTAATTAACAAGCAGAGGAAATAAAAAGTGTTAAAATATTAAGGATCAGACCGGAAATAAAAATTGTGTAAATCGAAAGTTAATTACTTTTAAAATTAGCAAAGCTGTCAATAAACTTTCATCATTTAGTAGAATTTGCGTTTTTAACACACCTGAAGCTTTTAAACGTATCCTTAAATGTATAAGTATGACATTATAGAGCAAGACTCAAACCTTTCAAACTATCTAAACTTCAAAAAATTGTAGCAGCTGTATACGAATTTTAACTTTACATTTCTACCATTTTAAATACCAAGCGTATCTAAAATGGTATTCATTTTAATACGAATTATCAAGCTAAAATTCTTGGCTCGGCATTTTCATAGCGATATTAATTAAAAATAAAGACTTCTTACTTCAATCCTACGCAACAGCAATACCGCATGTAACTTCACCTCAATATTATTTTATATCATTTAGCGTATGACACCTATTAAAATATTATTATCTTTACATAATATAATAGTTAGTGCGTCTTTGAGTGATCGTGTAAGAACTAAACGGCTTGACTTATCTCTTGTTTCGGTTTCTTGTGTCGCCCGTTACGACAGCCAGAGAACAATATAGTAGAGTGCATATACTTACACCGCCACGTACGGTTCTGCGGTGCTGCGCTAAAATGTCCTCCAGATCTAGTTCCGGTCACGATGCCTAGTCCTAACGAAGACTAGGAATATGCACAAGACAGGATTATAGTGCCCGTGTGTATGCGCAAGCCCAGGTGCACTCTCTATTCCCTCACTCATGAAGTCCGATAGAATGTTTATACGACACGAAAAGGGAGAGATCAGGCGTAGGATCAATTTCTTTACGTAATTTCCGAGGCACGACGGTGAAATACCGCCGACTTTCTGACTCCGGTCTGTCGCTGTAAAAATGTTGACAGAAAAACCTAATAACTGATTTTGGCCCAACATGGGATTTGAAACCAGGATTTCATTGATCTGGGATCGCGTTTACGACCAATAAGACCAACGAGGCAGTCAATATGTTATATATGGCTATACCATATGTAATGTACTGTATAAGAGTTTATTTTTACTGGTTATCAACGATAGAAGCAAACAAAAACCACAAAATACAAGCAAAAAAAGCATTTCTCATCGAAAGAAAATACAAAATAAACAACATAAATAATGACACTGGAAAAAATTGTGCCCATAAACAGTACCAATTAACGTGGGAGCAGTAATTCACAAATTATTATGTCGCCTGCGGATTTGTCTTTTGGCGAAGTAATCTCTGCGTACTTCGTACTACTGCTTGTTTTATTTAATCTGATTTTATTGTGTAGGATGATTTTAAGGAACGATAATAAAACGATCTACAGGATATTATGTTAAGTACTCATAAAATATCTACTCGTATGTTTTTCTACTGAAACGATTGAATAAGCATACCCTGGATGAAAGGAGGTAGCACTATACGTCTGGTGTATTTTGATATTTAACAGATGAGGTTTTGTTGACCAACTGGCTAATGGTGAAAAATTTATCGAATGGTGATCATCATCGTCATCATTACAGCCCTTCACAAGGTGACTGCTGAACATAAGCCTCCCCCAATTAACACCATCTTCATCTAGTGGGGGAACGGCCTATACAATACACTCACTACTACACACTCGAGAACCTTTCTATTTATCTAATGCTTATACTCGTATCTACCTATCTAATTATGTATAATATTAAAATCACTGTTTAGGAACTATTAATTTGTGCATTCCGAGCACCTATTAACAAGGATGGTGTCAGTATGGGGGTATAAAGAAATGTTATCACAGAGTGCGAGTTATATTCATTTACTTGAATTAGGTTATGTATCAAAACTTGAAAATAAAAATGTATATTCAGTGGATGATGCAGATGATAACATATGGATGTCGTTCAGGTACCTATGCAGATGGCTTCTCGAAGTTTCTCTGCGTGATAGACTTTGACATGAGATTGAGATTATCCGTAGTAGAATCAGAGTAAACAAGATAGCTCAATTCAAAAATCGGTACTAGGACAAGGGTAACAATTATAGCCCGATAATTGGTTATCGATAATAGATTATATTTAGTTCTATGTAGTGAACTTTTTATAAGCAGTCGTGTAAAAACTGAGAGGTGAAACATATTTGACAAAAACGAAGCATTAAATTTTACATCAAATCCGTTTTCATTTGACGAAGATATGGCATAACTTTTTTTTTTATAGAATAGGGATTACAAACGAGCACACAGTCCAACTGATAGTAGGTTGGTGCTGTGGCCAATAAACATCTATATTTATCCTCGATTAAGAAAATAATGCAGATGCGATGTCATCTCTGAGGACTATGATGGAATACTTCGTTTCCAGTAAATAGGATCTCCGGTTCTCTACACCCACCATACAAAATACAGCAGCATTGAGTTTCTATTTTACGCTGTAATTCTGTGAGAGCATTATCCTACCCCGGTAGAGCTTCTTTGTTTTAGTTGGCGAAAAATTGAGATACGAGTTTACTGGTACTTTAAAAATCAACTCTCGCTGCATCGTTCCTTATAATAACGGCCTAAAATAATTAATAATTATATAAAATTACTGGGACTAGAATTAAGACGGCCTACAATTATGAACAAAAAAGTACCGGAATGGACAAATCCATTTACCGGAGTCGTGAAATTACTGCTTCTGGCACCTACAAAGAGTAAGTATAATTTGTTTAAAAAGTTACTTTAACGAAATTTTCGCCTGAACAATTAGGGACTGAAGTCTTTAATACTGCGCGGGTTGATGATGACTGATAATAAGAATTTGAGAAACTGAATAGTGATTTAGAACTAGACGTAATGATTCTTTTTTAAACAAATACGATTTCTCTTTTGGTTCAGTGTCAAAAAAAGATAAACAACTAAACACACAAATTATGTGTTAAGCACTAACTTTAAGGGTTTTACATTTTTCTTTGTAGTTTTTTTAATCTATAAATATAATTAATCCGTAGAAAAGTAGTGTGTCAGTGTCAGTGTCTGTAATTTTTATACTTTCTGGAAAAATTAAGTCCAGGGGCCAAACAAAGGCTATTGAAGCCAAATTAATGGTTTTTAGAATTTCTGTCTCTATGTTTGTACATTTACGATTCACGCAAAAACTACAAGACGGCTGTCCATTACATTTTGTAAGTGTGTGTAAGTGGGTAATTAGGGACCCGGGGCAACTCCTACTTTATACCCGATTACGGAAAATCAAAAAGAGAAGCTTATGTTTCTAGCTATCTTCAGAGTTAATTGTATAATAACTGCTTATAATCCCATTAGACATACATAAACACTCACGCCTGTCACCCAGAGGGGTAGGCAGAGACTACAGACTTCCATTTGGCACGATCCTGACACACCTCTCTTGCCTCCTTCACATCCATACACCTACGCATACATGCTCGTCGGTTAAGGGTACTCCTAATTTGGCCCGTTTTCAATAAATCGCCAATGTGGTCGATAAATTTTCGCCTAGGACGTCCCTTTCCGACTCTACCATTCACTTCTGCACCATAAATTTTCTTTGTCACTCTTTCCTCATTCATTATTTCCACATGACCAAACCACCGAAGCATTCCTTTCTTAATCCTGGTCACAACATCATCTTGCAAACCACACTCTTCTCTTATTACACAATTTCTTACCCTGTCATTCAGATTCAGCCCTAACATACTCCCTAACGACCGTATTTCTACTGCATTTATTCTACTGTCGTGCTTCTTCTGCCACACCCAACTTTCACTACCATACGTTAAAGTAAGGACCAACACAGCATTGTGAATTGCCATACGTGCCTTTTTCGACACATTTTGACTCTTCACAATAGAGTGCAAGGCCCCATTTACTCTATTTCCAGCATTCACTCGTCGTTCTATATCCTTATCATATCTCCCATCCCTGCTAAATACGCAGCCCAAATATACAAACTCATCTACTTGCTCGACCAGCTCCCCTTCTATTCTTATTTCACAAATCGTTTTACTTTCTTCTCTTTCAAAAACCATAACCTTCGTCTTACTTGCGTTCACTTTCATACCCCTTTATTTTAATGATCCGTTCATTAATGTAACCATCATTTGCAACTCGGCCGCCGACGACGCAAGAATAACTTGATCATCGGCGTACAAAAGGCATTTGACCGTTAACTCACCCATTCTTAATCCGCATTCTTCAACTTTCAAATTTTGCAAACAACTGTCCATAAATAGGTTGAACAGCCACGGGGAAGCCACACAGCCCTGTCTGACACCTTTATGGATGTCAAACCAGTCCAAGTAGACCCCGTTGATCCTAACACAAGCACTAGGGTCCCTATAAAGAGATTCCAATGCCTGTATCAAGCCAGCGCTCAACCCAAATGAGTTCAGTATTTGCCATATAGCAAATCCCTATCCACTCTGTCATAGGCCTTTTCCAAGTCCATGAACGCACAAATAACCTTTTGGTTTTTGGCCAGAAACTTCTCCGCGATCATGCACATGGAAAAGACTTGATCTGTACATCCCATTCCCTTTCTAAATCCCGCTTGCACATCCCAAATTTTTCCATCAGTTTCTTTCATAACCCTTTCAATCAGTACCTTAGCATACAGTTTTCCCACAATGTTAAAAAGACTGATGCCACGGTAGTTTTTACAGTCCTGCTGCGACCCTCTTCCTTTATATACTGGGAATATCACGGCTTTGCACCAGTCTACTGGTACCCGCTTCAGTTCCCAGCATAAATTAAACAAGGTGTGCAGCAGGCCTGCCACCACTTCCGCTCCAGCCCTTAGCATTTCGAGTGAAACTCTATCATATCCGGCAGCCTTACCTGCTTTCATGCTTTTCATTGCTTTCATTATTTCATCCATACTTATCTCGCTACCTCTTTCCTCTTCTCTCGGTGTTTCTACTTCACTTAGTACTCACGTTGTCTCCTCACTCATAAACACGCTTTCAAAATATTCCTTCCATCTCTTTAAACTCAAAACTTCATCATTCAGAATATAGCCATTCTCGTCTCTTATAGCATTCATCATAGGCTGTTTTGAATGTCCCCTGGCAGTTCTTACAAGTTTCCAGAACATTTTAATATTTGCCTGGAAGTTATCCGATATCATTCTTATCCGTTCTTTCTTGCTTTTTTCTTTCAACTACTTCTTTTATCGCAGGCAGTCTTTAGACTTCTTATTAAGATGTCTAAAGACTGCCTTTTTCTTTCAATATCACCATTCGTACTTAGCCACTAGAATTAATCAATCAATCCCACTAGAATTAGCAGCCTTTGTTGCTATTAAATCTAGCCATGCTCTCTTCTTTGCTTCAACTTCCATACGTATCTCATCATCCCACCATAACGTATTATTTTTCCTGTCATTCTTTCTCTTACTAACACCACATACTTCGGTAGTTGCATCCACTAAACCTTTCTTTACATTTTGCCATATATTCTCCAAGTCTAACTCCTTCATACATCATTCATCCAAAACACTTATATTTGCTTTCAGTCTACATTTGAACTTGTTTTTATCACTTTCATCTTGTAACCTTTCTCTTCTAATACGCTGTAACGCAGTGGTAGACACAGACGATCGATGGCGCCAACGCCTGAATAGACCATTAATTCGGCATAAAACTAAATAATGATCCGTTCCTACGTTAGAACCCCGGTAAACTCTCGTATCTACCACTGCGCCCCTCAATCTTTCATCCACAATTATGAAATCTAATTCCATTAGACATAAGACCTTATTACGTACAACTCTTAATTTTTAACCTGTATTTATAACTAAAGCTTAACATATTATGTTAACCGTTGAAATTTAGTTTAAAGCGACACCGACGATATACATTCTATGTTTTTAAGACAGTGACATCTATTATTAAGAGACGTTATCCCTTCCGTCACTAATAAATAATTTATTTATATTCAAATTTTACTTAAAAATTCAAACATTTATTGAAGCTTTTATTATGTGTGGATTGCCATTATGAAAATCGTGTTTTAAAATACATAACAAGATCCTCTAAGAAAAATTCCAAATTTACAATTAATACAATAGAAATCTCTTACATCGCCACTTCCCGGCGATTTCAGGAAACGAAAATCTTATTAATTAGATATTTGTCGATATAAATTGTATACGTTATACAAATACCACGGCTCCACGGGGCACGGAGCCATGGTAGCTCAGATGGTTAATGAAAACAATAATAATAAAAGTAATTGCCATAAATAATACCAATTACTTTAATTGTTATTGCACATGTTTACAAATAATTTCGGTTGCCAAATCGTCATCAAGCGTGACGACTATGGCAAATATCCACCATAGATTATCTAATAGGCAATTTATGGGCGAGTCCAATGTTCAGCTTTGGTCTTTTGACGAGTAATAATGAATAAATGAATTGAAAAATCCGTGAGTAATATGTGAAATTTTGATAACATCTTTTCTTCGCTAGATTTCCCGCCACCCGTTAGTCGCTAGAGACTCGCCTATTGAATAAAAATTACAATCCACCAGTGTTTTTTTATCCCGAGGGATGACTGTTAGATTGATACTAATGCCGTACCTTAGCCAAAATAATTTTCCTGTATTTGCTGACAGATTAATGGCTAAAGAACGGATTTATTATGTGACCGTAATTCATTAAATTTTTAAGTGTTTATCGTGCAAGCTGAATGTCACTTGCATTATGCTTATTTATTATCTATGCTTTCAACTGCGCATTTATATGTAAAACACGGATATATATACAGACTATTGAAAAAGAAATGTTATAAATCACACAAAATTCACAGATCATTCAGTCAATCTGTCTATAATTATTTTGTTGGCAACATTTTAAAATACGTACAACAATCTCTACTCTGTGCGACTCTTTGACAAAAAACTGTGGTTAAAATGTAGTGATTATGTAATTATATACTCATTGACTATTATTTGATAGATAAATATGTTGTGTGTGTGTATAGGCCATGTTTTTATAGAATAATTGTGACAAACGATCACATAGTCAACCTGATGATACTGATTGTGATACTGATGATTATTGTGGTCCATAGACATCTATATTAATCCTCATCAAATCAGTGAACAAAATTCCGATGCGCTGTCGGTAACCCCTTAGAATTATGATTGGATATCTCATATCCAGTAAAGACGGTTTCCGTTGGTCTACACTCACCATACGTAATACAGCAGCATTAAGGGGAAATATAATGTCAAATGGCTTAGCAAGATCCTTCGTTATGCCGAAAATATTGCAGCATTAATTTTGAAATTAATATATGGTAAAGTTGAGGATTAATGTTAGGGATTATGTTAGACGAAAACACGATTTCGTAAAATTTTCTCGATAGAAAAAAAATCCAAAGTTACTTCCAAAATAAACAATAAACCGCTGTTATTCATAAAATACTTTAAATAAGATCATGAAACTTTGCATACTAACTGGACTAACTATAAAGCAGTGGTTATGTTATTTACTTTTTTAAAATACCATTATTTTCACTGTAAAAAGAAATTACCTAAACTATCGGCGCGTAAGCTTGATTCCTGTCGCCCCGTTAGTATCGCTCCGGCTTTTGAAGGGAGAAGTTGTGTCGCTTACGATCAGAATACACATTACGCAACAGGACGACGTAAAATTAAAATGGGAAATAACCGTTATAAAAATAAGAAGTGACTGGGTTGGCGTTAAGAAACAGGCATAAATATGATGAACCTAAGGAAATAAGTATCTAACGACCTATCTACTTACAGTATTAGTGATTACAAACATGTCGGTACATAGCATACGACGCGCGGGGAAGTGGGGGCGAAATTAGAATTTGAGCTGACTTACTATATCCTCTTAAGTTGCTATTTTACTATTCCTTTCCCCGTGCAGCATCTGCACCAAAAACATAATATAGTTGCCGCATGGCTATACCACATAAAAAGAGACAGTGTGAACGTAAATAATAAATGTTATATTTTATTTTGTATGTAATGTGAATACTGCATGATTTTATTTACTGTAATGTATTTATATAACATATTTTTGAAGTGAAATCTTCTTTGGAATGGTTGTGATTTTAAACTCGATGAAACGAAAATGCGACACTAAAAAGAGCCAGACATATACTTCTGTTTTTTTATACATCTTTACGTGCTCAAATTTCACAGGGACAAACATCCAAACCCTGAACGTTTATTTGTAGGCCATACAACTCTCTATACTCAGCGCTCCAACTCATTTCTAACGCACTGCGCAGCTTGTTGCAGCGCTACGTAACCGTTAAACTAACTTTGCTAAAACTCTTCCTGGGCTTTAATGTTTCGATATACTTGTACTTTATCTGGTCTTAGCACAAACTTCAGAAACTTTGTGTGTAAATTATTTTATTCTACTTAGTTCTTTTGATTTAGGTTATCGCTGAGTAAGCGCCAATTTCCGACAACACAGTACAATAACACTTCTAATGCTGCATGTAAAAATAGGTATTTTATATATAACTAAGCTATTAAGTGTAATATTATTATCGTATTATGCGTTATATGTTACGTGTTGGAAGTAAATTTGTATATTCCCAATTTTCTATACGAACATGCTAATAATATGCACTCTAGACCGAATTTTGGTTACGGCGGCCAATCTCTACTGAGAATATCCATCTGCATAGGACAATATTCCGATTGGATGATAAACTGACACGACCGGAGAATGATCAGATGCATGATTAATGTCTTTACGTGCATACGAAGGCATGGGGTGAAACAAAGCCAAACTCCGGACTGTTACTGAGAATTTCTTGTCAGATACATCAAACAACGAGTCGAGTTTACGACAACTAGACCAACGAGGCAGTTATTCATCAGTACTGGAAACTTTTGTAAAATAAGGTCGGGGGTAAGTTAGGATATAACGGCAAAGAGATGTGGCAACCAGGAGTTTAGCAGTTTAACTTATTTGTTGTTATTGTGTACCTATATTCTTACACTGTCTTTACAAGGTAAAACATACATATGTTGGCGGTGTGAGAATATCCACTACTCATATCATCCCGTGGGGGTCGTAAGAGGCGACAGAGAGAAACGAATCAGGAGATGGGTAGCAATATCTTCCTAATAATGACTAAATAAATAAAATGCCGTCTCCAATGCGCTTGCCAGGCATGGCAACTATCTCCCCATATAAGGCAATCTAAGAGGGACTTTAATCGGCTATAACGGATGAGTCGGTTTACCTACAAATCAGCTTCGGAATTAAGGACCCACGGTGTTACCGCTACAGTTTATCAAAAATTCATTGCTAGAACATAGTACTCATAATGGGCACAGCGGTGACACTCCCTGTACGTGAGAGCTTAAGCGCCGGTGACCTTGAGTCGAAGCGTGTAACGCTAGGGTTGATATCGAACCGAAATGGAATATTACAGACTTGTACCAAAGAAGATACATAGTAGGTATATGTTATATATTATGTAAACTTATGTATTTGGGTAGTGAAAGATACGTTCAATTTTAAATCACCTTTTATTAAATGAGGCATATTAAACTTCCGACAAAACCAAATATGCACGACAGTTAATGGTAATCTTAAATAATTAACAAACAGTATTTCAGTGCGCAATAATCAGTATTACCTACTATCCTTTAAAAATAATTTACTCTTATATATTTTTTGATTATTTTTTAATTTTCATTATCATTTCTAACAATTGCAAAAATTCGTAGCATGTATATTTTTTTTAGAAAATCCAAAGGTATGCAGGTTTCCTGGGACATGGCGGCCAAAAATTGTTCCCTATGTGTTGAGGAGATAAGTCATTTTTATTTCTAATGAAATAATCCATAAGTACAACAATGAACAAATACAAAAACTCTTTATAGATATCTAAAATTTCTTGACTCTCTAGTGTTATTTTTAATAGTATATATTTCAGTTAATGTAATATAATAAAATTATTCGCGATATATTAGTTTTATTGTCATGGTATTTCCCCATAATTCTTGTTAAGATCATATCGACTTTCATTAAAATGAGTTCACATATTTTTAGGTATCATAGAACATTATTAAAAATTGAACTAACAAAACAAGGGCCCTTGTTTGTGCAGTCGAATTTATTTTAATTCTAATCACTTAAAATCACTTTCGGTAATACTTATACATATACTATAATATCATTTATTTAATAACAATATTAATATTTATCAAAGCATATAAACCGGCTATAAAAACTAATAACGTTACTTGGTAATATAAACTTAATACCTACATGAATAGAATAGTAATATGTACATTAAGATATCAGTAATATTCATATATTAATTGAAATATTATAATATCACTTGACGAATATATTCATATTAACTTATACTGACAAAAATCGGTATTACTACTAGCCCTCGGCCAGGGCAGTCAGCGACTGCCCGTTCCATGCCCCGCGCGCCTCTCAAGGCCCCCGCACACATCCATACACCCACACATAGCCGCAAGCGATTTTACGTGCACACATGCTTAAGTGTCGTTTCTTTTCGCGTAGTGTATATATTCTTTGTAATGGGGCTATATTTCAAAGAAATACTTCGTAATACTTTTAATTTTTATACTAAGAAGCAACTAATGATCGTTTTTGTTTCTTGAAACATTCCTAGACAGAAACGTTCGTAAGTGTTCGAAAAACCGAGTGTGTTCAATTAAAAAACGTTTACGTTGTAGAGATATGCTGTAGCTATATTATGGTTGTATCTCATCTGGGAAAGGTCCACGCTCTCAAAAAATACCGGCGCGAAATAGCAGCTTCATGCTGCTGCATTTCGCTTGGTGAGTGTAGAGCATGGGAGACCATTTTTACTATATATGAGGCATTCCATCTTATCCCTCAGGGGTATTAACGCCCCCCCCCCCCCGAACGGGTTCCCGCCTTGTCGTGGCGGGGGGGCTTAGTAGCCGTGGCTTGGTCTCCCACGGTGAACAAAGAGGAACCCACGTGGCTGGCCCGAGGTGAAGGGCCGGCCTGAGGTGGCCGCTCCGAGTGGGCTTGGGGAGCCCACTTCGGATGTGTGCTGGTGGACTGCAGCGAGTGGGGACTCGCGCACCCTCTACCGCTGCAGCCGAGGTGGAGTCGCGGAGGAAGAGAAGTGTTGGTATGGCGATGCGCCACTCGCCCTATTCTTCGCGACTCAAACGGGGCCGCACCGTTGATGCGGTGGTGGTGGGGCTGCGGGGGGAGAAGATTGTCGGTATTGCGAGGCGCCGCTCTCCCTACCCTCCGCAGCCGAATCTTGGTTGGCGGCGGAGCCATAGACCAGATCCGCCGATGGGGTCGGGAAGGCTAGTACTTCTAAGTGCTCGTTTTTCCTGGCCCCATGGCCTTTGTGCATCGGACGCGGGGGCGTCTGTTGCACAGACGTAGTTGGAGGCCGTGGAGGAAGGCGCGCCATGTGTTCTGGTGCGCCTTACCTGGGAAGGAGAACGGGGAGGAATTTTCCTCTCCCGAGGAGGTGCTGCCATGGGGCGGCAGGCGCTAGTAGGGCCGCGGATGTGTGCGAAAGCGTTCCCGTAGCCCTGCCAATATGCGACAAAGGTGGAACACCATGGGGTTTTAGTCGGTGCGAGTCCGACATAACCCGTCATTGCCCCCGCGAGGCGGGTATGCGTAGGCATTTCCCATGCAAAAAAAAAAAAAGGGGTATTAACGCCTCTGCATTTTGAAACTTAATCAAACATAGATTTAGATATCTATCGGTCATAGCATCTACTCAACTGCAGGTGAACTGTGTGCTTGTTTGTCACCCTTATGATATAAAAACCTTTCGAATGAAGTTTTAAGTATTATTGTTAAGTGTTAATGTTCATTTTTAATAAAACTGTTTATTAAAATGTGGGACATTTGATACGGGTATTTCAATATATTAAAAATAAATAAACAATTCGTAGAATTATTTATAAAAAATGACATATTTGTTTTTATACATATAAAATATTTAAAATCAAAATAACATTTTAAGATAACTCTTCTTACGTGTAGTGGTAGTGTTAGATGGTTCAAGATATCATTTTTGTGCCGTATCTTGCTAATGGCTTCAGATAGAAGTTAAACACCTAAATCAGCGATGGGCAGTAGCGTCAAAGGTGCGAGGTGTCCGGTACTGCGATCGATTTGCCTGCCAAGTCTGGGTTAAGTCTAATCCTCCCTATAACGGGAAAGGCTTGTCGAGGGAGTTCATGTTCTTCGATTTCACAAAATTCATGATAATTGCCTTGTAAATCAGTTCCTTAGTGCAGTAGTTTAGCATTGAGTTGTATCACTGAGAAACGTGGGTCCGAATCCCGCACGGAACATGTATTTGTATGGTCTAATTGTCCCGAATCAGCACGCATGTCATTGTATAAATTTACATTCAGCTTAGGGCCAACAAATTTATTTGCTTTCTGAGGTACAGAGGTGAAATACTAGTGAATTCGTGAGGACCCAAGACACAAAAAGTGATATTGGTTCCACTCGGGATTCAAAGGAACCACAAACAATCGCTCATAACTTCAAATTACGTGTTAGAAATTATCATCAACATCCCGTCCTGCTCCTCCTCCTCTTCCTTCTCATTCTCATTATAATCATCATCATTGTTATTACAGCCTTCTAAAGTCCACTCCTAATAATAGACTTTCACATGTATTTACATCATGACATCATGTATTTACCACAGAGCACGGACCTGAGCCACCTGCATCCATCAAATTTCTGCATTTCTTACCAGGTCGTCACTTTTGCCAGTAAGAAGTCTTCTTACGTTCCGCTTGCTGGTACAACTCTCCCAGTTTAGAACCCCATCCATATCGGTTTTTGACTCGTCAATCTCTATGGCCGGAATGTTGCCATTTTAGCTAACTGATTTCATGATTTTAGAAATACTATCTTTAATAGGATATTAAACTACCGACGAACCACGTTATAAACATTTCTTGAAAATGAGACATTTTTTTTTTGTATGAAGAATGAACCCACCACAAATTTTAGCGACACTTAATGAAATGCATGTCGAATTATTCCTTATAACCTATAGATTACAATAGTAATGCATGTAACGGGAATACTGAGAAATTAAAAATTAAAATATGAATATCACAATAACCTAAAAACAAACTAAAAGCAATAGCCTAGTAGACAGATGATATAGAGATAATATGGAGTATTGTGAAGAGACAATATTTTGCAGAGAGAATTGGACCAGAGAGATAATCAAGTAGAATCGCTTATAAAAGAAGTATTTAGCTCAATAAGCAAAGAGCTTTTAAAAAAGAGTGCTCACATGTTATATAAAAATTAAATATGAGTACATGATGAAAGATTAAATAACAGATGAAGGTAATGATCGCGTTTTATTGTAGCTTGGCAGTGACAGTGACAAAAATGATAGTGATAGTGAGCATTCAAATAATATTGAATAAGATATAATTCGTTTACAAGGTGTAAACGAATCATACCTTATTCATTGGTTGATCATTATTATATAAAGTGATTCTTTTTAACCCAGTCTATATTGATTTATCCTGAATATTCTTCTTTATTTACGAATTGTTTTAGAGAGGACAATATGACACTTAAAAAGTCACATGAGTATAGTCATCAACATGTCGGTTGTAACAGTTGAATTACGAAATAAATGCCCCTACTCATTCGAATAAAGACGTTTTTAAGGCCTCATTGTTATTGCTATATGGATTTGACAGTATGTGCCATGTACACGCCATTCGCATTGAAATTTGAAATATGCAACACCGTAAATTGCAGTGCTGTCAATCGGATTACGCATCAAATCACAATGAACGGACACCATTACTTACACTTTCAAAAATAGGATTTAAGCAAAGCTCTCGTGGTGTCTTATTTTAATAATAAATATATAATATACGAATACGTATACGTATTAAATAAGTTATCTTTGTTACGAAATATTTTCTTTTCATACAAACTGCAAAAATGATTCATTACACGCATTTTTTCCATGTTACATTAACTAGATGACGAATATCAAAACGATGCTTTTTTTTAGATTTCTCGATCCCGTTTAGATTTTCATAAAATCTTTAGGCCATTTTTAATATAATATTTGCGGAAATCCATAATAGTAAAGATATTAATAGTTACTTTGCAACCATCCGTTAAATAAAATAAGCTCTTCGAACTAGGTAACACACATCACTTTATTTTATTCAGCGGATGGTTGCAAAGTAACTATTAATATTTTTATTATAATAAATTGGTTTTTTTTTTCGTGTACTATCATTAATATTCATTACAATTTCTAGTGGGCCCAAAAGACGATTGTCTCATTTTTTTCTTACATATACGGAGTTGTTGCGTATATTATTAAAAATATGTACGAGTATAATAGAGACGTGAAAAAAAATCGTCAATAACGTCGAATAAGAGTTTTCCTTCAAAGTGTTTTCCATTGAAAGTTGAATATAGCTAGGAAAGTTTTGATCTCTTTTGAAAGTTTTTTTTTTAGATCACAGAGCCTCCATTGTATTACAATTGTCAGGATTCTTCGCAACGAGCGATAAAATTTAAAGGAGTTTTTAAATTTCCAAGAACTTTTAATGTTATGAATTAAATAAATGGTCGATTACAATCCATAATGTATATTTTAGTATGAAAGACTGGCTTAAGACAAAACTTATTTTATATAATTCGTTATCTTTATTTGGCCACGCTTTTTATTTAAGTGACCTCTGTTAAGAGAAAAAATATCGACGGGTAACTGAGCTTCTGTGAATAAATATTATTTATATATGAAAAAAACTTTATTACCTAAGAATTATGAAGCCCTTCAAACCAAATTTCGTTTATGGCGATCAACCCTTATAGTATCGCCACGTCCATCCGTCCATCCGTCCGTCCGTAGTTCTACTCAGAGTTAGTCAGTCAGTAGTTGCTACGAATTTGTAATTTGGTACAGTTATAGATATCTTACAAAACTGTTAAATAAAATCTCGAAAAACATTTTTATTTTGAGTAATCCCATATCCCATACAGATAAATAGAGGATGATTTTTTTTACTCGTTTAGTCCATTGTGTGGGCTATCGTTAAGCAGGTTTCTCAAAAACACTTGGAGTATAGACCATCTTATAAATTGCACTTGCATTAGTAAAAATTTCGTTACAACTCCGTAGAAAATGACCTAAAACTAACTGCATTATTACTTTGTAATGTTATTGTAAACTATAAGAAATGAACATTTTACGAAGAATACGACATATTATGCATAACAACAATAGCTTTATTTTTTCCTTTGCAGGATAAACAGGGTAGATCTTTCGTACTTACAACTTTCGCAATTTTTTTAGTTAGTAGTTATTGCAGCTCTCATTAAAAATATTCATACAATCATATAATAGCCTCACACAGTTTAATCTTGGTTTACGCGGACGACCCTCAGGATAATTTAGGGCAGTGATAGTTTACAGGAAGCTACGTTACGGTCATATACATTGCAGGTCATATACACGGTCATACATGTATAATCTTAGGGTTGCACTGCCGGGAGTATATAGATAGATAGTCCAACTATGAACCATCTTCGTACGGACTTGGCATGTGAGTGTATTGATGTAGATTGTATTATTTTCAAAATCGGGAGTTGTTTAATCTTTTTTGAATACCGCTTCAGTTAATATCGTCCTATTTGGGCCAATTTAAGTCGTTATAGTGATCAAACCGCGAAGTTAATATGTTTATTATCAAGAAAGCCCAGGTATTTTGACGGGCAACTATATAGCCCTACCTCTACAATGTACGTAGTCGGATAAGCACTTTACAAATTTTTTTATTATGTATAGCATAAGGGTAACAAATGAATATACATTCCACATGATGCTAATTAGATGCTATGGTTTATACGAGTGGATATCTACTTTCATCCTCGACTAAAAATTAAAAATGCAGATTTTTTGTCACCCCAAAGGACTAAGATAAAATGCCTTACTTCTAGTAAAAATAGTCTCCAGTACGCTTCACTCACCATACAAAACACAACAGAATTAAGCTGCTATTTCACGTTGATATTTTGTGAGAGCACCACCATAATATAGCTGCAGCGTTGCTCTTCCACGTATCTTCTACGCAGGACAGGACTATAGTAATTAAGTTTTGCTTTCATTTCTTTTCTAAAGTCCACTGCTGGACATTAGTCTCATACGATGTAGAGAGTGTTTGCTTTCATTACCACTCTACATCTTCCACAATTGACGATTCTCCCAGTCGCAGGTTTGTTTATTTTACGTTTGGGGTTAGCAAGATAGTTATATCGCCATCTATATTATCTCAAAGACGCCCTTAATGATACCCACGGGATCAAATAGATGATGATGATGGATTCTCTTACGCTGACGCCACACAGTAGTAACTAATTTTATACATGCGTACATACATACATAATCACTCACGCCGTCACTGCTGTCACCCAGACGGTTATGCAGAGACTACGGACATCCATTTGGCCAGATCCTGACATACCTCTCTCGCCTCCTTTACATTCGTATACCTTCGCATAAATGCAATTTTATGTGCTTTCAAGCAAAAGAATTAAAAGATTATAATATGCAAACTAAGTCGCGGAAACAGTCACATGAACAGGTACAGCGGGAGAACAACGGGAGATGGTCTATAGCTCCTTCTTAATATGAGCTCAAAATAAAAATCTGCTGTTGGCAACTCGCCTGCCAAGCTTGGCAACTATGGCTATCCCCTTTATAAGGTAATATTTAAATAAAGACTATCTCAAGCAGTGGACATGAGGTTATAATAAATGAATGAATTATTGTAATAAATTACACACTATTAAGATAATATTCTTAAATAACAGATAAATAAAGTAAATTAAATAGGCAGACCATGTGTAATTATTATCATTAACTAAATAACTCAATGTATATGTAAGAGGAGATATAAATGTATTTGTCTTTCAGTCTGAAGTTGCGACCTTCGTGACGTTCTCGTCCTTGTTGTAATTATAATTTGACCTTTCAGAAACTTAAATTAAATAGTTTTATTTCATATAAGGCTGATATTTCAATCATCAGATAAATTAATTTAAACCAGTTTTTACGAATTTTATCGTATTTAATTTAACTTTTTATTTCCTGCCGTTTCAGGTGCTTTGTCATAGTTATGTCATAACTATGACAAAGCCGGCTATTTCAGTTTTTGAATAATAATTTTTGGTCCGATCTACGCAGATTCTGAGTAGATCTGAGTAAACCATGGATGCTGTAAAATAACTGAAACGTGGGGATTTAAAAAATTAAGTCAAACGCAATAAAATCCGTAAAAATTTTTTTTAGTGTTCGCCTAAATAAAACAAACTAGAAATTACAGTTATATGAAAAAAAAAAAAGTTCAATTGTTTCGCTTTTATATTCCGTAAAAGCTTATTAAAGTCCGCTGATGAACGTAGGCCTCCCCCATAAATTGCGTCATACTTTCCATAGTTGCCTCGCTCGGCAAGAGAGATTTTTGATTTAGATACTAGATGACAATTAGCAAAATGATGATAATTATTATATGTTATATTGTACTATACCTTTATTATCTTTAAAATTTTCTTATATTAATACATTATTTAATTATTTCAATTAGAAACTGCCATCAGAAGAGAAGGAAAAAATATTAAGTAATTATTATTTTATATTTACCACGTGCTCGGCGGTGAAGGAAAACATGTGAGGAAACTGCATGTCTGAGGAATAGAATGAGACAACACGCAGGGGCAGCCGGCGGACACTTCCTTGCCCTAAAACCCCCTCAGAAATGAGGGGAGGTGTGCCCAGCAGTGGGTATATAGGCGTACTTACTTTTTTTATTATTTTATATTTTGTATGCCTACTGGCGAGACACAGAGAACCTACCTCGTATTTTACTACGACATACATATATTCAGATCTGTAAAATAACCTATGTTCACAAAATAAACTGATTTGATTTGATACGATTTTTATTTTTAGGAGATTTTTATGTTTTAGGAAGATGCTGCTACCCATCTCGTGATTTGTATCCCTCTATCGCCTCTTACGACACCAACTGGATGATATAAGGTGGTGGATATTCTCAAACAAAAAAAAAATTTCTTTAATATTCAGCCATGTTATAGTTTCTTTGATGGATAAATTTTATTTGACGATTGAAATACGTTTTTGATTTTAAAATTATTGAAATTGTATTATTTATTGTTAATTATATCTAATTAATAATCTTCACATATTGTAATGATGCGTCTGTTAATGAATGTGTTACTTCTGAACGACTTGGCCGATTGAGGCAATATTCACACAACATATTTGTATTATCGAAGATTAATTATTGTTTTCTAGGAATCAATAGCTATAGTCAACATAAAGTAAATTCTGTATTTACGGATCAAAATGTATATTAGAAAAGATTTCTTAAATTTACGCGAACACTACACATTGAATAAAACTAAATTTACAGATTTTATCGCGTTTATTTCACTACTTTTACTTATTTTTAATTCCCGACGTTTCGGGTGCTTTACAGCAACCATGGTCACGGGGGGGGGGACTGAGATGTTTGACGTCCCAATGTCATAGTTAGCCGGACTAACTATGACATTGGGACGTCAAACATCGTCCCCCAGTCGTTAGCCGGACTAACTATGACATTGGGACGTCAAACATCTCAGTCCCCCCCGTGACCATGGTTGCTGTAAAGCACCCAAAACGTCGGGAATTAAAAATAAGTAAAAGTAGTGAAATAAACGCGATAAAATCCATAAATTTAGTTTTAAACAATGTATATTAGAACATTAATATTCACAATATTGTATGCTGTATTATGTTTAATTATTATTAATTATTAAACACTTTTTTTAAAACGTTTACACACTAGGAATTTCTTTCGTATCGCTTGTATCGTTTACATATTTTAGAAGCACCAACATTCAGACACGAAGCAATTATTATTAGGTCATACAAATATTTAATCCGTGCGAGATTCATACCCGCAGCCCATTAACACTGCAACTCATTGCTAATTCACTGGACACGATGAGTGGCGCTGTGCTCAAGTTATTAATGCATTTTCATATACACTGTAAGCAGTCGCAGTAAATTTGAAGCAAAAGTCACCGCGACAACTACGGGTATGAGCAGAACAACGTCTACCGGCCAATTAGTTATGGAAGTATGGAATCAAAATGAAATTTGAGATCTATACATATGTATATGCTACACAATATACTTACTATATGTAAACTATGCGTATGCGCAAACACAGATGTAGTCGATAAGCTTTGTTTACCCGTACTTTATGTGAAGTTAATGAAGTAAGGTCGGAGATAAGTTAGAAATAGAAGCAGAGAGACAAGCCAACCCGGACACACGAGGACATTTTTGCAATTTTTATTTATACTTTTTTATTAGATGAAATAATGAAAGCAATGAAAAGCATGAAAGCAGGTAAGGCAACTGGATATGGTAGAGTATCACCCGAGATGCTAAGGGCTGGAGTGGGAGTGGTGGCAGGCCTGCTGTAGAGCTTGTTTAATTTATGTCGGGAATTAAAACGGGTACCGGATGACTGGTGTAAAGCAGTTATAGTACCAATATATAAAGGAAAAGGGTCACAGCAGGACTGCAAAAACTACCGTGGTATCAGCTTACTTAGTATTGTGGGTAAACTGTATGCTAAGGTGTTAATTGAAAGAGTTATGAAAGAAACTAATGGAAAAATTTGGGATGTGCAAGCGGGTTTTAGAAAGGGAATGGAATGTACAGATCAAGTCTTTTCCATGCGCATGATTGCGGAGAAGTTTTTGGCCAAAAACCAGAAAGTTTTTTGTGCGTTCATGGACTTGGAAAAGGCTTATGACAGAGTGGACAGGAATGTGTTATGGCAAACACTGAACTCATATGGGTTGAGCGCTAGTTTGATACAGGCATTAATGTCTCTTTATAGGGATTCTAGTGTTTGTGTCAGGATCAATTGGGTCTACTCGGACTGGAGAGACAGGGCTGTGTAGCTTCCCCTTGGCTGTCAACCTATTTATAGAGAGACAGGTGTTTGCAAACTTTGAAAGATGAAAAATGTGGGTTAAGAATAGGCGAGTTAACCGTCAAATGCCTTTTGTATGCCGATGATCAAATCATATTTGCGTCATCGGCGGCTGAGTTTCAAATGATGGTTACATTAATGAACTGGGCATTAAAAGAAAGGGCAATGAAAGTGAACGCAAGTAAGACGAAAATGATGGTTTTTGAAAGAGAAGAAAGCAAAACGGTATGTGAAATAAGAATAGAAGAGTTAATTGAGCAAGTAGATGAGTTTGTGTATTTGGGATGTGTATTTAGCAGGGATGGTAGATATGATAAGGATATATAACGACTAGTAAATGCACGGAATAGAGTGAATGGGGCACTAAACTCTATTATGAAGAACCAGAATGTGTCAAAAAAGGCAGTATGGTAATTCATAATTCTGTGCTAGTCCCTACTTTAATATATGGTAGTTAAAGCTGGGTGTGGCAGAAGAAGCACGAAAGTAGATTAAATGCTGTAGAAATGCGGTCTTTAAGGAGTATGCTAGGGTTGAATCTGAATGACAGGGTGAGAAATTGCGTGATAAGAGATAAATGTGGTATGCAAGATGATGTTGTGACCAGTATTAAGAAAGGAATGCCTCAGTGGTTTGATCATGTAGAAAGAATGAATGAGGAAAGGGTGACAAAGCAAATTTATATGGCAGATGTGAACGGCAGAGTTAGGAAGGTTATTTCGCCTTAACTATGCACACGCCTTCTTCTATAACAAATAATCGATATTAATATTTAAGTCCCACCCCTAGCAAACACCATCCTCCAAGACATCTCTCCATTTCACGGACAACAAATTGTAGGCATAATAGCATCTTCATAATTCTTATATAGACGACCTACTTTTCAAATATATCCTGATCACGGCATTATTTTCCCATATTATATTCGTTGACGCCTCCTCTGTGTTTGTATACTATGTAGTCATGAATTGACAGATCGAATCACACGAGTTTTAACCTTCCGGGGGTAAAATAATATTTTTACTGGTATCCCAACCTATATGAACTTCCACTGGTAACACTATACACCTCATGTTATTGTGAATTTTTCGTGCCGAATCAGCGAGTCGCATCTTCAAATTAAAAACTTTAAAATTGGATTTTAAGTGAAAGTTTTTAATTTTATTATTAGCAACATTAGAAAACTTACTTACTTAACACTCGTAAACGTTTTGGACGATTGTAATGTGTGTAATTTTTGCATTTAACTAACTTGTAGGGTAGATAAACTATAGCGCGAAATGTGAAATATATATTTGAAACAGAACGAGCATCGGTGAGTACATAATTTTTCAATAAACTTAATATGAATATTGTGTTTATGTATTGAATACGTATATTGCATAAGTATTTAAAGAAACCTGTAGGGTAGATTAATAAAATAGCAATATAAAATCAATGTCTCATACAGAGCAAAAGTTGGTACATTACATCTGTTTTGCGGTGCCACTATATATGAGACATAGTATTCTACTTTATATGAATATTCATACATTCATCATCATCATCATCATCATCATCACAGCCCTTCACAAGTCCACTGCTGAACATAGGCCTCCCCCAAGTAATGCCACAAAGCACGGTCCTGAGCCACCTGCATCCATCGACTTCCTGCATATCTTACCAGGTCGTCACTCCATCTAGTGGGGGGTCGCCCTACACTACGCCTACCGGTACGAGGCTGCCACTCGAGAACCTTTCTTCCCCATCGGTTATCGGTTCTTCGAGCTATATGGCCGGCCCATTGCCACTTCAGCTTACTAATCCGTTGGGCTATGTCGGTCACTCTGGTTTTACTGCGGATATCCTCATTTCTGAGTCTATCACGCAGAGAAACTCCGAGCATAGCCCTCTCCATAGCTCGCTGAGCGACCTTGAGCGTCCTCATACGGCCAGCACTGAAGGACCACGTCTCTGATCCGAAAGTCATCACTGGCAACACGCACTGGTTGTACACTTTAGTTTTCAGAGATTGAGGTATACCTGACGAGAAGATGTGTCGTAATTTCCCGAACGCTGCCCAGCCGAGTTGAATCCGTCGATTGACCTCTCGGTCGAAGTTGGACTTACCTAGTCGGACTATTTGTCCCAGGTAAACGTACTCGTCAACAACTTCGAGCATAGTGCTCCCAACAACTACCGGCATAGGTGTGACATGGACATTAAACATGATCTTTGTTTTGTCCATGTTCATCTTAAGACCTATCCGTTGGGAGGCACTATTGAGGTCATTGAGCATAGTGCTTAAGTCCTCCAGCGATTCTGCCATAAGGACTATATCGTCGGCAAATCGAAGGTGAGTGATGTACTCGCCATTGATGTTAATACCGTATCCTTTCCAGTCCAGTAGCTTGAAAACGTCTTCCAAAGCAGCGGTGAAGAGTTTCGGGGATATAACGTCACCCTGTCTTACACCTCTCTGCAGTTGGATAGGTTTCGAGCTCTGGTTCTGTACTCGGATAGCCATCGTAGCCCTACTGTACAAACACTTCAGCACTTCGATATACCGACAGTCAACTTGGCACCGCTGAAGGGACTACAGCACCGCCCAAATTTCGACGGAATCAAAGGCTTTCTCATAGTCCACATACGCCAGGCAAAGTGGCAGATTGTACTCTTCAGTCTTCTGTACAATCTGCCGCAGGGTATGTATGTGGTCTATGGTACTGAAGCCTTTTCGGAAACCGGCTTGTTCGGGAGGCTGGAAGTCGTCGAGTCTGCGTGCGAGACGATTCGTAATGACTCTCGAAAACAGCACGTAGACGCAGCTCAGAAGGGAAATCGGTCTGTAGTTCTTCAAGAGAGCGTTGTCGCCTTTCTTAAAGAACAAGACCACCGCACTTCTGCTCCACGCCTCTGGAGTAGTGCCACCATGGAGGACGGAATTGAAGAGCTTCTGAAGGACTTCAAGTACCGGTGTTCCACCCGCTTTCAGAAGCTCCGCTGTAATTCCATCCTCGCCTGGGGCCCTGCCATTTTTAAGGTGCTGGAGAGCCATTCTAATCTCGCTCAGACTGACGTCCGGGATATCATCGGAATAGTGTCGGATAAGACTTGCTCTTGGATCGTTACTCACACTTGCGTGTGGCTCCAAAGATGATGTGTACAGCTGCTCATAGAACCTCTCAATCTCACTCAAAATCTCAGGTGTCCCGGAAACGATGCTGCCACACTCAGTCTTCAGCCTTGACAGTTGGCTCTTACGGGCAGACAGATCTCTGGCAAAGACTTTGGAGCCCTGGTTCCGCTCGATCGCTTCTTTAATACGAGCAGTATTAAAGTTACGTAAGTCTCGCCGCATGCATTTGGAGATCTGTCTGTTCAGTTGCCTGTATGCTGTCAAATCTGTTGACGATTGCAGCCTCATCTCCCGTCTAACAGCCATGAGATTAAGAGTGTGATCGGAGAGTTTTTGTGTTCTTCTGCGGCGGGTCTTGCAGAACTTAGCTCCGACCGCATGGACAGTTTCAGTTTGTCATTCACATCGTCCACTGCATTGCAATCTTGTAGGCACTGAAAGCGGTTGTGTAACTCGAGCTGAAAGTTTTCGGGATTTTGAATTAGAGCACGAGGGGGGACGGAGCGTTGACTTCATTAGACGAGACCTCTCCAACTTAAGGTTTAGGTTCAGTGTGCCTCTAACCATTCGGTGATCGCTGCCAGTTTTCACCCTTGCGATCACTGAGACATCACTGAACAGTTGGCGTCTGGTCGTCATAATGAAGTCAATCTCATTTTTTGTCGAACCGTCGGGGCTCGACCAGGTCCACATCCTGTGGGGCCGCTTCTGGAAGAAACAGTTCATCATAAAGAGTCCCTCTTTCTCCATAAAGTCGGCCAGCTGCTGGCCCCTTCGGTTCCGTTGCCCTACTCCAAATTTCCCTAACTTCAGCTCACCGTTTTCTTTTGTGGCTAGTTTTGCGTTGAAGTCTCCCATCAACACCGTGTAGTGGGTTTTGGAGGAATGCATGGCTTTGGAAATATCCTCATACATTTCCTCCACCTCCTCATCGGAATGTGCCGAGGTTGGTGCGTAAACCTGTATGACCTTCAGCGAATACCGTTTGGTGATTCTGAGTATCAGGTACGCGACCCTCGTCGACACACTCCCAATCTTTACAACGTTGTTGACGAGAGACTTGTGGACGATAAATCCGACACCTCCTTGGGACAGATGGTCGCCCTCCCGGTGATAGAACAAGTTGCCGGATTCGAGAATCACCGTGTCCTCCCCCCTCTCTTCGGACCTCGGATAATCCTATAATACTCCAGCGTAACTTGTCTATCTCTTCTTCCAGCTCCAGGATCTTCTCGTCAGTCCTCAGTGTGCGTGCGTTAAATGTTGCCAGACCGAACCTCCACCGGAGATTCTTAGCACCCCCTGCCCCGCCGTTACCATGGTCGCCACCGTAGCCAGGAATAGCGGGGCCGCCGGGGACTGGGGGCCGTCTATTTGTGTAATTGTTCATGGGGGGTATATTGCCATAGTTGCCACGCTTGGCGAGCGGGTTGGCAACCGCAGTTTTTTTTTTTTGTCGTACAGTTGCTATTATCAGGAAGATGCTGCTGCCCATCTCCTTTCTGTGTCCCTCTGTCGCCTTTTACGACACCCACGGGAAGATATGGGGTAGTGGATATTCTTAACCGCCACTACACGGGAGAATACATTCATATTTACTACCAAAATATGTATAACATAACTGCTTACATTGTAACAAAAGTTCAATATAATATCCATGTATGAGACAGAACGAGAGTCTCTACATCACATATCTGCCTTGCGGTGCCACGAGGGGGTACACGAAGCATTTAATTTCATTTTATATCACTATTCATACGTTGATATTTACTATCAAAATGTATATAATATTATTGCTCACAGTCTAAGAAAAACGCAATATATAATCTATGTTTGAGACAGAACGAGTCTATACATTACATATCTGTCTTGCGGTATCACGAGGTATTACATGAGGCATTGGATTCTATTTCACATGAATATTCGTATGTTTTTATTTCTCTACAAAAATGTATGCAAGGGCTATTATACCCGCGGTACCACTGGCGTGTACACGAGGCTATTTTCACAACTAATGTTACTCATTTTCGGGACAAAAGAGGAGAAAAATTATTTGCTCAAGTGACGAGGAAGATAAAGATTCTGTTTCATACAGCATTCTCTACACAAAAACTTATTAGTCAATCTTGTATTAGGGAAAAAATTGTTTTTAAATTCTCCAAATTCCATTCTTTTTTAACAAGTGCCAAATCAGAGATAGAAGGTTATGTGAAAAATAAGCCAAATACTTTCAAATGTCAACCTTGGTATTATAGGTCTTATCAAGAAGATTGGTGAAGAAAATAATGATGCTGTAAATAACTGCTGTAGACTCCTTTAATAACAGCATTACCGCTTTCAGAGCATATATCTAAAACAAACATTCAGAAATCTTTAAAATATTGGGACCTGTCTCCATCAGTAACAACTCACTAGACATGCAATAGCCTCCAGCACGCAGTTGCTTTACACCAACAAAGGTGATACAATCAAGTAATATGTGGCAGGCGCCAAGCCCAACCATCAAGGAAAAAGAATAGAGGTAAACACAGCTAAAGAGATAAGCAAATTCACTTGACCTTATTTTATTCTAAAATATTATTTTAAAAAAAACTTTCTCATAATAGGTCGACAACAATACATTAGTGTGAGTCAAGCATGTCCTCTCACATATATTGAGTTTAGTGTGTCAGAAAATATTATATTTAATACAGCTGTAAAATTAATTAAAACACAAGACTAGTCATAATTTTCTTTTTAGTTATTGGTAAATCCCATGATATGATATATACATAGATGAAGAGATTCAGAATATAAAAAATGAAAAGTTCTAGAATTGCTGTTAATTGGATTATAAAGTTCAATAAAAAAAATCAATACCTTAATAGTACATTTAAATAACTTGGTCTTAATATATAAAATTATAGCATTTTCATACCTGAATTGAAACACAAATGTTTACTGTCATATAGAAAATTTGCTAATTTAATAGACAAATTAATATCTGTTTGTACAGCTATCTTTTATGGGTAAATGTATATAAAACAAATAAAATGTATCAAAAGAGAATAATTTTGAATATAAATTAATACTGAAAAATCATATTCAGATTTCAAGTAATCCAATTACAGGGGGTGCTTATAAAATAAAAATCCTGTCATGTTATTGTTTTTTGGTCCAAAAACTACATCTTAAGTAAGACATTACATATTGAACATATTTAGTTTTTACTTTTGATCATAACGTTTTATTATAATACCCATATCTAAAATTTCTTATAAAACTACAGCTATATCTTATATCAACCACATGGGTGGCATATAATAACCACATCAAGTGACATAGCTTGTTAAATTGATCTTGTGAAATATATGTATATCTTTTTTGCCTTATAAATAACATCATAAGGTAATTCTCTCGTATGAAAAGAATCCAGGAAAACTAATAGTGAAATAAAATGGGAATCAAATTCATAAACCTATAAAAAATTGTCTATATGATTTTATCCAAAAGTAATAGATAAACTTAAGATCATGCATTTGCTATCAGAAAAAATATAAATACATTAAATTCATGGGTTTACCTTAAATTGTATGCACTATTCTCCACAATCTTCAAACGGAATACTGAAGAAGGAATAACCTTCTAGTTTTCATAAGCCTGTTACTAAATCATTGTTAAAAAACAACTTATTAAAATTCTTTCCCTGGTCAACAACTATTATGTAAGATCTCCTTTGACCTAAACTTACCTTGCTATGGCAGTGCTGTCAAAGAGGTATTTATGTATGAAAAGTATTTGTCTGTATATAAAATATGTCTATTGTCTAAAATCGTGGTAAATAATGTAAGACATTTACTTATTGTTCTTCCTATTAATATTTGAGCTCATACTGTAAAGTTAAACCGTTCTTTTATAGTGTTTATAGGAAGAAAAATAAAAACTAGAATACAATCAAAGCTTAAGTATAACATAATTTGGTTAACAAAGCTGAATTTCATCAAAAAGAAGAAGCAAAGAAAATACAGTAGTAAGAGAAAATAATAATAATAATGTCCTCCAGGCCGAATTTCGTCCACGGCGGCCTGCCTCAACGGAGGCTAGCCATCGGCGCAGGACAGGATTATAGTGCCCAAGTGTATGCGCAAGCACAGGTGCACTCTCTATTCCCCCATTCTCATAATCTGATGGGACGGTAAACCGACACGACCGGAGAGAGATCAGGCGCAGGACCAACGGCTTTACGTGCTTTCCGAGGCACGGGGGTGAGACACCGCCAACTTCCTGACTCCGGGCAACTACTGAAAATTTCTCGATGGAAAAAATCAATAATTATTTTTGGCCCGACCCGGGATTCGAACCCAGGACCTCATGATTAGCAGTCGCACTACTACAACCACTAGACTAACGAGGCAGTTGTAAGAGAAAATATGAGTATTTTTAACCGACTTCAAGGGGGAGGTGTTTAGTAAGACTGTATGTTTTTTATGTGTGTTGCTTCCTAGCTTTTCTCTGGGTGAGCCAATTTTGATGAGTCTTTTTTTATTTGATAGATGGCGCTTTACGTGTGATTGACTCATGTAGATTTAATCGGGATCTGACAGTAGTTTTTGAGTTGTCCTTAATGCGTACTTGATTACCTTTGAATAAATTGATGATCTCCTCATTTTATTTATATTGAAGTCGGTTGTGCAAAATTTTTAATTTTGCCACTTGTATCAGTTACCTCAAAATATCGCTTGTATGTCACTAAAACTGTATGAAATTTAGTAAATTAGTTGTTAATTTTGAAAACTACTTAATATCCCTACTATAAATCAAACAGCTAGTTTGGTAAGATATTTTAGCAAGAAAATACATTACTTTTTACTGTACATAGTACCAGGCATTCATTCACTTCTCGTCCTAGAAGAAGTGGAATTGATGATATTGAAAGTGATAGAAAGACAACAATCTTACATCCAAAACTTTTTCCGTTTATTATAAGAGGCTATTATTAATTAAGAGCATTTGAAATGTATAAAATAAATAAACAATTATTCATGATAGGTAATTATATTATATTATCTAAATTTATATATCATGCTTATTGTTTGTTTTGTTGTAAATTCTTAATTATGATAATTTATGACACTAAATAATTAAAATGAAGCAATCAAATATTTAAACATCTACATAGTATACAAACACAGAGGAGGCGTCGAGGAATATAATTATTTGATCAAATTAACTTACCTTTAAGAGCGCGTCGACCAAACGGAGTGGGCGATAGTTAGGTATTTCAAATAGACTTGCTGGCTGTTTGCTTCGTTACGCACACAGCCACAATTTCCATCGAGCGAGAGCGAGACTGTTTGCAGGTGGCATGTCAAAAGTACGTAACTAAATATTTGAAAAATTTAAGTTCTTGAGTTTCTGTAGTCTATTTTTTTTTTAATTTATTTAGTTTATTTCTTATGATATTTAATATAAAGTAAAAGTATATTTGAATTTAGATCGTTTTTATTTTCATATTAAACACATCTTAATACAATTTGAAACTAATACAAGTTAGTAATGCTAACAAATGTTCATTTGCTTTCTATTTATACAATCCAAGTTTTGTGAACCTTTAAAAAAACATTTATATAGTTGCAACAGAACAGTTTTGTTTCATTTTAATAATATAATCTGTGGCAAAAGGAACAAGAACAATGAAAAAACATTTTCATTCTTAATATGTAGTTTTGACTAAATGCATTATCTTTTATTTCCTCACACTAAGAATTGTAAAATGCTCTAAACTCACCTCCCGCACTTAAATCGAAAATAACTTATTTGACAATCTTTTGGCGTTGGCTTTGGCTTTGATGTGTTATTTACTGTCATTTTCCGTTTCGTTTCTTTTACGTTTAGTGCATCAAGGATATATTTCGGTTCTCGTATTTCCATTTGTCTGTCTAACCGCGAATCAATTATTTCTGGTAGTAAACAATTAAAATAAAATATTTTCAATTTATTCTCTATTTTGCGCCAAAAATCTATATCTTCCTCAATTAATTCAATTTTCATGTCTACTTCAGTCCAAACAGCAAATATGCAAATTTTTCGTCGTGTGACGTGCAGTTGGCCTTGTGCCTGATAGTACCAGTCATGTGTTTTATTTATAAAAATATTACCATCTTTATCCCGTTTCCAAAAATTTATTTTTTTCCTCTTATTCCATCGTCGACGCTCATTCCTTTAGCTGAGTAGGGACATTTTATTTCAACGATTTTGTTTTCGTCTACAATCCCATCTGGACTAGCTCCTAAAAATGGCAAATCAGGGTCAACAAATAATCCGCATGTTTTTATGGAAGTTTTAAGATGTTTTTCCAGTTGTTCCCGTGCGATATGTTCATAAGTTTTACCGTGTTTAATTGACTTGACATGATCTAAATTTTGTTCCATCAGAATAGTTTTTACCAAAGGTCCACATTTTATCATCCCTCGTTTGCACACCTTTCCGAAAATGGATGCCGTGAGCCGCAACTTCCGCTCTTGACGCCATTCAATTGAATCAGCTTGTAAAATTGTTCTTCTTTCTAGCAAGTGGCGATGTTCATCAGATAAAGTTATGTTTTTCATATGCTCCGTTTTGGCAAAATCAAAATCAGCTTCACTTATATCAGGTTTTTCACAAGATTCGCCATAATTTTTGTCTTTACGATCGTTAGTCAGCTTGTTTGTCGCAAATGACTTATATACTTGTCGCTTTGCTGAGCTCAATCTTTTGATATTTTTTGTCCTTTCCAGACGTTTTATTAATTTATTTGGGCTCCGGAGCAAAATTTTTTTACTCAGGTATGTAACTGGCTGTTTTGAATTAAAAGAAACTACTGATGCAGCACATCGACCGCTATACGACCGCCTGCTCGAGTAGTTTATTCTCTTTCCGCCAATAAACTTGGCTATTACGTTATTAAATATTTCAGCGATATTGCTATTTACATTGTGCATTAGGCTTGTGGCATTGTTTACCAATCTCGAAAGAATTTTCAATATGGCTGTAAATATAAAACCACCTTCATTGCTTTTCATGGCTGGCACTAAATTTTCTTCTATTGACGATTCAGTTAAACTTTTGCAATAGTATGATTTACAAGAGCTATGATTGCCAAAAACGTGGTGTGGCCCGTTTAACAAATCTTGTTTCAGTTCCAGAACTTTTTTCAGCAAAAGTTTTATTATCTTGAGCTTTAATGTGTTTCACGGCAGCAGTAACTGAACGTCTTAATCGTAGTAAATTATTTTGGATAGCTTTTCGATACTTTAATGGGTAGGTTGTATTTTTGGTCAGCTCATCAAGTTTTGTACAATAATTTCTTATTAAATGATTTGTACATTCAATCTTTTCAACCAGTAGATTACCATAAGGTTTTGCTTTTTCAATATTTTTGTGTGTGCTGGCATCACCATCTGCTATCAATCTAAAATATATGAGACCGTGAGTTTCCATTGATGTTTTGAAACCTTCAACTAAAGTTGTTGATTCCATAGCACTTGAAGAACCTGAATAGTTTTTAAAGCATATGTGTTCCGGTACTTGAATTTTTTTATTTTCCGCTCTAGTACAAACCATACAATATTTGTTTTTGACCGCCATGTAGAGAACTTTCTTTGTCCTGTAGCCTATTATAACTGCCGCGCCTGATAAAGCATTGTAGTTTTTCCTATATGATCGTTTGGACCAACAGCCATCAGCAACTACAGTTATCAGCGGAACTCCATTTACATCTACTTCCCCATTGAGAACAGCTAGATCGTGTTCTTCCTTTGCAGCTTCGCTCATGCATTTTTCTTTAGCAAGGTCCCATAGTTGACATACTTTATTATGACATTTTGTGTATAGTTTGTCTGACATACTGGGAATATTAAGGGAAGCAGACACTTGTTCTAAACCAGAAAAACCTGTTCCTATTGACATAAAACTAGCCACAGCATCATCATTAATATTGACATCAGCAGGGCTATCAGGTTTTTTACAGTTTATTAATTCTAACTTTTTCCCACACATTCGACAAACGAAGTAGAATTTTGATATAAACCCTTTCCTGACCTCTTTAGTGAGTCTTAAAAAACTGAAGTCACAACCTAGAGCAGAGTTGTGATTTGAGATATCACGTATTTGGTGCAAAAGGTATTCAAAATCCACTATTCTGTTTCCTTCTACTTTGATATCCTCTTCACGTTCGGTTTCATTTTCTAATATCAGTTCAGAATCTGAATGCTCCTCATGTTGGATTTCATTTTCTACTGTAAGTTCTAGATGTTCCAAGGAATCCTGAAAATAAAGTTATAATAGCCTATTTTTATACAAATTTGGTTTTTTATTCCTGCATTCCTTCCTTCCGGCTACTAGAACGGCCTTGGTACGTATTATAGTAAGCCATATTTTATTACTTAATAACTTTGTTATAAAGCACTTACGTGATTAATTTCTTCAGAATCATTTTGGCCAATTTTGACAGGAGTCTTGTGAGAAATCTTTTTTAAACCTAGCACCACCTTTTCTTTTAAAATATCTTTCCTTACGCTTCCCCATTTTTTCTACAACAAATTATAAAAATTATTATATTTAAAAAATATCGATATATGTTTTCATTATATATATACACATACAATATATATATATATATATATATATATATATATATATATATATATATATATATATATATATATATATATATATTGAATTGATAAGTAATAAACAAATAATTCTAATTAAAAATATTACAAAATAAATTAAATCAGAAAATTGAAAAAAATGACTTACTTTACTTTACTTTACGCCGTCTGCAGAACAATATGATATGTACGTATGACGTACACAAATAGATCGCGAAATTTGGCTAAGGCACGTCGCTCCGAAAATGGACGTGACCTCTCTCTTGAGCTCCCGCGGGCGAATGATTTCCCGAGCGCGTGCGTTCGGATTTATATTCAAATTCGGAGTTCATATATAAAATGTATGGCGAATTTGGGACGCTTTTTAGAAAATTCATAACTAAATCACAAAGCCAAATATAAAAAATGTAAAACGGACGAATTGTGGTGCATACGTTGTAGATTAATATTAATTCCATGTTTTGAAATAATTGAACTAATTTCGATAAAAATTTAACTAAACGGCAACATACCATTTTTAGGATTTTGTCTAACTTTATGAATTTTTAAAACAGAAACTAAAGATATTTATTTATTTTTGCTTCGGAATAAAGGTAAATACATTCTTAGTGATGTTTATATAAATAATTTTTATATTAATTATTGTAACCATAAAGGATAATTTCACTTAACAGTGACATCTTTTTGAAGTATTTTGCTCGATGGGCTCTTAAGTGTCCTTAGATCAAAATTATATGAAGTTGACGCCTCCTCTGTGTACAACCCTACCCTGCTGTATATTATCACCCACCCTAAGGGCTTGCTTGCATTTTAAATATTTTTCCTAATTCTAGTGGATATAAATTAACGATGACATGATGTGTATAGTGTTGCCAGTGGGAGTTCATATAGGTTGGGATACCAGTAAAATATTATTTTTCCTGAGGAAGGTCAAAACTCGTTTCCGTCAATTCATGACTACATAGTATACAAACACAGAGGAGGCGTCAACTTCATATAATTTTGATCGAAGTTCACCTACAGGTAAGTTACTTTGATCAAATAATTATTTCCCATTTTCTATCTAATTATATCGATACACGTGACCAGTATAAACAAATATGTTTTGATCTTCCAATGACCTTTCTTAAGGTTTACTAATAGGCCGTCTGTAATACTCGTATTTTTGTTTGGTAACTTAGTTTTATTTTGTGTCTTTCCACTAGAGCAATTGAAAGTCATTGGTAGTGCCTTATATTATTTCAAGTTAAGTTAAGCTCGTTCACGAGAAGAGGGCTGGAGAAAGGTTAAGCACATTAAATCGTCCCTATTACATTTGTATCAGGTTTATATTGTTAATTTATTATTAAATATCTTTTCCCACTTGGAAAAGGCTCTTTTCCAAGTGTTCAAGTTTCGCAGCCGACACTTTTTTAAATGGGGATCGCACACGGCTTCACTCACGGCGTGTGCGGTGTGCGCCAACCAACTGACGCGCTCCCCCCGAAGGTGAAGAAGTATAATAGATATACCATAGAGTAATAATTTGCCATCAGAAAGGGTTTGTGTCACTGACGTTGAGTATATGCATTTTTCGATCGTGTTTGTCTCAACCACCAACTATTCAAAGGTGGGAAATTTTACAGAGAGATCAGAGGTGCCAACGGCTCTCTAGCATTCTTTGTTTGAACTTGGCTGCGGGCGAACTCAGACTGCAGTAGCCACTTACCATCAGATGAACCATAAGTTCGTATATCACTTGAATTTTGTATAAAAATACGGGGAAAAAACGAGAGTAGATTTACCAGCGTAAATCATCTCAAGTGAGAAAATGAAAGAAAAAAAAGCATAACGAAATTATTTTTCTTAGTTTCAGCAAAAAGCTTGTAGATTAAATTCTATTAGCATCATTATAGATTCGTGTAAGTAAAAGCCAGCACTTAACAAAATTTGATAATTCAGTGGAGACGTAGTTTTGTTTATGCTATGCTGAGTTTGATATTTTACAAGCTTAGTAAATAAAAACAATAAATAACATGTCGTATTTATGAGTCACGTAGCTTATGAGATTGTTGAATTATTTAAACAAGTATTGAATATATAAAACCTCATATGTGTATTTTTTTAAATATTTTATAATATAATAAACACAATCATCATTACAGTTCATCACCATTCCACTGGTGAACAAAAGCTTTCTCCACAGATTTTTTTAAAGTACGGTCCTAAGCCTGCATCAGTCCTATTTAATGATTTTCATTATTCATTCATTTATTATTGCCTATCAAAAGTCCATTGCTGAATGTAAGAGTCTCATATAGATTGCCACATACTTGCTTGGCAGGCCAACCACAGTTTTATTATTATACTGAGTACTTACCTGTTTCATACCCCTCTGTCACCTCTTATAATGGGATGGATCCAGGTCCCACGGTATGATATGGTGGAGTGGATTCTCTTTCGCTGCTCTACACAGGAAATTTTTCATGATCATTATATGTAATTCATTTGATAGGGAAAAAAGTTAAGTTACGCACTTTACTTTTCCCACAACTGTACACAGACTTCTAACTTCTGAGAGGCTTGTGAAGGAATCGGTCTGCCGCGCTGTACCGATGTGTTTTTTATAGAATTAGGGTGACAAACGAGCACGCAGTCCACCTGATGATAAGTAGATGGAGTAGACCATATACATCAACATCTATCCTTGATTAAACATAAATTTTAAATCAAAATGCAGACACGTTCCGTCTCTTTCCAGTTAAAAGGGTCTCCGGTTCACAACACTCACTATGTGAAACACAGCAGCATTAAATTGCTATTTTGTGTTGGTATTCTGTGAGATCGTGGTCCTTCCCCTGTTAAGTAGACTCATTCGTGCTATAACCATAATTAAGCTGCTGCATGGTTCTACCACATAAGTGGTAATTAATAATAATTACGCATGAATTTGTAAATTTATGACTGCAATAAGGGATTGAAAATTCTGTTCAGGAAGAAAAATGGGCATCACAGTCTGAAATATTCTAAAAAGTAAACATAATTTGCATTTACTGATTTCAATTGATTACATTTTAGTTTCTTGCTTAATATTTCAAAATAAAATACTACAATAATTGAGCAATTTTCATGAATAAGGAAGGAAAAGTCACAAAAACAAAATGCCATTTTGGGAAGGATCTCTATTAGTACTTTTAGTGTAATAAAATTAAATTGGGGACAGTTAGCTTTATCTTACAGTGATTATGAGCGAGAAAACGTAGAACGTAACGGCAGTTTAATTCTTAAATACTCGTAGCTTGTTAAATTAATTTCAGTCACTGATTTGCATAAAAAATATTGTTGCAATAATTATAATTAATTATATCAGTTCACTGCTAATTAAAGGTCTCCTCTTAGATTGATTTATAAGGAGGTTATTTTCCATAGTTGCCGCTCTTGGTAGGCGGGTTACAAATCGCAGTTTTCCTATTTTTTTTTTAGTTGTTCGAAAAACCCTGCTACCCAACTCGTTTTTTTCGTAGTTTGTTTCTGATCTCTTACGGCACCCAGGACATGATATGTGGTAGATTTCTTGTGATCTTATAAAGCACACGGTAAAATAATTAAATTTAAATTTATTTTTCAATTTGAGTTTTTTTTATATAGAAGCGTAGCGGAACAAGAGAGTAGATTAAAAATAGTCGTTAGGATGAAAACAATACAATGATTATAGTTTTTATTTTATTAACGCACATTTTTAATGGGTTTGTTAGTAAGCGATGCCTAATCTAAAATAAGACAGGGTGTTTAAGCACTAAGATGTCTTTTATTTTTATTTAATTTTAACTCTGTTAGGAAAACTTAAAGATTTTTACAATCATATTTTAATACATTAAAGTAAAAAATAACCATAACAAAGTTTTCACGTGTAGAGATATATATACACGTATAATCCTAATAAGGTCCTTAAAATTTGAGAAATTTAACTTTTATTGTCTTTATAACTTAATATCATGGCAATGAAAGTCAGTATTAACTAAAAATTAAGATATTCATCAGTTGTTTGGGTATAATCTTAATCCATATATAGGTATATTCAAAGCATTGTTGTTACGTGGTCACCATTCAGTGGTTGCTCAATCAAATGGAACAGATTATTCATTTGAGCAAGTTACCTGGGAAATTCATTCAATATTAAATCGTCCTATTTATCGTTTGATGATAGGTAAGTGATGATTCTTAACCTTTGAAATTTGGAAACTATAAACTAATTTTTTATGCAACATGATTGCTACGGGGTTAACAGATTTAGCCGACTTTTTATTACAAATACAGTAAACTTTTACAATTATCCCATACAGTTAAATTAAGATCATATCATTTTATATCATAAACCTAAAATAATATAAACACTCACGCCTGTCACTGAGATGGGTAGGCAGAGACTACTGTCTGGACTTCCATTTGGCACGATCCTGACACGTCTCGCCTTTTATATGTATGTGATTTATCTACACATATATGCTGGTCGTTAAAAAAGTTTATATTTTAACTAAAGTTGAATTATTACGTCGATGTAAATCAAATTTATAACTTAATCTTAAAATCTGTGGTAGATAAGACAGCGGGAGCTCGTACTTTAGAGTAGGCAAACAAACCGAGTCCAATCTCCGATATTGGTATGACTGATATTAAATTGATTTTACGTCCTGATCATAACGTACGCCTTAATGAGAGAATGAAACCCTGAATAATGTAATATATTTCTAGTTTTATAGTAAGCCTAAACTTACTAAAGCAATTTTGATTCCTTAGACTAACAAATAAATATAGAAAACTACGTAACTATATTTTAAGTAACGTTGAAACTACGTTCAATTACCTGGCATTACGAACTTACAGCTCTTCTGATGGTGAGTTGCTACTAGAGCCCATGGACACTTGCAACCATCTTCAAATAAAGAATCCTTCATAAAATGTGTCGTCAGCTTTTAGGAAGATAGAATGTCTGCAGTTACAATCCGTACAAACGGAACAAAGTAGTGGTGCCGCCTAGGCAGAAGTGCAGTCCTATTTCCTAGAAAAAGAGGTACTTCAATACGTATTTATATGATCAGAGGAGCAGCGGTTAAGAATTGGTTTATGATATTAGAGAGATAAAAAGCTCAAAATAAGATAAAAGCAACCGAGTTTAAAATTAAAAGTTCACATATGCATTTCCACCACTCAGGATTAAGATGAAAGATGAAATGCTATATACTGTAGTTTTATTTTATTTTAACCACAGTACTTTCGTTTTGCCCTTATTATAAATTGTTTGGGGTGGCAAAGCATGTATTCCTCTCCCATATTCCTTTATTAGTTATCACCTGACTCACTTCTTTCTTACGCCTATCACAACTTCCACACTCGATTCATCCTTTCTTATGCCACTAGGCCTCCCCCTAATCCTATATTTATCCACCTACACAGCAAGCATTCTTCTTGGTATATGGTTTACTTTCCTTCGCAATATATGCCCATACCACGCTTACCTACCTCTTCTCTACATTCCGATTTATTTCGACAACATAATAATAACGTGAATAACTACTTTTAATTTTTTTGTCTGCATGTCTAGTCTTCGGTAAGGCTGAACTGGTTGTGATGGAAGTTCACGAATAGATTTAGGAGCAATGCCAGGAGTGATCTAGCCTGTATTTAATTTCAAAAACGTGTAGGATTTTTTTTGTAAAAATCGAGAAACTGATATAATAAATGAATAATGATTATCTCATAAAATATAAGAGATATAAAAAAGTTTTGAACTGAATTATTTTGGTTTTAATTGTACACAAAAAATATATTAACACTTTGGCTTCTATCTCTTACTGTTCAAATGAAAAAACGATTTTAAATATTTTTCTTTATATCATCTTCATTTTACAAGAGATCTTTGAGTATTAAAGAACAAAGCGATCTTTTCAACGTGAAATTAATGGATATTCATTTTTGGTTTTTACCCTCTTATTCCACAAGTAAATAAATATATACTCGCTGTATTTAGTGATAAATACATATTTATATAAAAATTGTAAATATCTATGTAAAAATAATACAGTATCAACATCTTCATATAAATATATTGTTTTTTTATATGATAGAGTGACAAACGAGCACACAGTCCACCTGATGGTAAGTGGTTGTTGTGGCCCATAGACATCTACATCTATCTTCGATTACGAATCAAAACGCAGATACATTTTCACCCGTGAGGACTAAGATGGAATGCCTCGTTTCCAGTAAAAAGGGTATCCGGTCCTCTACACTCACCATACGAAACATAGCAGCATTAAGTTACTATTTTATGCTGGTATTCTGTAAGAACGTGGTTCTTACCCAGTTGAGCCGACCCATTCGTACTACAACTATACTACTAATATAACTGCAGCATGGCTCTACCACGTATAAAATTTTGCAAAATCACTTTGTTTTACTTGTTGTCTTCAGACAAAATATATCGCTTAGCTCTCTTGTCAGTCTATTGCACAAAACAATTACATATATATAAGACAATTTAAAAAATTAAACTGATCTGCTTAATTACTGAAACAGAAAAACTTTTACTTGCGCTATTTTATAAATGTTTAAAATGGACACTTTATCGTTCAGATAAATAAAATCCTCTGTTTTAATATCACAGCGACAGAAACAACTTCCCAGTTATATTTTAACGAGAGTAAAGGTGCGAAGTAGCGCTTTTGGTTTACTTAGGATACAAGGGGTTAATGGTCTTTGAAAAATGCTTAGTTTGGCAGATTAATATTATCCTCCCGACCAAATTTCGTTTATGTCGGCGATTCTCAACGGGGGCAAGCTATCTTCGCACAACTAGATTATAGTGCAAGCACAAGTGTACTTTCTTTTTCTCCACAGTCATAGTTTGATGAAATGGCAATCTAACACGATCACGATCACGAGACATGAGACGGAGGACTAATGGTTATACGTGTTTTCAGAGGCCTGCGGTGAAACACTGCGAGCTTAGTGATATCGGGCTGCTACTGTGAAATTTATGTAATTCGAAACTGGGACTACAACATGATCAGAACTAGCTTACGGCCACTAGAACAATGAGGCAGTGAATATGTAAGTCAAATAGTAGTACTAATCATTCAAAAGTTGAAGTTTTTAATTACAATTGAGTTTATAGAATTATTGTTATGTCGATAATACACAAAGTACAGTCCGCCATGTAGTGGTAGCGTAATAGAATCCAGTGCCCTATATCATGTCTTGGATGTCGTTAGAGACTACAGTAGGAAACTGAAACAGGAGATAGGCAGCAACATCTTCCTGATAACAAATGTAGAGGATAATAACTTGCATATGGACTATCATTCAGACTTGAAACGGATATTGTAGGTCGTACTAACACGGAGTTTGAATCACGCTCAGAGCAAATCCTCAAACATAGAAACATTATTTTGAACAGCTGGAAGTTTAATTCGCAAATCGATAATTGCTAGCGTAATTGTGACGTTCGTAATGCACATTATGAGTAAAGTACGCTATATGCTAACCCAATTGTAGCATAATAAGAAAGCTGTCTCTACACACATGTTATAATGATCAAACTGGTACTGCTTGGCAGCATTATCGTCATCATCGTCATCATATTTAGTTCCTCCTTTTTTATATAAAACTAAATTAACAAAAAAACTTACCTCCCTCGTGATGATACGTGGCTACTGCAATTAATGGATATCTTTACCTTCGACTTTAAACAAAGGAGGCATTATAGCCTGTTATTAAATTGACTTTCCATTCCCTTCAAACTTGAACACAATATAAGCGCTGCTGCTTTGTTACAAAAACAGGTAAGAGGGTTCAACTTAAGACGAACTTCTAAGCACAAAAGTAGTCCTATCACCCACAAAATACTATACTATACTATCATAAGACTCAATTAGAGAAATAGTTCAAGCTGGGAGCTTACATGATTTATTATTAAACACAAAGGCTGTATTAGAATTTAAGTATATCTTAATTTTAAAGGCATCTGGTGATTTTTCTTAAATTGGCAAATGTATCGCTTGCTTTGAAAGTTCGTCTTTGCACATCAGTGGGTATTAGGTTCTTGATTGATGGTGGGTGACAGGTGTTTACGAAGCGGCTCTTAAACTTTCTAGGAGATCTTATGAATGAAAATAAATTTAAGTAAAGTTTTGAATTATGTGTTTGTTTGAAATTCAAAAGCACAGCAACTTTAGTCTGCTTTAAAGGGAGATTATTAAAATTAAATCATCAAAATTACATTTTTTAAACATTTTAAGTATAGCTTTGTATGTATAATAAACAAAAAAACAAGAGTTACATAAATTAAGCTAAAACAGAATAAAGATCAGCCATCACATTTAGGACATAGAAAAAATTAAGTGTGATGACATATTGTTATAAAAGATATCATAATAATATAATATGACACGGTTCTGTGTATTTGTAATGTTTGCGATCATGAATTCATTTATCTCTTTTTATAGCTATATTTCTATCTTCAAAAACCTAATGATGTCTTTTAAGGTCTTTAGCAAAAAAACACGATGAGATTAAGCCTATTCCAACAAATGCTACAATACACGATCCTTAACTACGTGTATTTATTGACTTCTTATTTTATCAGGTTACATCTAGTGGGGGCCGCGCTACACTTTTTTTGTCTAGAAATCTATCGGAGTTGCTGTTTTCGCTTTGAGGAGAGACAGCGTAATAACAGTACACACAGTTGTTTTACCTCAGTTCTCAGCTTTGCACCACGCGCTTGTCACCACCTCCTAGTTAAACACAAAGCTTAGAGACATTTTAAAAATAAAGAAAAATTGATAAAAAAGATTAATTAATCTCAATAACGCCACAGTAACAGATCTTCATCCAGACGTAGCCGGGACCGTTCGCTAGTAATGTAAATAAATTATGGCTAAAACCATTACTGTGGTACAAAAGAAAGGTTTTATAATTGTGAACGAAATTCTTAAACCTAATTATTCAATTTAGACTACAGACAACATAATTTAAATCTCATTGTTTAAATAATCCCGCAGGTATCGAAAAGAAAATTTATCTACTTTCTAAAGTTAAGGTTTGACTTACAGACCTGACTTTATCAATTCTACACAGTCAATCCCCGACAGGATTTTAGCGTTAATAAATTGCTAGCAGCCTCTTTTTGTTACATCTGTTTATATAGCTTATTTATTCCAATATACTATTTGTATAGAGGTACGCGTTATTTATTTAAATCAATTTAATATTTTGTTTTAAAGAATAAGGTGACATACAGGCCACTTGATCGTGTATCCATGCGTAGCAACTATAGCGAATAATAATATTTACCCTTATGAGGTAGTCTATACGAGGCCTAAAATCAGCAAAGGAGATTTAGGCTACAATGGATGGATGGATGTACTGATAAGTGTCATGTGCAGTACGTGTTACCATGGCCATATTAGGTATTTCATTGAAGGAGTAATTTATACGAAAGTATAAGTATTACAAACGAAATCTAAAGAATCATTTATAAACCAAGATTCTTAGTATTTCTCAAAGTATTGACAGCTGTAGGAATATTTAAGAAATTTAAAACACGAAGGTTTTATCGATTTTAAAAAGATGAACTATAAGTGAGCCACGCCATAAGTAAAACCGTAATTTACTTACTGTACTAATTAATATAATACATGTATAATAAATACATGCATGGGCGGTAAAAATACCTTCTCAAGTCACGGTGTTGTTATATTTAAAAAAATGTTTATTTAAAAGTAAATTGTTGTAAAAACTTGAATTTTAATAAAAATTATATTTTTATATTTTTTATGGAATAAGTGTTTCAAAGGAGCACACAATCAACATGAAGATAAGTGAATGTTGTGGCCCTAAACATTGACATCTATCCTCGATTAAAAATCAAACTGTACGTCTGAGGACTATAATAGAATGCCTCATCTCCAGTAAGTAGGGTCTCCGGTTCTATACACTCGCCATACAAAACACTGCGGAGGTTTTGCTGCTATAACGCTGGCATTCTGTGAGTAACAAAATATACTCTTATTGTTATTAACATAACTAAGTAGTATTACTGTTAACAACTCAAAGCTTTAAATGCCAGTTTTAAGAGTGTAACAAAAACACCTTCAAATGTCTTATGTCTGGTTTCTTTATTAGAAAACCGTTTCTATTTCCCTTTCGTTCTATAATGGACGAAAATCTCATTCATAAAACAAAACACTGATCGAACGAACGAACTTACAAATGGCTTAAAGTTGTTTCGTTTCAAGATGTGTCAAATTTCCGAATGAATGAAAACGGTATAAAATGCACTTCGAAGCAACAATAACGATCGTAACGAATAACAAAACGCTTTTTTTTTTTGAGTCTTCACGGAATTTTTGTCCTTTATCGAGGTTAGATTTAAATGTGTTATGTGCCAAACCATCCACTTATCATCAGAATGACTGTGCACGTTCGTCACCCTTATTGTATAAAAATGTAGTTAACTATATTAGCATGACATTACTGAAAATAAATTAAGCCAAAAAAGAATTGGATAAGTGGATAAATATCAACTTCGGAGTTAATAACCATATCTATCTTCCGTGTGTCGCTGTAGCTTTATTAAGCAGCAAGATTGAGCTGATATTCAATGTAAGAGAGAAAATCTATACAGTTTCGTAGTAAACATAGCAAACTGGATGATCCGCAAGTGCTGAGAATAAATATGACATATTAAACTAAGGTTGTATGTTCACTTTTCTCAAAAGCTTTTCTTCATTACGAGCTAGAGAGTACTTGCTTTGTTTGGAAGATAAATGGAAAACGGTTGTAATTCAATTTCGCGGTAAAACCGAATAAATTAAAGGATCCTGGAACACCAGCATTTTAACTCAGAGAAAAGCTTCTCAAATATTTCTAAGGGTTTCTCGGATTACGAAAAAGGGGTTTAACAAATATTCATTTAATTTTTTTTAAATATACAATGGTATTGGTCAATTTTTTTGTGAAATTAGTTGAAAAAGGTTTAAACGTGTAAAATATGTTTTATTAGTATTTTTGTACTTATTTTTTTGTATAGTGTTGTCCAAAAGATTTACTGTCTATAGTTTTATAATTTAGGTCGACTGTTAGGTATACTTGAAAGTGTTCCATGCCACAAACATTTCTAATCTCATGGCTGCATTAATGCAATATTCTAAATTTTCAGAAACTTCTGTGTTCATATATTATTATTAGATTATCAGAATGAAAAATGTTATTTCTTTTGAACAAATAAAAATTACTGAGTGGTGTAAAAGGACTCGCTTTACGTCTTGGAATCCGCCTGGGTAGGTCATTATAGAACCCGTCTAATAACAGGCTGTGAGTCAATCCATCTTAGTCTTCAAAAGTGACAACGTATCTGTAGCCTTCGTTGTTTGAAGTTGTCCGCAGTTGTCCATCGCCTGCAGTAGCCATTTTCTATGAATTGGAATGTAAGTTCGTTTGCCACCTAAGTTTTGCTTCAGTTTAACATAATTTATACTTAACTTATGTATTAAGCTGCTATTTTAGCTGATATTTCTTGAGAGCTCGGTTCTTCGCTGGACGGAGCCGACACATTCGTACTACGAACCTTAAATTACTAATATAATATATTTATAAAAAATATTGTTATACTATCTAATTTTTTAGTAAATATACTTCTCCGGTGGATGTGGTAACACGGAATATAACGATATAATTTGATTATATCGTTACGTGATGATATAATCAAATTAAAGAGAATTTGTGGAAGCTTGCCCAATTTATTAAGTGACGTAGCGGACTATTTATTAGGAACGTAAAAAGTAAACCCTATTTTTCCTAAATTAGTTACGGGTAAGATTGGCAGCTAATTTGTCAGATTTTTCTAATTAATTCTCCGACTTAATTGCGGCTTAGACATTGGCAACATTTCTGTGACATAGCCACGAAATCAAAAGCCATTTTAAAATTAAATAAAATAGTGGCTAAAACTAATAATTACTACTTAAATCTTAAGTTATAAATAGCTAGGTTTAAACCTATTATAGCTAAAAATATATTTTTGATTTGGGAAATGAATAATCTACATTTATTCGTATTATAAGTAACCAAAAAGGACGGCGCCAGAAAATTTTGTTTAATCATAACAAATATAAAGCTATGAAGTACTTATATCATAAGTACCAATGACTAGGAGAGGCCGATGTCCAATTGTAGAATTATTAACTTGTCGATGAGAAGAAGAGGAAGAAATTTGATTTCAACTAGGATTGAAATCCAGGACTTTAGACTTAAGGGGAAAATCATAATTTTATGAACTGGAACAATTATATGTAAGCTATACCTACAAATTCTTTTTCTGAACGGGATTCAAGTCAGCTGCTCTCAGAGCTGCAATTTAACGCTAAGCCTTCACTCATATTAAAGACATAAATACTCAGAAGTGCATGTTAAATCGCAGAAAACTTACATTTTTAATAAGAAATTGTTTTACTTCTAATTTAGATTTGCTCACGGTATTTGTTTTTATGTGTCGCACCCGCAGACGGGCACGACGCGTTCCCGCTCACACCGCGTACACACCGTACACCCGCGTTCCTGGACGGTTCTCACCGCCCAGACCATCGACCGACACGAGCTGAGCAGTCAGAGACGGGGGTCCGCACTCCCTCCTTCAGACTGCGGTTAGATAGCTCAAAGAAAAACGCCTAAAAAGCGATATGATGATTGGTAACAATATCAAATCATAATGATTTCTTAAATTTACGCGAACACTACACATTGAATAAAACTAAATTTACGGATTTTATCGCGTTTATTTCATAACTTTTACTTATTTTTTTTAATTCCCGACGTTTCAGATGCTTCACAGCACTCATGGTCACGGGGGGACGGAGATTTTTGACTTCGCATTGTCATAGTTAGTCCGGCTACCTTCAGTTTTTGAATGTTAATATTTTTTTGGTCCGATTTACGCAAATCGGATTGCGTAAATCGGACCAAAAATTAATATTCAAAAACTGAAGGTAGCCGGACTAACTATGACATTGGAACGTCAAACATCTCAGTCCCCCCCGTGACCATGGGTGCTGTAAAGCACCCGAAACGTCGGGAATTAAAAGTAAGTAAAAGTAATGAAATAAACGCGATAAAATCCGTAAATTTAGTTTAATTCAAAATATCAAATCATAAACCATCTCATCATCATCCTCACCTCATTGCCTTTCAAGGTTTTAAAATTGTGAATGAAGTTCTTAAATCGAATTTTTCAATTTAGACTGCAGACAAAATAATTTAAATCTCATTGTTTAAATAATCCCGCAGGTATCGAAAAGAAAATTTATTTACTTTCTAAAGTAAGGTTCTAAGATAAGGTTTGACTATCAGGCCTGACTTTATCAATTCTACACAGTCAATCCCCAACAGGATTTTAGCGTTAATAAATTGCTAGCAGTCTCGTTTTGTTTTATCTGTTTAAATAGCTTATTTATTCTAATATACTATTTGTTTAGAGGTATGCGTTATTTATTTAAATCAAATTAATGTTTTGTTTTAAAGAATAAGGTGACATACAGGCCACTTGATCGTGTATCCCTGCATAGCGACTATAGAGAATTACCCCTCTATGAGGTAGTCTATAGGAGGCCTATGATCAGCAAAGGAGTTTTAGGCTACAATGGATGGATAGATACTCGTATGAATATACTCATAAGTGTCATGCGCAGTACGTGTTACTATGGCCATAGTAGGTATTTCATTGAATTTATACGAAATTATTAGTATTACAAACGAAATCTAATGAATCATTTATAAACCAAGATTCTTTTATTAGTATTTCTTAAAATATTGACAGCTATACGAATATTTAAAAACTTTAAAACACGAAGGTTTTATCGATTTTAAAAAGATGAACTATAAGTTAGCCACACCATAAATGAAACCCTAAGTTGGGACTTACTTTATTAATTAATATAATACATGTATAATGAATCCGCTCTTTGCACGCGGGTGGCAGAAATACCTTCTCAAGTCACGGTGTTATCAAATTTAAAAAAAAAATTGTTTATTTAAAAGTATAATATTGTAAAAACTTGGATTTTAATAAAAGATGTATTTTTTATGGAATAAGTGTTTCAAAGGAGCATACAATCGACATGGAGATAAGTAAATGCTGTGGCCCTAAACATTAACATCTATCCTCGATTAAAAATCAAATTGTTACGTCTGAGGACTATAATAGAATGCCTCATCTCCAGTAAGTAGGGTCTCCGGTTCTCTACACTCACCATAGGAAACACTGCGGAGTTTTGCTGCTATAACGCTGGTATTCTGTGAGTAACAAAATATACTCATAACTAAGTAGTATTACTGTTAACAACTCAAAGCTTAAAATGCCTGTTTGAAGAGTGTAACAAAAACACCTTCAAATGTCTTATGTCTGGTTTCTTTATTACAAAACCGTTTCCTTTTCCGTTTCGTTCTATAATGGATGGTTTCGTTTCAAGTTGTGTCAAATTTCCGAACGAATGAAAACGGTTTTAAATGCACATGCACGCGGAAGAAAACTCTCAGTGAAATGTACAGTAGTGGACCGCCAAGCATCCAGATGGTGTGAAAGGTATCGAGAGGTTTGCCGCGTAGTGCGTTCATGAAATTTGGCGGCTGGGATTAATCCGAACATATAATTCCTTAAAGCACTCCCCATGATAGATGTGATAAAATACGCAAAGAGATGCAACATCTCTTCGTAGCGCCAGTGAATCGAGCCGATCAGAAAGCACTCGGTCGTCGACGGTTCGGGCCGCTCTGCGCTGGATGCCGTCAAGTGGAAGGAACTAGTACTAGGAAGCCCCGGCCCAGAGATGGGAACAGTATTCCATGTACGGCCGATCCTGCGCCTTGTAAAGTTGCAGGCCGTGTACCAGCATGAAATACTGTCCAGCTCTGCTGAGCACACCAAGCTTCTTAGAAGCCAATTTGGCCTTCTCTTCCAAGTGACCACGAAACTGCACGTCACTCGATATGTCGACATATAGGATTCTGATACTGGCTGATGCAATAAGGGAAGTGCCTTGAAACTGAGGAGATACGACAAAGGGGTTCATTTTAGCGGTTGATGCGTAAACTTGTGTCTTCTGGGGGTTAAACTGGACTAGATTTAGTCGCCCCCAATCCGAGACTTTGTTCAGCAAAGACTCGACTTCAGACACAAGTTTTTCCTGGTACTCGGAGATGTTTTCGCGAGAAATATTGGCACGGTCGGACCAGTGCTGTCATCTGCATAGCAATGAATGTTGCATGTTTGCAACATATATTTTACGTGATAGAGCCGTGCTGCAGTTATATTAGTCGTATAGCTGTAGCACGAATGAGTTGGTTCGACCGAAGAAGGACCACGGTCTCACAGAATACCAGCGTAAAGTAGGAGCTTAATGCTGATATTTTAAACAGAAACTTTTTACTGGAAACGGGACATTCCATCTCAGTCCTCAGGGGTGGCAACGCATCTGAATTTACATTTGTTATTGAGGATAGGCTTAAATATTCTATGGGTCAAAACATCCACTTATCATCAGATGACATTGTGCTCGTTTGTCACCATTATTCTATAAAAATATAGTTAACTATATTAGCATAGCATTACTGAAAATAAATTAAGCCAAAAAAAGAATTGGTTAAGTAGATATATATCATATTCGTAGTTAATAACCATATCTATCTTCCATGTTTTCCTGTAGCTTTAAGCAGCAAGATAGAGCTGATATTTAATGTAAAATGGAAAATCTATCCAGTTTCTTAGTAAACTTAGCAAACTGGATGATCCGCGAGTGCTGAGAATAAATATGACACCTTAAACTATGATTGAATGTTCACTTTTCTCATTGAAGCTTCTCTTCATTTGGAGATAGAGACTACTTGCTTTGTTTGGAAGATAAATGGACAACGATTGTAATTCAATTTCGCGGTAAAATCGAATAAATTAAAGGATCCAGTAACACCAGCATTTTAAGTCATAGAAAAGCTTCTCAAATATTTCTAAGAGTTTTTAGAATAACGAAATATGGGGTTTAACAAAAATTCTTTTAATTTTTTTAAATATTTATTAAACAATGGTATTGGTCAAGTTTTGACATGATGCGAAATTAGTTGAAAAAAGTTTAAACGTGTAAAATATGTTTTATTAGTATTTTTGTACTTGTTGATTGTATAGTGTTGTCCAAAAGATTTACTGTTTTCTATAATTTAAGTCGAGTGTTAGGGTTATTGGAGTCCGCCTGGGTAGGTCACCATACTCCTCCTTATTTCTGGTGCCCAATAACAATCCTTGTTCAGCTGTGTTGTACTCTAAAGCATTATAGAGCCAGTCTAATAACAGGTTATGAGCAATCCAGCTTAGTCTTTAGAAGTGACAACGTATATGTAACTTTCGTTGTTTGAAGTTGTCCGCAGTTGTCCATGGCCTGCAGTAGCCATTTTCTATGAATTGGAATGTAAGTTCGTTTGTCACCTAAGTTTTGCTTCAGTTTAACATAATTTATACATAACTTATGTATTAAGCTGCTATTTTAGCTGATATTTCGTGAGAGCTTGGTTCTTCGCCGGTCGGAGCCGACACATTCGTACTACGAACATACAGCAGCAGCGTAAATTAAATTAAAATATAATATATTTATAAAAAATATTGGTAAACTATCTAATTTCTTAGTGAATATACTTCTCCGATGGATGCCGTAACGCGGAATACGGCTAATGCCAACAAGATCTCGTGGCTATCGTTACGTGATGATATAATCAAATAAAAGAGAATTTGTGAAAGCTTTCCCAATTTATTAACTGACGTAAATTTATTAGAAACGTAAAGTTAAACATTATTTTTCCTACATTACTTACGGGTAAGATTGGCAGCTAATTTAGCAGATTTTTTTTAATTAGTTCTCCGACAAAATTGTGGCTTAGACATTGGCAACATTTCTGTGACATAGCGACGAAATCAAGAGCTATTTTAAAATTAAATAAAATAGTGACTAAAACGATCTAATTATGACTACTTAAGTCTTAAGTTATAAATAGCTAGTTTCAAACCTATTATAGCTAAAAATATATTTTTGATTGGGAAAATGAATAATATCCATTTATTCGTGCTAAATAACCTGTGAAGGACTTTTATCATAAGTACCAAAAACTAGGAGAGGGCGATGTCCAATTGTAGAATTGTTAAGTTGTCGATGAAAAGAAGAGGAAGACATTTGATTTCAACTAGAATTAAAATCCAGGACTTTAGACTTAAGATCAAGTCAACTTCAAGTCAGATGCTCTCTTGATGATTGGATTTTTTTAAAATATTGAATAATCAATTGTATCGTGAATTATCTGATAAATAGTTTCAAATTAATCATATGTTAAACACAGAATATTTAATATTTAACTTAAAAAAACATAATAACAAAAAGGATATAAAAATAATCTCAAATTGATAAATAAGGCGTTAAATAGAATTAAAATCACTATTTAAATTTTATTTCCCGCCTTTTAACTAGGCCCGGTAGTGCGCGTGCATTGTAGCAGCGCACCGCCTGACAAGGTCCCCATGTAATGTTGGAAAAGGTGTCAATGAAGGAGACGTGTTGTCGGTACTAAAACTTTAATTATTCTGCCTACTTAAGAGCTACAATTTACATTAATATATATTGTCGCGGGAGCTACACTACTACTAGATTAAGTTTTTGCACATATAAAAAAATGTATAATAAACTGACATTCAACATATCAAAATCTACCAAAATTTTAGCAAAATACATACTTAAACTAAATATTCGGATTCTGAATGTACATAAATGAAAACCGCGAATGTAAGTAGTACAAATAGAAAACCGTCAAATCAAATCCGCAATAGTGACATCAATTATTAAAACTAAAGACTCTGGAGTTATAATTACAATATGGTTAAAAACTTAGGATTAGATTGGGATCTCTAGCTGGAACAGCATTAAGGATTAATTTAAGTGTCTACGTGCCTCAATTACAACTTTGTGCAAGTCTCTTTTATCAGTCTTACTGAAATATGTTTTATTATACAAATATATAAAAATGGTTTCCGCAAGTAATATTATTTCTAAATATAAAGTGATAAATTGTACACAAAAAGGCGAAGTTGTTCATTGTACTTAAGCTACGCTAGGAATTTTCATATCTCTTATGGCTCTTATAAGTTCCTCTTTTAGCGAAATTTTTTCTTTAAACTCCTAACTCAAGATTATTTTATTGGTATTTGTATTTTACCAAGCATTGAGATGTTTAAAAATAAGTATTTTATAATTAACTTGTCTTGTTTAGCCAGTTTTTAAATTGGGGAGATTCTTAATTTGACTGTTTTCTTGTGTATACTAATGACGCAACATCTTCACGAATTGTAAACCAATTTCAACAATTCTTATTCACAAAACCAAAAAGTAGTTTAATAGAAATTTTTATACATTGCGTAGACCAACAAACAACAAACACAAGCTAGTGATATTAGTAACTATTTTCTCTTCTGTTCTATGTTCTATTCCGTTCTTTTCAATTCTCTTCCAATCCATTCCATTCTAGTCAATTTGATGTAATTTAATTCTATTCCATTTAATTAAATTATGTTAATATAGTATTCTATGCTTTTCTACTCTATTCAATTCTACTCCATCCTATTCTATTCTTTTCCATCCTTATTACGGACAGCAAAAGGAGCCGCCGCCCCGTCACCCCGCACACCTCACACCGCAACGCGACACGCCAATAAACGCGTGGCCGACCCCGCAAGCTCGTGTGACGTGTGGAAACTCAACTCCTACGCGATCTCAGCCGATATAAATATCGAGCACCCGGCCGACGGAATTTTTGCGCCCTCCTTTCTGCCAAGGAGTGTCGCGTTCGTATACGGCTTAGAGATCTCTAGTTAGACCGTTAAGCCAGTCCCTAAAAGGTGGGAGTTTAGTGGGTAAAAGTCTCCACATAACCACGCAGCCGGCTGCGTGGTATGCCATGAGCATTCCCCACCTCCCTCCCCCGTTTTCCGGAGGGTTGCCCATATTTGCTTCGGGCGCAAAAAAAAATCGACGGAATTCATTCGCGGCAAAGAAAAGCTCCAGACAACAAGCAAAAAGGAGAAAGAATAAATCCCTCCCAGTGCTTCCTATTGTATAGATTAGAATTATAGTTTAGTATAGTACTGCCGCGATATTGTACATAGGAAATAAATAGATAGTTTTAGTTGTACTATTTTTACTTGAACGTCCCTAGGTAGTTAGTGTCATAGGTAATATACAGTCCATAAGTTTAAAAAAAATTGGTTGACTCTGCAGGCCATTCGTGGAACTTCCCGCTAATTTCAAATACAAAGCGCTCCAAATTTCACAAAATTATGTTTCGAAATCTCGAAATTTTGTTATAAAAACGTTTTTCGAATTCTTGCTCCTTCGATATCTCACGAACGAATGAACCGATTTTTTGTTTTCAAACGAAATTCGACGTCATTTTTGAGGTTAAGAGCTGAATAGTTTTTGAAATCGATCGGTAAAGTCGTTACACACACACGGTAAAGTCGTTCACACACACACACACGCACGTGCACGCACACACACGCACGCATGCACGCACGCACGCACGCATGCATGCACGCACCGCACGCACGCACACATGCACGCACGCACGCACGCACGCACGCACGCACACACGACGCACACACACACACACACACACACACACACACACACACACACACACACACACACACACACACACACACACACACACAAACTTGATTTTCGAAAATCTGGGTGAAACCAATAACTTCCCAATTTTTGAAAATTTTCAATTCTCTTAGCGGGAAGTTAAAAATGTGGTGAACTTAGATATCCGGTAAAGATGGGTTAAAGAAGAGTGTTTCAGATATCTGGACAGCAAGCATCGGCGTATATGCAAATCGAAGAAATGTGTCGTCAATGGCTGCACCGCCCCCGACCGCACGGTGCTCCGCGCCAAAAAGACCCTAATACTGAAAGCGTCTGTGACTCCAGACGAAACAGTGCTAATAATGAGACTCGGATAACAGTGAGATAATTTTATTGAAAGTGTGTCCTATTGTTGTGCGCAGACCGTAAGGTAGGGCGATTAAAACCTACGCGCTCCTCGACAAAGAGTTCACGATATCGCTTATCGACGACGAATTAGCTCGTGAATCAGGTGCGGAAGGACCGACGAAGTCATTAAACATCCAAGTCGTATCGAATAGCCAATGAGAAGCTAATAGCCGTGTAGTGAAAATAGGAATACGTGGTAGGACGAAAAGCGACACGTACGTATTTAGTGTTCAGACAATTAACAACTTAACGGTAGGTTCGCGGTCCGTCGGTAGAGAGTGTTTACAGGTAAAATAGTTACATGGTTTACCGAGCGGAATTTGTTACGAAAATGCGTAACCTAAAGTGCTAATCGGATCGGACAACTGACACTAACACGTAATTTACGGATAGGACGTCGTATGCAACTCATCGCCGCGAGAACGTTACTTAGAGGGGTCATACAGGGAACCGTGCGCGAGTTATATACAAGCAAGATAATGAAACGGTGCTGTATATAAAGAACTTAAACGGGCGGTAAGAGGAAGAGGTCAAGACATTCGAGAGTCTGGACGAGGAGTTAACAGATCTTCTAAAGAAGCAATATGACATCGACTCCATCGGTATCTCGCTTGGATTCAGACCAAGACGGAAGGAGGAACGCGCTGTCAAGAAGGTCGGCGAACAGTACTAGGTCGAATTGCCGTGGAGAAACGACGACGCCAAGATGCCACCAAGCTTTGAGATACACGAATACTCTAAACGATCGAGAGGAAGATGGACTGGTCACCGGAACTAAGGAACACGAGTTAAACCACCACGGGGAGAGTGATAGGCAACCGACCTCACGATAATTGGGACCCCACGAAAACTTTTACAAAGCACGTGTACGTTCTTCTCTTAAGCTGTTTTAGTGTCTTTAAATCCTTTTATGATCATATTTATTAAAATTCCTGGCAAATGTTTATAATGCTTAGCTAATTAGTAAGCTAATCAATTATATGAAAAGTTTAGCTAGAAGTGCCATTTTTATTAATTCTATGTTATTTGTTTTTGATTTTATAAAATGTTTCACAGTTTTTATTTCATTATGCTGCACTCGTTCATACGAGACTTTCGACAAGCCGCGTCGCCCACGTGCTTGTCGAAAGCCTCGTATGAACGACAAGGCGCTTTGTGCCCCTCTTCTATAAAAAACCCAAATAGAAACGATATATGTTATGTCATACCTGTACTATTATGTATTCTGTAGTATAGGATAGAATTTTGTTAAGGACAAAAGGATACAAGCAGTGAGGCTATGAAATATTTTTACTGTTTTGTGTCATTTGTATCCCTTACCTCACCTCGTTTTCTAAATGTGATACAACCAGTGAAGCTATGGCATTATTTCACTGTATGCATTCCTAATACCTAATACAAAATAAATAAAATAAATAACAAGACAGCGTTATCAACAATTTACCCTTCTTTGAATTTTATTTGCTAAAATATTTTCATGACATTGGTATATAAATTAAAAGGGTTCGTATATAATATTTTAGCGTTGCCGTTATTTTCAATTCAATTTGGTTTTGATGCCGTATTTGAAGAATCACATTTTTCCTAGCAATAATAAAACGTGATCGTGTTTCCTTTTTGTGTGTTTTTTAACTTACTCATGATCATCATCATTGTTAAATCTCTTCACAAGTTCACTGCTGAAAATTGGCCTCCCCAAGGAATATCACAAATCACGATCCTGAGCCACCTGCATCCATCAACTTCCTGCATGTCTTACCAGGGTCTCACCCTAAACTTCGCGCACCGGTACGAGGCTGCCACTCGAGAAACATTTTTTTCCAACGGTTGTCGGTTCTTTGAGCTATATGGCCGACCCATTGCCACTTCAGCTTACTACTCCGTTGGGCTATGTTGGTCACTTTAGTTCTACTGCGGATATCCTCATTTCTAAGTTTATCACGCAGAAAAAACTCTGAGCATAGCTCTCTCCATAGCTCGCCAATCGACCTTGAGCGTCTATATACGGCCTACAGTTAAGGAACACGTCTCAGTTCTATATGTCATCACTCGCAACACACACAGGTTGTACAGTCACGTTTTCAGGTTTTAAGGTATAGCTGACGAGAAGATGTGTCGTAATTTACCGAATGCTGCCCAGCCGAGTTGAATCCGTCGATTGACCTCTCGGCCGAAGTTGGACTTACCTAGTCGGACTATTTCTCCCTCGTAAATATACTTGTCAATAACTTCGAGCTTATTGCTCCTAACAACTACCGGCATATGTGTGACAAGGACGTTACATATGATCTTCGTTTTGTCCATCTTAAGACCCATCCATTGGGATGCACTATTGAGGTCATTGAGCATAGTGTTTAGGTCCTACAGCGATTCGGCCATAAGCACTTTATCGTCAGCAAATCAAAGGTAAGTAATGTATAACTCGTCATTGATGTTAATACCGTGTCCTTTCCAGTACAATAGCTTGAAAAGGTCTTCCAATGCCGTGGTGAAGAGCTACGGCGATATAACGTCACCCTGTCTTACACCTCTCTGCAGTTGGATAGGTTTCGTACTCTGGTTCTGTACTGGGATAGCCATCGTATTCCTATTGTACAAACACTTCAGCCCTTCAATATACCGTCAGTCAATTTAGCACCGCTGAAGAGAATGTAGCAAAAAATTAAATAAAAAAAGAATCAAGGGCTTTCTCATAGTCCACATACGCCAGACTAAGTGGCTGATCGTACTATTTGGTCTTCTATACAATTTGACGAAAGGTATGTATGTGGGGTGTTGGAGAACTATTCTAATATCGCTCATACAGACGTCCGGAATATCATCAGAATAATGTCAGATAAGACTTGTCTTGGATCGTTACTCACACTTGCGTGTGGCTCCAACGATGACGTTCGAGGTGCCCATAGAAACTCTCAACCTCATGTATCCCATAAAATATCATGTATCCCGGAAACGATTCTGCCACACTCGGTCTTCAACTTCGACAGTTGGCTCTTTCTGGCAGACAGATCTCTGGCAAAGATTCTGGAGCCCTGGTTCCGCTCAATCGCTTCTTAAATATGAGCTGTATTGAAGTTTCGTAAGTACCGCCGCATGCATTTAGAGCTCTGTCTGCTGAAAACTAGAGCTTCGTTTCCTATCTAACAGCCCCGAGATTAAAAGTGTGATCGGATAGTTTTGGTTTTTTCCGCGGCGGGTCTTGCAGAACTTTGCTTCGTCCGCATGAACAATATCCACAGGCTTGTCATTTATATAGTTCACTGTATTGCGGTCTTGTAGATACTGAAAACGGTTTTGTAATTCGAGCTGAAAGTTTTTGGGATATTGAGATGGGTATTAGCCCAGGAGGAGGACCTCTCTAACTTAACGTTTAGGTTCCGTGTGCCTCTAACCATTCGGTGATTGCCGCCAGTTTTTATCCTCGTGATCACTGAGACATCACTGAACAGTTGGCGTTTGGCCATCATAATGAAGTCAATCTCATTTTTTGTCGAACTGTAGGAACTGGACCAGTTCCACTCCCTGTGTGGCCGCTTTTGGAAGAAAGAGTTTATCATAAAGAGTCCCTCTTTCTCCATGAAGTCAGCCAGCTGCTGGCCCCTTGGGTTTCGTTGCCCTATTTCAAATTTCCATACCTTCAGCTCACCGTTTTCTTCTTCTTTTGAAGAAAGCATGTCTCTAGAGATATCCTCATACGTTTCCTCCACCTCCTCATTGGAATGTGCCGAGGTTGATGCGTAAACCTGTATGACCTTCAACGAATACCGTTTGGTGATTCTGAGTTTCAGGTACGCAACCTTCGTCGACACACTCCCAATCTTTACAAAATTGTTCCCGAGAGACTTCTGGACGATAAATCCGACACCTCCTTGGGACTGATTTTCGCCCTCCCGGTGATAGAACAAGTTGCCGGATTCAAGGGTTACCGTGTGGAGGACACGGTCTCTTTGGACCTCGGATAAACCTGTAATATGCCAGCGCAACATGTCTACCTCTTCTTCCAGCTCCAGGATCTTCTTGTCAGTCATCAGGGTGCGGGTGTTATATTTTGCCAGGTCGAGTAGGTGGCAACCGAAATTCCACCGGAGATTATTAGTACCACGTGCCTCATCGTTACCATGGCCTTTACCGTAGCCAAGAATAGCGAGGCCGACGGGGACTGGGGGCAGTTTGTTTGTGTCGTTGCTCATTGTGGAATGTTTGCCATGAACTTAGCCATCTGTGACTTCGTTTGTCTTTTCAATTTTCTTATATCAAGAAGCGTAGAGACATCTTTAATGTTATTACAGAAATAGCATTGCTAAACATTGATAAGCAGGTTAATTCTCGGGGATGTTGTTCGATAACTTAACTTTGTCTTCGTAACATTGTTTCCCCATGACGTAGTCTCTTTGTGTTTGGAGTATCTGAAATAATTCGTTTTAGTTGCGGTGGATAACACGAGATAAGGTAAAGGCGATATTTCACGACATTGGAGACACTAATGTTTGTTGCAAAAATTATATATATATATATATATATATATATATATATATATATATATATATATATATATATATATATATATATATATATATATTGTATATATACTATTTAACTGTAACAAGCCGTGGTAGCACATCGTTACTGTTCCTTTCCCACTTTTTTTTTAAATTCAGTCATTAAAATTTTTCAGTCATTTAAAAATTGTTCAAATGTACACCTGGTATATCAGTACCAAAAACACCCTACGACGAAACCTGCTGCAGTACTGAGGAATAAAAATATTTCGAGAATATATGAAGGCTGCCAACACAAGCTTTTATGGGCTGCAGCAATCACTCACTCATTAATAAATTCTTTTGCCACTTCAATTGTTTAAAAAAATATTTCAAAATATATGCGTTGTAACTTGAGTTAAGTGTTATTCCCGATGTCGCAGTTAACCCCATCGAACAACTGCATCAAGTGAACCATGGTGAAGGCAACTATTATTTTCTCGCCAGTCTCGTCTAATGGCATAACCATGTTTAAACTCACGACTTAAGCCTTAAGTTGTTTAAGCCACGGCAATAAATTTTACTTGTTTTTGTTTTAAGCGAATGGGCGAATTTTCAGGACGTCTTAAATTAAAACCTTAGCAGTATTCATAATATGCCTACATGTCATGATAATGGATTCAGATTAGCTTATTTTAGTGCAAGGTGCTTATCCAAGGAAATATTTTGTCATCTGTCAGGGTAAAAATGTTGTACTTCAGGTTTCTTACGTAAATTATTTATTATGTTTTTTAAAAACTTAAAATACAAACATATTAAGTAGCTATGGTGTGTGTGTTGTGACGTGATAGACCCACGTCCACAAAGCCAGATACAACTATATTTGACTTTATTTTATTATATTTCATGTTTGAATGATGTGTAAAAATGGCTGCTAGCAGCCTCGTCCACAATATATGTGGTAGTCTTAAGTAATATTATAAGTTTTGTAATTTTACATTGTAGACCCACGTTATACGTGTAATAGGGCTGTAGAAAGAACAGATCGACTCCATTGGGAAAGATGTAACCATGTTCTAACAGAATACCAGCGTAAAAAAATCAAATAAAATATTGATGTGTTTCGTATGGTGAGTGATGAGAACTGAAATTTCTCTTTACTGATATAAACATAGTTCTCGAGCGTGACATCGTATAAATTTTTGTACCTTAATTAAGAAAAGATTTGTTTCTTGGGACAACAGTATCCATATTCCATTACACGAACCACGTGCTTTGGCATTCTTGAGTTGAAAATATTTTGCAAGGTGATTGCAAAGAATTCCTTGTATAAAATGAATAGGCCCATGTCCATCAGTGGCTTATGTTGATGATGAGATTGCAGCGAGTAAATTTCATAAATATTATCATTGCGATCTAGGAATATACAATTCATCATCATCATCATCATTACAGCCCTTTACAAGTCCGCTGCTGAAAATAGGCCTTCCCTAAGGAATGGCACAAAGCACGGTCCTGAGTCACCTGCGTCCTGCATGTCTTACTCGGTTGTCACTCCATTTTGTGGGGGGCCACCCTACACTTCACGTGCCTATACATACCTACGCGTCTCTGTATGTAGTTAATATCCGTAACAGTTTGCTACGCATATAAATAAGTGCATTGTAAGTAAAAGTAATTGACTGACCAAATGTGCGCAGTAATGTCATGCAGTAGAAAAACCAATCGTTGGCCAACATGCTTCTTCTACGAAATGATGAATATAGCATGTGTCTATAGTTACATAATTTACTGCCTTTGACAGGGTCAAAAACTTATGAACCATCGTGAATTTATAAAGAAGATGCATTCGTAACTTGTAGAACCTTGGCTGAAAATCCGACTGAAAATTCGTACCATGCTGACACACATCAAGAATGAAATAACAAATATATTGGGCTCAGGGCACGATGAAGCTCAAGGTCAGAGTCAGCCACAATCTAGCAACGACCTTCAACCTTTTATGTTCATATACCAAAAGGCGCATGACAAAGTCATCTTGCGCTAAATATAATTCAGCAATATGTGGATGAACATAAGGTTGATTTTTATTCAAAATGCGCTTTAAAAACTTAGTTTCTCTTTTTTCAATTTTTATAAATATTTTATAATGTTATAATTTGGGTACGCCAAAGAAGAAAAGGCTATTGTTTGTTGTTTTCTATATTTTAATTTTTATGAATATGTTATCTTCAGTGATGTCATAAAAGCTAGTGCCTTTCTATAAAAGAGATAAAATAAATATAATTAGTAATAATACAGAAATTCCTTGTTTCATTTTGTAGAATAGTTGGACCAAGTATATGTGCAATACATATAACAAAAAGTTATATTATAACTTGAATTTAAAACACCCTAAAAGGTTGAAGGAATGGTTAGGGTTTATAGCGGGCAGGCAAACGTTAGGTGTCTAGGGTTAAATATGGCAAGCCATCGTCTTAGACAGCATCTTTGCTACTCGTTGTTTGTACTGCAATATAAGTTTTTGCATATATTTTTTGCGGGGTATATTATTCATTCCCTAAAAACAACCTTATAAACTGGTTATGCTAAAATGATTCAGCCCGCACTACAACTTATTTCTTTCCACGCAAGACAGTAAGATTTGAAGTCTAATCTAGTATTTATAATCTAGAATGTATTATAATCCAGAATTTAATATTTCCTCCATTATTCGTTTAGGTTAGAATTTTTGCTCCAATGTTTACGGTACCACCCCGGGTAATAGCCTACTTGATTAAAAAAAGAATCATAAAAATTAGATCACAGTTGCAACGAATTAAAAACAAATTAAAACAACATGCATAAAAAATTTACAGTCGAATTGTGAACCGGCTCTTTTTTTGAAATCGGCGAATACTTGACACATTAAATATCAAACAAGCATTAAAACATCCCAATAAATGACACAGTTGAATAAATTAAAACACATGATAAAATTTGTGGTTTTTTTGAAATGGCGAATACTTGAATTCAAGATTAACATCCCAATAAATGACACAGTTGAATAAAAGTACTTATTCCCAAAAATATTTTTTTATACTTTGTTATAAGATTAACCGCAATATTGACAAGATTTAAAGAGATTTAGCAATTTTAATTTAGTTTTAATTATTTATTATTTAAAATATTTTATCTCTGATTAATAAAGATTAAAAATACTTAATCTACGATTTAAGAGCAGATATTATGACGACCTGGTAAGATATGCAGGAAGTCAATGGATGCAGGTGGCTCAGGACCGTGCTTTGTGGCAGTACTTGGGGGAGGCCTATGTTCAGCAGTGGACTTATGAAGAGCTGTAATGATGATGATGATGATGATTATGTTTATCTTCTATTAACTTAATGCATTGTAAATCATTAATTGGTATCATAAATGCCGTGTAGTGGCGGTTGAGAATATCCACTACCCCATATCTTCCCGTGGGTGTCGTAAGAGGCGACAGAGGGACACAAAAAGGAGATGGGCAGCAGCATCTTCCTAATAACAACAATAACATAATAAAAAACTGCGGTTGCCAACCCGCTCGCCAAGCGTGGCAACTATGGCAAATATCCGCCCATGAGCAACGAAGCAAATAAACGGCCCCCAGTCCCCGGCGGCCCCGCTATTCCTGGCTACGGTGGCGACCATCGTAACGGCGGGGCAGGGGGTGCTAAGAATCTCCGGTGGAGGTTCGGTTGCCACCTACGATGACTCGACCTGGCAACGTATAACGCAGGCACCCTGAGGACTGACGAGAAGATAATGGAGCTGGAAGAAGAGGGAGACAAGTTGCGCTGGGATATTATTGGATTAGCTGAGGTCCGAAGAGAGGGGGAGGACACGGTAATCCTCGAGTCCGGCAACTTGTTCTATCACCGGGAGGGCGACCATCTGTCCCAAGGAGGTGTCGGATTTATCGTCCATAAGTCTCTCGTCAACAACGTTGTAAAGATTGGGAGTGTGTCGACGAGGGTCGCGTACCTGATACTCAGAATCACCAAACGGTATTCGCTGAAGGTCATACAGGTCTACGCACCAACCTCGGCACATCCCGATGAGGAGGTGGACGAAAAGTATGGGGATATTTCTAGAGCCATGCATTCCTCCAAAACCCACTACACGGTGTTGAGGGGAGACTTCAACGCAAAACTAGGCACAAGAAAAGACGTGAGCTGAAGTTAGGGAAATTTGGAGTAGGGCAACGGAACCATAGGGGCCAGCAGCTGGCGGACTTTATGGAGAAAAAGGGACTCTTTATGATGAACTCTTTCTTCCAGAAGCGGCCCCACAGGAAGTGGACCTGATCGAGCTCCGACGGTTCGACAAAAAATTCGTTATTCTGACTTCATTATGACGACCAGACGCCAACTTTGTCTGTGATCGCAAGGGTGAAAATCGGCAGCGATCACCGAATGGTTAGAGGCACACTGAACCTTAACGTTAAGTTGGAGAGGTCTCGTCTAATGAAGTCAACGCTCCGTCCCCCTCGTGCTTTGATCCAGAATCCCGAGACTTTTCAGCTCGAGTTACGTAACCACTTTCAGTGCCTATAAGATTGCAATGCAGTGGACGATATGAATGACAAGCTCGTGGAAACTGTCCATGCGGTTGGAGCTAAGTTCTGCAAGACCCGCCGCAGAAGAACACAAAAACTCTCCGATCACACTCTTAATCTCATAGCTGTTAGACGGGAGATGAGGCTGCAATCGTCAACAGATTTGACAGCATACAGGTAACTGAACAGACAGATCTCCAAATGCATGCGGCGAGACTTACGCAACTTTAATACTGCTCGTGTTGAAGAAGCTATCGAGCGGAACCAGGGCTCGAAAGTCTTTGCCAGAGAACTGTCTGCCAGAAAGAGCCAACTGTCAAAGCTGAATACTGAGTGTGGCAGCATCGTTTCCGAGACACCTGAGACTTTGAGTGAGATTGAGAGGTTCCATGGGCAGCTGTACACATCATTGTTGGAGCCGTCTAGTCTAGTCTGGATGCACACGCAAGTGTGAGTAACGATCCGAGAGCAAGTCTTACCCGACACTTTTCCGATGATATCCCGGACGTCAGTCTGAGCGAGATTAGAATGGCTCTCCATCACCTTAAAAACGGCAGGGCCCCAGGCGAGGATGGAATTACAGCGGGGCTTCTGAAAGCGGGTGGAACACCGGTACTTGAAGTCCTTCAGAAGTTCTTCAATTCCGTCCTCCATGGTGGCACTACTCCGGAGGCGTGGAGCAGAAGTGCGGTGGTCTTGTTCTTTAAGAAAGGCGACAACGCTCTCTTGAATAACTACAGACCAATTTCCCTTCTGAGCCGCGTCTACGTGCTGTTTTCGAGAGTCATTACGAATCGTCTCGCACGAAGACTCAACTACTTCCAGCCTCCCGAACAAGCCGGTTTCCGAAAAGGCTTCAGTACAATAGACCACATACATACCCTGCGGCAGATTGTGCAGAAGACCGAAGAGTACAATGTACCACTTTAACTGGCGTATGTGGTCTATTAGAAAGTCTTTGATTCCGTCGAAATTTGGGCGGTGCTACAGTCCCTTCAGCGGTGTCAAGTTGACTGTCTGTATATCGATGTGCTGAAGTGTTTGTACAGTAGGGCTACGATGGCTATCCGAGTACAGAACCAGAGCTCGAAACCTATCCAACTGCAGAGAGGTGTAAGACAGGGTGACGTTATATCCCCGAAACTCTTCACCGCTGCGTTGGAAGACGTTTTCAAGCTACTGGACTGAAAGGATACGGTATTAACACCAATGGCGAGTACATCACTCACCTTCGATTTGCCGATGATATAGTTAGTTATACCTTATGACAGAATCCCTGGAGGACCTTAGCACTATGCTCAATGACCTCAATGGTGTCTCCCAACGGATAGGTCTTAAGATGAACATGGACAAAACAAAGATCATGTTTAATGTCCATGTCACACCTATGCCGGTAGTTGTTGGGAGCACTATGCTCGAAGTTGTTGACGAGTACGTTTACCTGGGACAAATAGTCCGACTAGGTAAGTCCAACTTCGACCGAGAGGTCAATCGACGGATTCAACTCGGCTGGGCAGCGTTCCGGAAATTACGACACATCTTTTTTTTTTTTTCCATGTATACCTCAACTCTGAAGACTAAGTGTAACAACGAACTGCTGGCCGTATGAGGACGCTCAAGGTCGCTCAGCGAGCTATGGAGAGGGCTATGTTCGGAGTTTCTCTGCGTGATAGACTCTGAAATGAGGATATCCGCAGTAAAACCAGAGTGACCGACATAGCCCAACGGATTAGTAAGCTGAAGTGGCAATGGGCCGGCCATATAGCTCGAAGAACCGATAACCGATGGAGAAGAAAGGTTCTGGAGTGGCAGCCTCATACCGGTAGGCGTAGTGTAGGGCGATCCCCCACTAGATGGAGTGACGACCTGGTAAGACATGCAGGAAGTCGATGGATGCAGGTGGCTCAGGACCGTGCTTTGTGGCATTGCTTGGGGGAGGCCTATGTTCAGCAGTGGACTTGTGAAGGGCTGTAATGACGATGATAAAGGTCGTTGACACCCTAATGATATTATTAAAATTAAATTACAGAAATTTGACGTTGTGAGTGAATGTTCAAAAACACACTATCAACATATCAAGCTTCCTTGTCTAAGTAATACATTGTCGAGGAAATACTTAAAAAGCCACTACAATTGCTCCGAATATGTCATTCCCATCGAAACTGAGCCTATTCACAAACCACAAAAAAGACACAAATAAAAATAAACATTCTTTAAGACTACTGTCTATATATAACTAAATCATAAAACACAATATCTTTGACGGACGTCAAAATATAAATTTTCAATGTTCGAAAAAACTAAATTTTGGTGTTTGAATTTCAATAATCTCGCTTTACTTGTAAAGCAGACTAAAGTTGCTAAGCTTTCCAATTTTACACAAAATCTTTATTTCAGAAACTTTACTTGTATTTCTTTTCATTTATAAGACCTCGTAAAAAGTTGAAGTGCCACTTCGTAAACATCTGTTACCATCTATCACGAACCTAATACCAATTAATGTGCGAAGACGAACTTTCAAGAACGTGATACATTTGCCAATTTAAGAAAAATCACCTGATGCCTTTAAAAAATCAAGATATATTAATTCTAATACAGCCTAAGTTTGTAATGTGGAAAGTATGTTATTTGCCGGATTAAAATATTTGTCTCTTTGAATCTTGTAATTCAGGTTATAAACACTCCTCGTAAGTTTAATGGTTTGATGTTTGAAATATCGCATTTTTTGAGTGACAGGACTACTTTTATAGAAGTGCATAGAAGTTCGTCTGGGTAAATTGAACCCTCTTATCTATTTTTGTTGTAAAATAGCATCGCTTACACTTTGTTCCAGTTTGTAGGGAATAGAGAGTCAGTTTAATTAAAGGCCATGCTGCCTCCTTTGTTTAAAATTTAAAGTAAAATATTCATGGACTACAATAGCCATTTACCATCAGGTGAGCTGTAAATTTATTTGTTAACTTATTTTAATAAAAAAAGGGGGAACTGAATATGACCATGATGAGGACGACCAGTTTGATCATTAGGATATTTGTGTAAAGACAGCTTACTTATTATGCTACTATTGTGTTAGCATAAAGCGTGCTCTACTCATAATATGTCTTATGAACGTCACAGTTACGCTAGTATTTACCGATTTGCGAATTAAACTTCTTGTTATTCGAACTAATATTTCTATGTCTAATTGATTGTTCCGAGCAGGATTCACACTCGGTGTTAGTATGACCTACAACATTCTTTTTAAGTCTGACTGGTAGTACTTATTATGCAATCTATTATCTGCTCCACTTGTTATCAGAAATTTTCTGCTGTCCATCTCCTGTTTCAATTTCCTCCATTCGAAGTCTTACTGGCAGTCTGTATTATGTAATTTATTATCTCCTCCTTTTGTTATCAGTAAGTTGCTGCTGTCCATATTGTATTTCAATTTCCTACTGTAGCCCCTTATGACATCCATGGGATAATTTGGGATAATTCTATTTATGAAACTCAATTTTCATTAAAACTTAAGAACTTTTAAATCTTTAGTACTATTTGACTTACACATACACTGCCTCGTTGGTCTAATGGCCGGGAGCGTTAGTTCTGATCATCTTGTAGTCCTGAATTCAAATACCAGAAAATTTACAGTAGCAAAACTCTAAGCTGGCTGTGTTTCACACCAGGCCTCGGAAAGCACGTCAAGCCATTAGTACTGCATCTGTTCTCTCTCCGATCGTGTCAGATTGCCGTCCAGTCAAAACCTATGACTGTGAGGGCACAGAAAGTACATCTATTGAGACTGACTGACGTATGCGAAATTTGGAGGGTATTATTAAAATGTAATTAATGATTTTTATTTAATATAGATTATTACATAATACTTATTAAAAAATATTTTTATTTACCACTGGTCCGGAAAATACCTCTGTCCTGGGAAGTAACAGGAAGAAATCCAGCGGGACTTTTTCTAAATATAATAAATGCACTTTACGATAATTTTGTTTGTAAAATTTTTCAGGGGCATGGGAATCACCTCATTCACAGGGTTTATTTTTATTTATATACTCTTTCATTATGTATTTTTTGAAAAGATCACCAAAAAAAACCTTTAAGGTTTATTAAAAAGTGAAATATCTATAATGTTATTTTGGCAAATATTTCCTTGAGTAGTTAGTGTTTGGTAGGACGGTTGTTGACGTACTGTCGATTGTAAGATTGTAATAATACAACGCGACGCGCGGCTAAAAGTAGGTACTAAATAAAAATGTGTGGTGGAACCATACAATATTAATTCTAGTTTTAACTAATTTTTGCGCTTTCCTTATATATTTATTTATTTTTATACATTTTCTTAATTTCCTTCTACTGCCAGTAATCCTTTCTGCTGTTCTTGATGTGGAAGAATCATCAGACAAATCTATTGTAGTGGAGGGTTGCAACGTTTCAAAAGATTTACATTATACGAGCTAATTGAATAGACTCTGAGTTTTAAATGCTTGCAAATTGTTAATATATTGTTTAAATTGTGAAATCTGCTGATTAGATTCACTTAACCACACCGCAATGCAGCATATAATCTGAGGGCTTCCTAATATTCTTTGTTGCATCGGTCAAACTTATCGACTGTCCCCTGGAGCTGATCCCTTTTCTATAATAGTATTGTATATTGTCTATGCAACTTAATTATATCACACTGTATTTTTTAGAAATTAAACTTATTATTTTTTCGTTGTCACTCCTTTCTTTAAGCAACAGCTCACACTACTCCTTAAACGCCTTGATTTCTTGGAGCCCAAGATGAAGTTAGTTTTCCATTTTGTGTGTCATGGCGTTGCCAGCATTGTATGTAGTATATTATTTTACTATGTTTTTTTAAATATTAAAGGAATCAAAGATGGAAGTTTTCATTGTTAGACTTGAATTACCGATTTCAAATTAAATAATCAAGAAAACAATTAAAAAAGATATCCGCAAACAACAACAACACTTAAGAGATATATAATAAACATTAAAAGGGATAACAAGAATCACACTAACTTTAGACTTTATACGAAGTTCGTTACCTGCTGTCACTTTAAGTTGAGACCTTAAAATTTTATTTAATTAGATATTTACCACTGTTATTTATTACACACTAATTGTTCGTAATTACCAACTATGACTTAAAATTGAGGTTAAAAAGATCAATTATAATATTTAAATGCACGAAATTATTTAACTAATTGTCACCGGGGTTGCCGCAGAGGTAGATAAATTAATCAGCCAAACTAAGCATTTTTCAAAGACCATCAACCCTCTGTATCCTAAGTAAACCAAAAGCGCTACTTTGCATCTTTGTTCTCGTTAAAATATATCTGATAAGTTATTTCTGTCACTGTGACATTTAAACAGAGAGAATTTTATTTACCTGAACTATAAAGTATCTCTTTTTAATATTTATAAAATAACGCAAGAAAATGTTCAGTTTCAATATTATTTCAATCAGTTTAAATATGTCTATTTATTCAGCATTGGACTTAGGACTATAGGCTGTTATAAATAATTTTAATTACTGCAATAATATTTTTATGTAAATCAGTGACTTAAATAAACTTAACGAGCTACGAGGGTTTAAGAATTAAACCGCAGTTGCGTTTTACGTTTTCTCGCTCATAATTACTGTAAAATTAAGTTGTCTCCAATTACATTTTATTGCACTAAGAGTCCAAATTGAGATCCTCCTTCAATGGCATTTTGGATTTTGTGACTTTTTCCTACTTATACATGAAACTTGCTCAATTATGACAGTATTTCGTTTATTAATAACTATTTTTCGGAGCAAAAAACAAAAATTTAATCAATTAAAAGCAGTCAACGCAAATTGCGTTCGCTACTTATAACATTTTAGACTACAGTGCCCATTTTTCTTCTCGACAGAATTTTTAATCCATTGGTACAGTCATACTCTTACAAATTTTTGCATAATTATTGAGTGTTAAAACCATGCTGCAGCTATATTATGGTTGTGGCACGAATGGGTCAGCTCGATCGGAGAAGGACCTTTTTACTGGAAACGTGACATTCCATCTAATACTTTAGGAGTGACAAGGCAACTGCATTTTTGTTCTTAGTTTAAGATAGATGTAAATGCCTCCGGACTACATCATCGAATTACCATCATAATCTGTGGTGGACCATGGGTTCGTTCGTCATCCATATTCTATAAAAAACCACTAGTTGTCATATATAAATTGTAAGACTTGCATTATCATCTATCATAAAAGACACGCTAAGTAGAAGTATTTGTGACCGGTACTCAAATATTAGTAGAGTTGTTCTTTAAAGCCATCCTTAAGAATTTGTGGCAAGTTGGTGAGATACTTATTTTACTTTATCGTTGTTAAAAGCTATTTTGAAATGGTAATATTTCTCACTAAAACAATAACCAAAAATCATTCAGTTATTAACCTTTACCGATGCCTTTTATTTATTAGCGTAATATGTCAAAACAGAAGCCGTGGTAGTCCAGAGGCTAAGGAATCGCTATAAATTATTTCACAGTAATTTGGCAATCCGTGTTCGATTACCACCACTACCAATGATTAGTTAAAATTTTAAGAGCTGATTTACCACGAGCTTGGCAGTAACGGAAAATATCGTGAAGAAGCCTAGATGTTTAAGGTATAAAATATTTCGAAGACAAGTGAACTCCGCCAACACACATCGGTGCAGCGCAGCAGAGCGATTCCTTCATAAACCTCTCAGCAATTAGTAATCTGTGCCCAGTCGTAGGACAAATAGAAGCTGTAACTTAATTTCTCTCTTATGTCTGATCAATTGAAAAATAATGACCTTGAAAAATTTGTGTAGTGGCAGTGAAAAAGAATTCACTCCACCATATTATCCCGTGGGTATTATAAGAGGCGACAGAGATAAATTAAACAGGTAACAACTCAGAATAATAATTAAACTATGGTCACCATCCCGCCTGCCAAGCGTGACATATATGTGGCAACCTATGTGGGAAAGTTACACTCTGCAATGGACTTTTAATAGGCTAAATGAATGAATGGATAATGAAAATCAATAAATATGATGGATGCCGGCTGAGGACCGTACGTTATGAAAATCTGTAGGGAAGGCCTTTATTCACTAGTGAACTGGTGATGGACTGTAATTATGATTTTGTTATTACGATATTAGAAATTATTAAAAAAAAATACACACATCACGTTTCAAATATTCAAATCTTGTTTAAATAATTCAACAGTCTCAAAGCTACTTTAATCACAAATATTGTATGACATTGTTGTGTAAACTAATTCTATCTACAAAATGTATACCGTTATTTATTGTTTGTATTTACTTAGCTAGTGAAATATCATACTCAGCATAATGTTTAAAGATACATTGGTCCATAAACAATTCTACGCCTACATTTATTTTGCTAATTTTGTAAAGTGCTGGCTTTTGTTTTCACGAATCTATAATGATGCTAACAAAATTTAATCTCTCTGTATACACCTGCAGACAACTTCAAACAGAGGAGGCTGCAGATGCGTTGTCACCTCTGAGGATTAAGTTGAAACGTCATACAGCCTGTTATCATACTAGCTCTTTTTACCCACGGAGCAAAACACAGCCGTGCAAGCACTGCTATGCGGCGACATAACTAGGTAACTGGTTGGTTCTGATTCGTGGGGACTCCGATTTTCTTTACAATCTTGAAGATCTTGGATTTCATTAGAGCTTAATGAAAAGAAAGGCTATGACATAATTAGATTTTAATAAGGTTATTTTAGGTATATAGGTATATTATAAAACTTCCATTTAATAGCACAATATATATATATATATATATATATATATATATATATATATATTGTGTGTGTGTGTATGTGTGTGTGTGTGTGTGTGTGTGTGTGTGTGTGTGTGTGTGTGTGTGTCATTCACGCTAATACTATAAGGTCACCTGGAGCAAGTGTGAAATAAATTAGTTAAAACTATAGTCGACATTTAAATACTTCTACTGTATAAAGATTTAATATAGAGAATTTAGTTTCATAACATCAACTTTTAAGTGGTTGTATGTTTGATTAAGTATTTTAGTATTTACAAGTAGCATTTTGTAATTTGAGGTAATTAAAACTAATTGAGGTGGAAGACTACTACTACCCATCAATAGGGCAAGTGTGACAGTACGCTTCTTTTTGTAGTTACTTTATTATTATCTGTTGTTTTCTACAAAATTATTGAGATGACACTAACGTCGATAGATTTAATGATCTATGGGAACGATTTTAACGTCCATTTTTGCGTAACAATGAATTTTCTCCAACATGGAGCAAGTGTGACTGTTTTTAAGTCGTTTGCCTTTAAATAGATTTATTACACTAGCTCTGGACGTTTCGTAAGTATAATAAAAGCAATGCCAAGTGCAAAATAAAAATTTACTTCAGAACGTTAACAATTTATAATAATATAATCATAATAAACGTGACACTGTCACACTTACCCCGATGGTAGGAATTAGGTGAGGTAAGTGTAACTGTATCCGTATTTCAAAGAATAGTGAATTTCAGGTCGTAGAAACATATTACTCTATAAGTACCAATATTATTCTTTATCACTCATCTTATATTAAAACACTGGTTTAAAATAACTTAACGACATATCGAAACACTTAATAACTTCACCTCTTAATATTGCACTGTCTGTCGCCAGTTGAGCAGTTTTTAAAAATAACGTCTATTGATAAAATAGTTCAAGTTATGTACTTAACTGTCAGTTTAATCAACAGCTTAAAATTTCCTGTATTGTTTAATAGATTTAAACCAAAAACCGTGTTTAGGCCGCATAATTTGCATTTGTTACACTTGCCCCACTGTTACACTTACCTCGGGTGACCCTACTACTAATATAACTGCAGCATACCTCTACTACGTTTTAAGTTCATTGACATTATACTTAAAAATACTACCATCAACCAACGGATTTACATGCTTTTTGAGGCACGGGGGTGAGGCACCGAAAACTTCCCAACTCCGGGCAGCTACTGAAAATTTCTTGACGTAATAACTCAATTAATAGATTTTTGTCACGACTCGGGATTCGAACTCAGGACCTCATGATCAGCTGTTACGCTACTACAACGACTAGACCAACGAGGCAGTTAAAATCAAAAATAAATATCAAAATTGACTAAATACTGATAAGAGAAAAAAAATAGTTAACGTAAGGCGCTCATCAGCTGATTCGAAAAATGTTGGCTGCTACGATGTGTCGGCCGCTGAACTCGACCGTCTGGCGCCTACATAGCAAAAGATGTGCATACGTCTCGCTCGCTCTTACAACATTCATTCACTAGCGATCGTAGCCTATTTTTAGTTTTACGCAAACGCTGTTACAACTTTCATTCACCAGCGATCGTAGCCTATTTTTAGTTTTACGCTAACACCGTAAGATGAATTGCTTTTACGTATTTTTTGGAAATACGGAAATTTTGCCTATCTGTATTATATTTTGTTATATTATACAAATACTTTCGAAGATAGCTTCTATTCTCTTTACACAAAATACAATATTATTTTAAAAATAGTTACCCAGTATATAAATCCACAGCCACAGTATCCACTTAACATCAGGTAGACTGTGTATTCATTTTTCACCCTTATTATATAAAAAAATATGATTAGTTTTCGCTAATATCACCATAACCGAAATTCGGTCTTAAGCACTTTATACTTTAAGAAAAAAAAATTTGTCACATGTCAATATCCAATAATATTTATCTACTATTTTTTCTTCACAGTCTACTATTATCTTTCACACAAACACAGTTCCTTCTCACTTACATAAAAAGTGAATTTCAGTCACAGCGGCCAACCTCAACGGAGGCTAGCCATCGGCTCAGGATAGTATTTTAGTGCCCAAGTGTATGCGCAAGCACAGGTGCACTCTCTATTCCTTCACTCTCGTAATCCGATGGGACGGTAAACTGACACGACCGGGAGAGAGATCAGGTGCAGGACCAACGGCTTTACGTGCTTTCCGAGGCACGGGAGTGAGACACCGCCAACTTCCTGACTCCGAGCAACTACTGAGAATTTCGTGACAGAAAAACTCAATAAATGATTTTTTTGGCCCGACCCGGGATTCGAACCCAGGACCTCATGATCAGCAGTCGCACTACTACAACTACTAGACCAACGAGGCAGTCTTAGAGAGGTCAGTCATTATTAACATGTTCATATAGAAAATGGGAAATATACAAATCTTTCTTCCGACATAGAACCCATAACACATAATAATAGGTCTTTACCTACGAAATTGCTGTTCTGCAGTACTAGCCATTTTAAATCGAAATAATTTTTGTTTGGCTAAGAATTCTAATAATAAATGTAATAATATTTTAAAATCATGGAATTCTTTTTCCAAAATTTGTAATTTGTTTATTGATTAGAGTTATTTTTTATCGCGTTTTAATCATTTTCGTCATCGTGTATACGTAAAAAATTCAAGTAATTCCATAAGGAATATGTGTACCGTCGTGGCAGCAACACGGCACTGGCAGCACGCAACATCGACGCTGTTTACGGAGCGAATACTACAAATGAACCACCTGTTTGGTTTGATCGCTTTCGTTCTGGAAATTTTGACAGAATTAGCTTCGTAGTCCCTCGAAAACTTTGGTCGTCAATAACGAATTAAAGCGATTGTGGAAGCTGATCTACATTCAGCTGATCTAAGTACAATCTAGGGCTGAATTAGCAGCCGCTTTCAACTCTAGCATCAAACAATATTGGTCCATTTGCGTCCAATTGTCAATTTAAAAAAAAACTTGACAAATGAGTGCCTCATGAACTCAATGATCGCTAGCGCTAAGTACGCGTCAAGACGTGCCTTCAACTGCCCAACAGGCACACAAACGAAGGAATTTTGATCCGCGTTGTTACTTTAACATTGGATTCTCTTTGAAAATCACAAGCGCTCAGCAATACCCCTAGAAAAGTGATGGTCACTGTTTATTGGTATCGCGCCAGTGTGATTCATCACAGCTTCTTACCAAACAGGATGAGTATTACTGCAGATGAGTGTTGTGAACAACTGAACACAATTATTTGGTCAATCGTTCGACTCCGTTGTTCCTGCACGACAATGCGCGACCTCATACTGCACAACAGACGATCTCCAAGTTAGAACAGCTGGGTTTAGAAGCTCTCTGTCATCCGCCGTAAGTACTAGACCTTGGGCCTACAGACTTCTATTTTCTAGAATTTGGGTAACTTTTTAACGGAAAATATTCAATACCCGAGAGACAGTACAAAACGACTTTGAAGAAATTGTTGCCTCCCGTCTAGTTGATTTCTTCAAATAGGGCATCAATTAACGTTGCTGCGTTGGCAAAGATGTACCGATTGCATGGACTAACCACCCATTTCGTTAATGGAAGTAAAAATTTTGAAAATAAACTACATTAACTTATTTCATAAAAAACAGGAAGTTCATAGGAAAGGATCTAATGTTACGATATTAACATTACACTTAAATAGCTTCCTTATACATACAAATATCTATTATTGCATACAGCGTTAGAACTGTTATTGCATTATGGTGTCGGAAATCAGTCCTAACTCATGGTAAGCTAACGATGGTCTAAATAAAAAGAAATGAATAGAAAACAATAATTTCCACATAACAGATTTCTGATTCTAAAGCCGGCTTCTCACTGCTGTATTATCACGCGCTGTGCCGCCCGAGTTTATTTTATACGGCAAACATACGCCACGAGCAAGCCCACGCCAACCGTTTTCAGTAGCGTGGCGCGGCGCTTGCTTTCCCGTACAAATCAACTCGGGCGCGGCGTGGCGCGTTATAACACACGCAGCGAGAAGCCACCATAAGGTTGACATAGTACGAGTATATCAAAGCATGAAAGCCCCGAGATGAAGCTATTATGCGAAAATTATTTTACTCTTTTTATTCCTTTGAAGTTGGTTTACACTTTATAATTAAAAGTTTAATTTTGCACTGGATTATAGATTAAGCTTAAAGTAACAACTAGAACGTCATCTTAATTGTTAAATCACAAACATCATTTCATACTTTACCCTTAGAAGTTAAATTCTTTCTTCATATACAAATGGTACCACCCTGGTACTTGAAACTATTTCATTCTAAAATTAGTACACTCGGCACGGTTTATTTTTCATCACGAGTTAGAAATGGTTCTAACTTATATAGCCTAATACTGGAACAGTTTGTTAAATTACTACATGTAAATATACAAGAAAAAAACACGTTTATGTTGAACAATTACTTAACTACCGCTGAAACTGTTAATTAACGGTAAATTACTTTTTAATTATAATAAGTTTACGTTCCTTTATCTACCAGAGGGACCACGAGAATACCATGCATTTAATGGAAAGCCATCTCTCGTTGAGTGACTTTGAGCTTGTGGAGTATCCGTATCGTTAGTTTCTACATTTCGGCACCATAGGTAAGTACAGGTTCAACTTTCCTGACCTGGACCTGGACCTGGCCTTTTCATGCGGGGAAAGGGCGCTGCGCAGATGGAGTTAGAGGGCGTGGAGGTAAGCGTACCTACTGTTCTGATGCGCCTTACCTGGGAAGGAGAATAGATAAAAGTAATCCTCCCCCGAGGAGAGTCCCTTTTTACTGGAAACGAGGCATTCCATCTCAGTCCTCACGCTTGACAACGCATCTGCATTTTGATTTTAATGGAGGATAGTTGTAGATGTCTATGGGCCGCAGCAACCACTTACCATCAGGTGGACTGTGTGCTCGTTTGTCACCGTATTCAATAAAAAAAAGTCTTCCAAGCTGTGGCTGATGCCGGTGGGGCTGCGGATGTGTGTCATCGTTCATGTGGAATCGTTCACTGGCCCTGGCAATATGTAGGGAAGGTAGAACATCATGAGGATACAGTTTTCGCTAGTCAGCCGCTAGGCGGAAATACGTAGGCATTTCCCCATGTAAAAAGGTAAGTATGTGTCTCCGTTTCTCTACACTCACCATACGCAACACAACAGTATTAAGCTGCTATTTTACTTTGGTATTCTGTGAGAGTGTGGTACTACCCCGGTCGAGCCGAACTATTCGTGTTGCAACCACAATATAGCTGCAGCGTGGCTCTACCACGTAAATAAAAACAAAGAAAAACTTTACTCGCCATACCTATTAGTAACAAATAACAAATTATTTATTAGCTTTATTAGCACATTGACGATTATATAAATAATTTCTTCTATCAAATGATGATTATTTATTATTAATTAGTTCCAATAAGACTTCAGTATAGAAATGAGTAAATTAACATTTTATCTCAAAAATTCTCATATCTTTTAGTTCAGTCTTTTAAACTTTGCATTTACATTAATCAATTATGTTAGAAGCTTAAAAGTTATACTCAATACTACAATACTAAAAAAAGCGATTCCATTCAATCAAGCGTAATGGCATAACCTTATTTGAACTCTCTAATTTAATGAGTCAAAGCAATATATACGAGTATTTTTGGTTTGTTTCAAGCTAATGTACGAAAGTTCAGGGCGAGACAAAATTGAAATTTATTTATTCAATGAGTCTTTAATTACTGCCAATCAAAGTCTACTGTAGAAGACATGCCTCTTCATTAATTGGAACATAACGGATTATTTTCCATAGTTGCCAAATTCAGAAGACGGGTTAGCGCAACTGCATTTTTAAAGCAATTCAACGCGTTCAAAACTCGTATTCTTTCCTGATTTAACGTCACAAAAAACCCATATCGCTTTATTATATGTTAATTAAAACAATATTTTAAAAATGAACGCACTTCTTGGCTTGCTCTGTTTGCAAAATTGTTATTAACAAAAATCCATTTTATTTATATAATAATAAACTACATCGGAGTAAGAATGCTCAAGAAGTAAATACACGTAACAGAACCAAAAACAAGAGGAATATTCCATTATATAAGACAATGAATTTCAAAGGATTTTTAATTATTCTGCCGCAAATATATGGAATTATTTACCACCGCCAAAATAAGTCCAACGCGGAACATACCGCAAAGCACAACCCTTAGCGCCCTACGTCTATCGACTTCCTGCTTCTCACATCGGATTACTTTACAGTAATAAAACGATATTATGCTGTAACGTATAATTAATATGCTTAAAAATAAAAATAAAAAATATCAACAATATTAAGCTATAGAAAACCGAAATTATCAATAATATCACCATTCATTTTCATGGTTTTTATAGCGTTTACGATCGTAGAAGAACATTTCCTTGCTTGTTGCTGCTACTTGCAACCCCGTGTAATCATTTATTAGTTTTGATATATAGGAATGTTTATATAAATATAATTTAAGTGTCTATCTGCAATAACAAAATAAATAGCTTCTATTACGGTCAGAGAGATATTTTTATACCGACAGGCTTAGCATATACTCCTTTTCGGACACAAAAACTACCTGATTGCCTGGTATTCACGATTCGCTATTAAAATAAAAAGAAAACGCTGTTCAATCTTTGGAAAAAATAGATTAAAGTCAAGGCCGTAATAATATGTAAGGCTAATTTCATAGCATATAAATTTCGATTGTATTAACCTCGGAGTATTTAGTATCACAGAGGGAGTCATGAAATAAAGCTTAACTCTGCATATTATGTATGACGTTTAACGTGGTACAAAATAAGATAGCTGTATTATTCTCACCTTCTTTCTTTTACGAGATTGTCGCCATTTTGCTATTCCATAGACACCTCCATTGAGCCATTAGCGAAACAAAATACGTTATCGATAAATTTATTTAGTCTATGACTTTGTAAAAGGACTTCTATTAATTATGTTCGTAATACTTAAGAATATCAATGACAGTTTATGGAAGCTTCATCTGGCATATTACAACAAAACATAGTCAAATAATGTGGAATTTCGAACAATTGTTGTATAATTTAACACGTTGACTGCGAAACGAGGCTTGAAACACCTCGTCCGTGTCTCGTCGTTATAGCGGTAAGGAATAACTTAAACTTCTCTGTCGTGCGAGAGGCGTAACTTCCGTTTGCTTCAGTCTAGGAAAGAGATAACTATATATCTGAGAAGTGCTATTGATGCCGAGTTTTTTGGTATATCTACCTTAATACCGGATTTTTTAGGCCTCGTACCGCACTGAATAAATTAAAGATTAAAACAGTGCGTTACGAGGTTGCGAACACCTCGTACCCCGCACACTTCGTACCGCACCCTACGCTAGGTTAGTGTTGTGCAAAACGTTGAACGCTGCACCCGCGACGATATAATAAGATGTCGAAACGTTGCCGAAGAAAGTTAATTAATAATATTATTGATGATGAAGAGGAATTAGGTGGTAAATCTAATTCTAAATTAAAGATATTTGAAAAACAGGTAAGTTTCCAATCAATATTTACAAATTATACTCAGTCTAAGTGAAATAATTATTTAGGAATATAACAAATAAATTCAACTGACGAAAAGCAAAACACACACAGGCCGTAACGATCCCATACTTGTGTATAGAAATGCTCCAATAAATCGCTACACCTAATCAACCCGCTTCAAAAATACACTATCAGTTTTTTTTCAGAACCCGTTCCAAACAATCCACATCATCTCGAAAAAGGGTAGGACGCTACGAAAAACTTCGCACCTTCTTATCAAGTCGTGAGGCTGACAAAATAGGAAAGAAAATTCTCACAGAATGTATCGGTTGCAAAAATATTATTGTTTGCCCTGTTTTAATAAAAAGCATCCATAAGTACAATTAAATAAAATCGATATTTTTTCCCATCACTAAACAATATGAAAAACTGCCCTTTTCCAGTGCGGTATGGGGTACATAGGACCCCACATTTTATTTTACCTATATAATCTAAACTAAATAATCTGCCCACAGGCAGCGGCAGATTTAGGTTAATCATCTCATTCTTAATAATAATCGCGACAAAAACCACACAATTCGCCTTATTTGACGCTAAAAAAAGGATTTTTGTCTCATGTGGGCGGTGGGGTTTATTAAGCCTCGTGCCGCTACAACCTCTGGTTCAGAACGAGGTTTCAAACGTCTCGTAACGCAGTAATGGAAAGTACAGATAAATCAGTGCCGCGGGGAACGTGTTAAAGTATATCGTGAATACTTTATGAAATCTACTCAAATTTAGCAGGTATATTTCCGGGTATATTTATGCAATAGGGATGTCATTTTTCTAGAAAATCAGAAGATACGAATGTACTCACTTTCATTTTTGGCATAGCGTAAAGAGAACAAGGAGATTCTCCTTAGATTTGTCTCTTATTCCCTTATTTGAAAATGAAATTACAAAAAGCGGGACATGTATGTAGAATTTAGGCTCTCTGAATGCGTGTAATTACCAAGTTTTAAACTTTTATTTTTGTTTTGTCGCGTAAAAGAAGGTAGAAAAGTTTATAGTATGAAAAACTGTATTGAGAGGTGTGATTTTGTTAGTCTCCTTGTTGTATTGTTACATAAATAAAACAAACACCGTTTTATATAATGGTTTAGTTTCGTATTCCTTATCCTTTATATAAAAGAAATTGATAAGACAGGAATAACGCTTTTTTAATTTGTTCTGTCTGTTTATCTGTCCGTTTTTATCTTCTGAATAGCTGAACTGATAGAAATGAAATTTTGCTAACAGAAAGGGAGTAATAATGCCAAGATTAATCTAGTATATAGGTTATATTTTATCCGAAAACCATGAACATTAAAAAAACACGATACATTTATACATTATTAATATACGATATTAATACATCGACCTAATTTTCATCAAGATTATTACAAAATTCGACTACAGGATATGTCAAAAAGTTCAAATAATCTCCGCCAATTAGTGAAGTAATAATCAGGATTATCCGACATATTATATCGTATAACCCCGACGGGTTGATCCGGACCTAATTGTGCGAAAAGGACCTTAATTTTCCAGTGAAGTAAACCTTTATTAGATTACCGTTCTTAAGCTTGGCAATTAGGGCTTCATACTTAAAATTAAATAATTTTAACCGTGTCTGCGGAAACGATACCTATGTTGTTCCTTTAAATTTAAACTGATCGCGTATCTTAATACACATACATTTTTATAGAGTATTTAATAAGGGTGACAAAAACACGCAATTCACGTAAAGTCCAGTAAATGATTACTGAGGCTCATAGACATATACATTTATTCTCCATTGATTATTGTCAAAATGTAAATCCCTCGTCATCTCTAAGAACTAAGATATTGAATGCCTCATTTCCAGTAAAAAAGATTTCTGGTTCTCTAAACTTACTATACTAAACACAGCAGCATTAAGCTGCTATTTTACGCTGGTATTCTTTGAGAGCGTAGTTCTTCTCTGGTGGCACCGACCCATTTTTGCTTTTACCTTAATATAACTAGAGCATGTACATAAACCAAGTAATAAATCTATAATCATAAAATTTATAATAAAATATTTAACACAAATAATTATTTAATAAATCCTTTTAGTTCCTTCTATCTTCTTCATTTTTTTCATCAGTAGTCTTTAATAGCCAACTATCCTCTCCCGTGTATGGAGAATTTGCTTTAATTGTCAGGTTTGTCAGATGGAAAGACGATCACAGTACCAGAACTCTTTGCTGCTACTCCTCAACGCCTTGTTGCGTATATTACGTCATGGTCGTCGCCATCAATCGGAAGCCACAAGATCAAGGACCGGCAACGCACCTGCAATTCCCCTGGTGTTGCGGTTGATCATGAGCGGCGATAGTCACTTAACATCAGGTGAGCCGCATGCTCATTTGCCCCCTCTTCTATAAAAAAAATCTTTCTAACGTATTCGTGCGACTCTTAAGTCGACTCGTAAGACATCTACGGAACAAAATGTAGAGATGGATTCTCTAAAGTCGCCACCACATGGCAACCCAGTTCCAGTTCCATGAAAGTGAGCAAATTATTTTAATGAAATAGCAAATTAATATAGTATCTATCAATCAAACTTAATTGTCTGTAATATAAAAATAACTGTATTAATGTTTAACTTAGGGATTTATTAACGTGTTATTTTAGTCATACTTACAGGTGTACTGAGAGCTCGTTTATCACCAGTTGTCTATAAAAACATAAATAACTATTTTCAAAATGTTTGTCTACCTGTCTGTCTGCTTATCGTTCCAAACTAATCTCTGGAATACTTAAATCGATTGTGATGTGAAGTAAAATAGAAAAACATTAAGAAAACAGTGTTAGAAATGATTAAGGGCTATATTACATCACTTAAAATACAAACAGGTTATTTTTTGTAAAATCGAAAAACTGTAAGAAATACTGTTTTTTTTTCTTTTCAATATAGTTCTAAAAGATATATAATATATATAATAATGTATAAGAGATATATATTAAATTCTAAGAGATATGTAAAAAGTTTCGTTGAAAACCTTTTTGTTGGCAATTTCACACAAAAATTTCCTTACACTTAAACTTCTATCTCTTAAAGTTTTAATGCAAAATCGTTTTTTTTTTCATTTCTTACCTTAACACAATTCTTCTAAAAAGATATGATTTTATTTTGATCCTATAATATAAATAATGTAACAATACATCATATTGTCCATCTATATAACAAATAATATTGGTTCGGGAGTTAACCACACATCTTTTGATTATAAACAAGATATCCGCAGTCGAACCAGATTTTCTGACATAGTTTAACGGATCAGTGAGCTGAACTGGCAATAAATCAGCCATATAGCTTGTAAAATTGACCACCGTTGGGGAAGAACTTTTATGCAAAGTGTATGGTAACCCCCAACTACATAGAATGACAACCTAATAAAACTTGTAGGAAGTCTCTGGATGCAGGTAGTTCAGAACCATGTTCTCAGAATCCTTAGGGAAATCCCATATTCAGCGCTAGACAATGTGTTAAGTTATATCATATTTGATGAAAATTAATCTTTTAATAAAAAGTAAAAGCCAACTTTAGACAATTATAGGAATATAATAATTTCACATACTGAAGTCAGCGCTATGTCTGTATGATATAATATAATATGTAATATATAATATGTATAGAATAATTAAAGTCATGACTTCAGTTTGTAAAAAATAATTTATTAGTTTTTAGTGGTCAAGGTCGGCTTTTACTTAGACACTTACATCTCTTAAGTATCAAGATACAAATACGCTATCACCCTTGTGGACTAATTACTAATTCACAGCGCGTCTCAGGCAGCAAGGTGGACACCTTACTCCTACAAGAAAATCCTCTCAGACATAAGAGAATACCTGTACCCAGCACTAGGAAATATAGGCTGTTACTTTACTTTTTATTGAAGGAGAATATTACTCTCTTTTTACACTTTTAACAGATAGGTGTTATTAAACAAATACTGTATCATAAATTATTTACTGTAAATATTTAAGTAATACATTCATATAATAAAGTAAATGAAGTATTGGTATAAGAGCTATGAGTAATATAAATATGAACAGTAACATTGAAAATACATCATAAGTTTAGGAAAGGAAAACAATCCGCTCTCTGCTTTACATCGTGGCAGTTGGATAAAGGTAAGAAAATTAAATTCTAGTAAAAAAAAAAACATTGCATTAGAAGCTGAATATATTTATATTTACTGATGTCTAGTTTTTGTACTGTAAGTGCTGTTAGCCAGTTGACTTTTACAGCTTCATTGGACTATTTACTGGTGTTTTGGACGTGTCATAAATCATAAACTCGTGTATAATAAAACCATGCAGTGCTTTAAAATACCTTGAGCGCCATATGGGTAAGAGTATAGTTATTATTAGTTGATTATTACACTAACATAAAAATTATGATATTTAAAATATAATAGGTAAGAAATTTATATAAACAATTCAAAACTACATAATGCAATTTTAAAAAGTTTTTGTAGATGCGGAAACGAAGTATATGCGTACTGCCCAGCGCCTATGACAGACAGCATGATGAATTATACTTATTCTCACGGTGCAATCTCTACACAATGCGATAGTGAAAGTCCCATCCAAAATCGCCTTTTAGTTTTTGTGTGATACGAGTTTAGACAGAGACAAAGTTTCAAATAAAAATTCAAATTAGAGTTTTATTATAATATAGACTAGCTACGCCCGAGGCGTAGATCGCGTTTATAGCTTATACTTAAAAAAAATTGACGTTTAAGTAAGAGAATATTAAACATTTTACATCATTACTGTATTAAAGAAAAGAGAAATGAGCTAAGCCGGTAACGCACCTGCATTTCCCTGGTGTTGCGGTTATTCATGGGCGGCGCATCAGGTGAGCCACATGTTCGTTTGGTCCCTCTTCTATTAAAACATCAATAAGTGGTAACATAAATAATTATCCTCAAAGTGCTCTATCGTTTACCAGAGGCTTTATCCTCTATATAAACTATGTTAGAAGTAGACTTAGCCGAGGCGTACACAAAAAGGTTACGAGGGCTATCAACGCGAGAAAAAACAACATAGAATTGGCCATGTGCAAAACAGTCAGAACTGAGGTCCACTCTTGCAACGCGTAAAGTTTGACTTTGTGCTTTATTTACGCTCATCAGATAACCACACGAAACGTTAAAACTGAAAGAAAAGTTTTTTGGTATAAGAGGGATATAAAAACAATATCTCGGCACCGCATCTTGTTAAATTGTTTGTGGCAATTTTATTACTTTTAGTTGTGTTCCGTTACAAAGCTTAGTTTGACATAAATTTCTGAGCAATATGGGGCGGACACCCGCTTTTAAAGTAATTTTTTGTGTTGGAATACCAAGCGTGCTTAAGAAATTTAAAAATCTACTGGGAAGTTGGTAGCGTCAACTTCTTCAATAACATTATCAATAGACGTGTATTCGGAACGTTCACCATGAACGTGTCGCAATATTTCAGAAGCCACCGCTTGGTCGACCTGAGGGGCCAAAATAGCTCTTTCGCACAGCCGTGAAACAGCTTGATGAGTTATTTCTATAATATTGGCATACACAGAAGAAATTAAATATTGCAGTGATGGAACTGAACAACATACATTCTCTATGAAAATTATTCTATTTTTTTCACGTGGATAAGTGCCATCTACAATTTTCAAATGTAGGTCGGAGAATTCTTGTGCGTTAAAGCTCTCTCCTAATTGCGCACGCATATTGACACTTAAATGAATTGGAACTATACTACGCCATAAAATTAAACTGACAGGTTCTAATTTTATCTGACAGTGTTGCCCCTAGCATAACTGGAAGAGTCTGCATGAAATATCTACAGAAAAGCACCGTTATGCCACCCATTGAGCTGTCATTTTGCCTTATATCCTGTAAATTTCTGTCAACTGCATTCATCCCAAATTATAACGCAACAATCACGTAGAACTGTAGCTCTATCGCTATTTCTTAAAATATTACACACCTAGTTTTCTGTGTGATCCAAATTGGTAGGTATTTTAAACATAGAACTTGCAGTTTTACCACCAGATAACAAAGTGGCTGCGATGTCCGATGAGACAACAGTAAGAGCAGTTTTACTTTGGTTTCTTATCTGAGCCAAAATAACGTTGGTCACCTGTTCCTCCCTGGGCGTCTAAAAACTTAACTTATATACTAAAGGATATATCACAGACCATCGGTATCGATCAGGCGGGTATGAAACAGTCAGGTTGCGACGTGTCTTATGTACGCTTGACCAAAGTGCTTGACAGCCTTTTGTCCGGCGTGAATAAGATACATGCATATAATGCTTGGGTCATGCCTGTTCTCATGTATACCTTTGGTGTACAGATGGACTTAGACCGAACTTAACACCCCGGATAGAAAAGTCCGCACTACCATGACATCCCATACTATGCATCATCCGAGATTGTCGGCTTTCTGAGCAGGCTCACCATGCATAATCGCGAAGTGTGCAGCCTTCGTCATTACTTCTTAGCGAGATCGGATGATCCATTCATCATCAGATCAGTCATTTCTTGTGATAAAAGGCTTACCCCTCTAACCTTAGCCAACGAGCAATGGCAGGACCCATCAGTTCATAGCATTTCCGACCGGGAGACTGTATAGAAGGAGAAGGAGCTCCATGGGAGATACTACAGGGCTCTACATGATTGCCATTCGTAGATACAGTCACCTTCCTCAACTGGCTACGTTTTGGTGACCTCTTCGGGGAAACTGAGGGTTTTGTCTGTGCAATACAGGGTCGGGTTATTAAGACCGACATTTATCGGAGATACATCCTAAGGGGTGGCACCATCGACATTTGTCGAGCATATCGCCATCCCGGTGAGTCACTTAGGCATATCATCTCCGGTTGTTCGACGCTTTTTAACTCTGAGTACTTGCACAGGCACAACCTAGTAGCCATTATGTGATTCGCTCTGAAATACAGTCTCGTGGATCTGAAACTGCCTTATTATAAGTATTTGCCGAAAGCCGTGCTCAAAAATGACGGCGCAAGGCTCTACTGGTACCGGACCTTCATCACGGACAGGACTATTCTTGCGATTAAGCCTGATATTGTGCTGATGGACCGGCATAGTCAAAGATATTTTTGTTCATTACCATTTCATATGACGAGAACCCAGCGAAAGCCGAATCAGATAAGAAAACGAAATATCTGGAGGGCCAGGCTCACGAGTTGACCGACATGTGGGGTGGTTATTAGGTTAGGAATGTTACCTCAAATTCCGTATGCGTTTCTGTAAATGTATATCACGGTGTACATAATCGAAGGTTTTTGAGATGTCACCGTCTGTAATAAGTCAAAACAGCCATATTTATGCTTTTGTTTTTTCAGAACACATATTGTTTATTATCGCAGAGTAAATTGAATTTAGCTAAAAATACGTAAATTGATTCGTAAATAATTTTCTCCATTATTTTAGAAAACACGGGAAGCAAAGCAATCGGCCGGTAATTAAACATGTCTTCTTTATTATGCTTTTTATAAATTGGTTTAACTATAATCGTTTTCAGCCTTTCGGTAAATAGTCCCACTAATATTGCATTAATAATATAGCTAGGAGGTCCAGTTATGCTGTTGCAAAGAAATTTAATAACTTGCGTTGAAATACCATCAAAACCAAAAATAAATTAGTTTTTTAAAGATTTTACTATCCGTGTTATGTCTTGTGGTACAATCGGGGATATAAATATTGAGTGTGGGTTGTAATTTTTTTTGATGTCATCTGATACCTTTTTTGGTATACAAAACTGTTACCTGATCAATAAAAAAATTATTGAATGATATCTTTAGGGTTCGTTATTAACAATTGATCTTTTTATCTGAGAAATAGGTTTCATAGTTGTTTTGTTATTATTTATTATTCTGCCAAGATGTTTTGGTTTTATTTTTAGGTTTTTGGATGAGATGGTTATTTTGAGCTTTCTGCTTCAGTGTAAACATTTTTTAATCTTCGGTAATATGTACCTATAGAAATTGTTTTTATTTTCAAATGTTCATTTTAATCTCTTTTGCCACAATAAATGGGACTGCCTTTTGCTACAAATCCGAATGACACGTGACATCTAGTTCATTGATTTTTCAGTGCCTATCCCCTCGTCTGTCCAAACGCCACATTCTGGCGTCTCAAATAATATGCGCATCTGTCAAACGCCATAATATGGCGTCGAGTGATAGCAAACTATTTGTAACATTTGATATATTTAACATACATATGTATATAACATATATATCTGTTATACATAATCTGATGGCTTATTTAATAACGTTTCCATTGATATATGATTTTAATATACTTACTTAGTATATATATTATATACTTAGTGTACTTGTTATATACTTAATTAGTGCTTCGGAAAGTGCTCAACAGATGCGCCATATTGGCCAAAATGACCCCGAGATTCGAGTGGCATTCGAGCATAACTGACTTAAAAGGAAAACACAAATAATATAATAAAATAAATAAGTCGATAAAACTGTCATAAGCATTATTAGGGTCATCAGTAGGTACTATAAACGTCTGAAAATGATAACTGTTGCAGATATTTACTGACTGTATTTATATTTTCATTGACGTATTAAAAAAAATTAAATTTAATGAAATAGCTTCTTTTTCTTTAATGATTTTGATTTTTAGTTTCTGGAGATATTTCTAGATCTAAGTTAGGGTTACTTATCATTATTAGTATATTACACACAATATTCTTTAATCCATAGTTACTTAATCTTCCACTATATTTAGAAAACATACTATATCCTACACATGTAGAATAGATCAGGATTAGCATCTAATAGTTTTGCGTAGTTAAAAGTGTTGAGATCTAAGTACAATAAAATATTAAATATTTCTATCCTCTAATTAAACATAGCGTTAGCGAAATAATCTTTACATTTGTATGTTGGAAGGCACAGTACAATATTGGTATGTTTAATATTTTGTAAAATGTTCCTTATTTCTTCCTTAGTTATTTGTTTTTCGAAAATCTTCTTCTCCTATAATAAAAATTACGCAGTAGTCGTTTTTCGTAAAGTTTATTATTTTTTAATCAAATTGCTAATAAGCTGTAATATTCTACAATTAGGGAAAAAGTAGTGGCATATCTCGGTATTCAAAAATGTATCCTCAGCAATAGATAATAGTTAGTTCAGCAATAGATAATAATAGTTTTATTGGCACTTTTTACATTTTTTGACATGTTTTAATTTAATGTTCGTTGTTTCGCTTGATTTAATTTTATTATCTTGTTGAGTGATAGTAGGATTAGTCATTGGTTTTTGACTAATTGATGTAATAGGAATTTTGTTAAGCCAGTTTTGTGACTTTTTAGTGGATCTATTGAGTGGAGTGGATTTTCAAACTTTTTTAGGAGTATCCACATCGTTCGTTAATTTTTTGGTGGTTTTTTTTTTAGAACTGCATGTTTTTATCCTAAATCCTGGACGGCTTTTTTATATCGTGATTTTCTGTGGGCCAGTTATTTATTTCTTCTTGAGCTGAATTAAGTTGTAGGGTGAGATGTTCTATTAGTTCTTTAAGTTTTTGAATTAGTATGCTATTTTCATCACCTGATAATTTCGGTAAACTACAAGTAGTGCCATCTCGTTTTGAATCATCTGAACTAATTTCACCACAAGTAAGATCTTCTGACATAGATTGAGTACGTGTTTTCCGAAATTTTATGTTATCGCAGAAATTCATATTGCAATTTTAATTAATGCATTTTAAAATTAAGTAGCACTATTAAAAGTCGTTAAAAACCAGTTTGGCAGAAATCGCGAATGATCGGGAAGTATTGGATTCTTTTGTACACACAACAGCCACAAGGGGCAAGTTGATTGTTTTAGGTACGCTTATGTGAGGTAGGTCAAGATCTAGAACAGTAATTAAATATTTTGATTTTTTTTTGCTTCACTGTACAGAAACGTGTAATTAAATTAAAACAGCTTTCACTGTGTTAACAGCCGTTTCACTGGCTTTAAAATGGTACTAAATTTGAAAGTATTGGTGAACTTTTTATTAGCAATTGCAAAATAAAAAATAAGAGATGACATATCGGTGTTGTAGCAACGAGCTTCTGTAAGTCTACGTTTTTTGTATTCTGTAGATATTGACTTAATTTCGTTTATTTTTATGTTTACTATTATTTTGTAACTTCAATTAAACACTATGCTCGTCATTTAGTGAAGCAAAATAAATCAAAAAAAAAAAAAAGAAATGATGTATACAATATAATATAAAATGTGTTCATGTTACGGCTAGGTGGCTTCATTATTATGATAGAATTTTTTTATTAAAAAATTAATTTTTTTTTTTTTTTTTTTTTTCGATCAGCCCCGGCTTCGCACGAGGGATTTCTAGATGTCGATAACAGCGCCACCTACCGGGTAGAATTTTCGGGGATCCAAAATATCCAGAGACCCAGTTATACGTACACAGAAAATTTAATTAAAATCGTTGGAGCCTTTTCGGAATTTTAGCGAGACTGTGGACATAATTGATTTTTATAAATTTAGATTAAAATATAAGACTTTTCTACAAATCTAATTCAAAAATAAAAATAATAAATTCATCTTATTAAATATAAGTTAGAAATAACGTTGGCGAAAAAAGGAAAATTAGATTTTAAATATAAAAATCTATTGGAGTTTTTATAAATCATTTATGTAGAAATAAGAATATTTGATACAAAGCAACCGAAGAATAAAAAATAATCGTTTCCGATGTGACAAGGAAACTTTGACGGCGACACTCAACTTTGCGTTCTCTTTGAACTTGCTTAGTGATCTAAGCAAGTTATTGTACGTCAGTGATATTTTCGCTAACAATGATATTTCACATTTATTTTTCTTATAAACTTATCAAAAATAAGAGCCGTTGTCTAAGCAAGAATATTGTATTTTACCAATAGCCATAATTTGAACTTTGATTCAAAGGTATTGTCATACAAATAGTAAGTATTATTATATATCATCATTATCATCATCATCGTTACAGTCCTTCACAAGTCCACTGCTGAACATGGGCCTCCCCAAAGGAACGCTACAAAGCACAGTCCTTAGCCACCCGCATTCATCAACTTCCCACATGTCTTGCCAGGTCGTCACTCCATCTAGTGGGGGTCGCCCTAAACTAGATTAAGTGACGATTATTGCCTGTATAAATATATATTAAAAAATATATTAAAACAGCAGAAGGCTGATATTCCACCTAATCGTAAGGTTGTCCTGCAGCCTACAAAGGGTTTCCCATAAGGTGTGGAGGTGTTTCACATTTTTTTTATAATAATGAAGTGACAAACAAACTTACAATCCACTTGGTTGTGACTACTAAAATGCCATAGTACATGTACACCTGCAGCCATCATCAAACAAAAAAAACTACACATGCGTTTTCACCCCTTAGGAATAAGACGGAATACCTCACAGCCTTTGTAAGCTTTCAGAATGGAACACAGCAGTGCAAGCACTGCTATTTGATCACAGAAAGGGTAGTACGCACCCAGACTAACTCTTAGGCAGTAGACGAGTTCTTCCAGCAAGTATAACTCATAATATTGATAACTTATCAAAATATAACCAGAACAAGTTGAAACCCTGGCCCTCAGCTAGTAGAAAGCTTCACCTGAACCTTTTAAATAGAACAACAGTGAGTTCACTGGTTCATGGCAGCGAAAATAGAAAAGATGGTGCTCAAACTAACGATGAGACATAGAAAAAGTGCTGCACGTATTTTAAGTAACCCGTATACCAAGCCAAAATTATGCGCAATTTACAATTTGTACTAGCTGCGCACCTAAAATATGCATCTAAACGCATTTGCAACCAACATCAGGCTTTAAGCATATGTGTGCGCCAAGCAGGGGAATATATTAGAATAAATATTTTTTATTCAATATGGATTACATGTAATTCTTAATAAAAGTCATTTTTTACTTTACCACTGGTTCGGAAAAAACCTCTGTCTTGGGCGGGACCAGCAAGACCCAGTGGGACATTTTTGAATTAATTTTACATAGGGAATAATTACAAAATATTTGCAAAATTTATTTTAAAAACAGCTTGGAAGCGATCACTTAATTCTCAGGGGTTATTATCAACCATGTATTCATTTATATTATAATTGCCCTTTTTATACAGTTTTTCTTTTTTAATTAAATATTTAAATTTGCTAAGAGAGAGACCTTGTACATTTGCTGGAACTTTGTTGTAATAGCGCATACATTGCCCCAAGAATGAATGACTGACTCTGACAAGAAAGTTTTATCAATAGCTTGTGTTTATTCCTATTGTTTACAGAGTGTCACTTTTTTACTAAAACTACCTACCTTTGTTTTTGTCAACATACATTAAATTTTCGTGAATATACTGAGAGGCCAAAGTTAATATATTTATTTCTTAAAATTTCTAAATCTATGATATAATATGTAGAAGCTTCCCGCGGAATTTCCATTGAAGTTATTTAGAAAGATGTGAAAAGAAATAGAATATAATTTTAGGCTTTTTATTATTAATTAATCAGTTGCTGGAAGTTGCATAAAGTTATTTATAGCGGTATCATAACCATAGGGTGTATAATTTATACTGAAATAGGTTAATTAGAAAAGACTAGGTGGCTTTTTCTCTGCCTAAGAATCCGTCTGGGTAAGAAAGCATAGCGTGCACTGCATTGATTTAGTTTTGATGGTATAAGGAGACATTCTATCTTAAACCCATCGATACAATAGTATAATAAGTCTATGCTTAAACCTCAGAAGTGGCAACGCATCTACAGCCTTCTTTTTCCGAAGTTAGTTGCAAATGTTCATGGGCGGCATTAGCCATGGTAAGTACCATTAGGTGAACTGTAAGTCTGTTTGTTACATCAATATTTAAAAAAAAAAACAATCTGTAGACGTTCTACTATCACAATTGATATTATTGATAAGGCTTCGATTATTATTTCACTTGTTTTAATATTTTTAGTGATATTTCTTACTTTAATTGTAAGTATTATGGGAAAAGGATCTGTAATATAAATAGAAAATTTAAATCTTAAATCACTGAATAAATAATAGCACTACGTACTTTAAGTAAGAACTTAAAAAGCTTCGTTAAAAGGAGGAACGGTAAATTAAATAATAAAGTAAAGTTGGCATCCTGACTAGCACTTCTTGTCGCTATCGACTAATGAGGGAACTTTGTAACTAGGTTGCGAATATTAAGTAAGGCGAATAAGACGTGAGACGAGAAGAGAGATAAATAATTTATTCCTTATTATAAATAGTAATATTAAATGGTTAACACACTATTACTTTGACAAGACTAAACTTTGATTCCGTCTCAGCCGTATAACTAAAGCATTACGTTGAAATTTAAGTAATATATTGGGTGCGTTTGGCAGAAAAAAGCGCTAGCAAGCGCTTACAAGCGCTGAAATAGTTTTCGGCCAGGACACGATTGCTACTTCAGTAGCGCTGACACAATCCGCCATTTTGCTTATTTAATTTGTTTGTTTTGAAGTAGAGTTTATAAGTTGTTTTGTGCAATATTTTAGTTTTAAGTAATATAATGACTGAATAAACATATACATGTTATTAAAAATTCATGATTGGTAAGTTTTTAATATGAATACTTTACAAACATATGTTTAAATTAGGTTAAGTTCCCCGGTTAAAACTGACATCGTGTCCTGGAGGAAAATAGCTGATTACGATTTGACAGCGCTTACCGCTTACGATCGCCATTTTGCTTACAAGCGCTTGCTAGCGCTTTTTTCTGCCAAACGCACCCATTCTCTTCGGCGATGTCAGATTGACTGTGGGTATGGACGGTATTTTGAGAAAACTTATAAGTTGTTATGGAATTCCAAAAAATTGCAACAGTCATCTTTACCAATTACATATCCTCATCCATAACTTTTCGACGCGCTGTTAGGATGATGATGATGATGTTTCACAATTATTATAACATCGAAATAAACAACTGCGTATAAACAACTCTTGAAACTTGATTCATTTATCATAATTTATTCATAATGCACCGGAAGCCATTAAACTTTTGAGTTTTGGCGTGAGAAGAAATTACTTAGAGTAACTTTAACTTCTTGGTTTTTAAATTATTTTAGTCATCAAAAATGACTGATGAAACTTCGCGTTTAATTTAACTTATTTTTAATTCTCATCGTATCGGTTGCTTTACAGCATATATGTTCACGTGGTCAAATTAGTAAAATATGTAAATAAAATTAATAGCGATAAAATCCGTAAAATTAATTTCCATTCAATTTCAAGTATTTGTGTAAACTTAAGAATTCGTTATGAAAGCGAAATTATTATGTTTTTAATCGTATAATTAATATGATAAAACACTTGATAGTTACTGGGGTGCATAGATTAATGATCATTGATGTAATTGACGTAATTTGCCGTGTAGTGGCGGTTGAGAATATCCACTACCCCATATCTTCCCGTGGGTGTCGTAAGAGGCGACAGAGGGAGACAGGCAGGAGATGGGCAGCAGCATCTTTCTGATAACAACTGTGTTATAATAAAAAACTGCGGTTGCCAACCCGCTCGCCAAGCGTGGCAACTATGGCAAATATCCCCCCATGAATAACGACGCAAAAAAACGGCCCCCCAGTCCCCGGCGGCCCCGCTATTCCTGGCTACGGTGGCGACCATGGTAACGGCGGGGCAGGGGGTGTTAAGAATCTCCGGTGGAGGTTCGGTTGCCACCTACGATGACTTGACCTGGCAACTTATAACGCACGCACCCTGAGGACTGACTAAGAATCTCCGGTGTTGATGGGAGACTTCAACGCAAAACTAGGCACAAGAGAAGGCGGTGAGCTGAAGTTAGGGAATTTTGGAGTAGGGCAACGGAACCGTAGGGGCCAGCAGCTGGCTGACTTTATGGAGAAAGAGGGACTCTTTATGATGAACTCTTTCTTCCAGAAGCGGCCCCACAGGAAGTGGACCTGGTCGAGCCCCGACGGTTCGACAAAAAATGAGATTGACTTCATTATGACGACCAGACGCCAACTGTTCAGTGATGTCTCAGTGATCGCAAGGGTGAAAACTGACAGCGATCACCGAATGGTTAGAGGCACACTGAACCTAAATGTTAAGTTGGAGAGGTCTCGTCTAATGAAGTCAACGCTCCGTCCCCCTCGTGCTCTAATCCGGAATCCCGAAACCTTTCAGCTCGAGTTACAAAACCGCTTTCAGTGCCTAGAGGATTTTTTTTTTTGCAATGCAGTGGACGATATGAATGACAAGCTCGTGGAAACTGTCCATGCGGTCGGAGCTAAGTTCTGCAAGACCCGCCGCAAAAGAACACAAAAACTCTCCGATCACACTCTTAATCTCATGGCTGTTAGACGGGAGATGAGGCTGCAATCGTCAACAGATTTGACAGCATACAGGCAACTGAACAGACAGATCTCCAAATGCATGCGGCGAGACTTACGCAACTTTAATACTGCTCGTATTAAAGAAGCGATCGAGCGGAACCAGGGCTCCAAAGTCTTTGCCAGAGATCTGTCTGCCAGAAAGAGCCAACTGTCAAGGCTTAAGACTGAGTGTGGCAACATCGTTTCCGGGACACCTGAGATTCTGAGTTAGATTGAGAGGTTCTATGGGCAGCTGTACACATCATCGTTGAAGCCACACGCAAGTGTGAGTAACGATCCAAGAGCAAGTCTTATCCGACACTATTCCGATGATATCCCGGACGTCAGTCTGAGCGAGATTAGATTGGCTCTCCACCACTTTAAAAACGGCAAGGCCCCGGGCGAGGATCGAATTACAGCGGAGCTTCTGAAAGCGGGTGGAACACCGGTACTTGAAGTCCTTCAGAAGCTCTTCAATTCCTTCCTCCATGGTGGCAGTACTCCGGAGGCTTGGAGCAGAAGCGCGGTGGTCTTGTTCTTTAAGAAAGGCGACAACGCTCTCTTGAAGAACTACAGACCGATTTCCCTTCTGAGCCGCGTCTACGTGCTGTTTTCGAGAGTCATTACGAATCGTCTCGCACGCAGACTCGACGACTTCCAGCCTCCCGAACAAGCCGGTTTCCGAAAAAGCTTCAGTACCATAGACCACATACATACCCTGCGGCAGATTGTACAGAAGACTGAAGAGTACAATTTGCCACTTTGCCTGGCGTATGTGGACTATGAGAAAGCCTTTGATTCCGTCGAAATTTGGGCGGTGCTACAGTCTCTTCAGCGATGCCTAGTTGACTGTTGGAATATTGAAGTGCTGAAGCGTTTGTACAGTAGGGCTACGATGGCTATCCGAGTACAGAACCAGAGTACGAAACCTATCCAACTGCAGAGAGGTGTAAGACAGGGTGATGTTATATCCCCGAAACTCTTCACCGCTGCGTTGGAAGACGTTTTCAAGCTACTGGACTGGAAAGGATACGGTATTAGCATCAATGGCGACTACATCACTCACCTTCGATTTGCCGACGATATAGTCCTTATGGCAGAATATCTAGAGGACCTTAGCACTATGCTCAATGACCTCAATGGTGTCTCCCAACGGATAGGTCTTAAGATGAACATGGACAAAACAAAGATCATGTTTAATGTCCATGTCACACCTATGCCGGTAGTTGTTGGGAGCACTATGCTCGAAGTTGTTGACGAGTACGTTTACCTGGGACAAATAGTCCGACTAGGTAAGTCCAACTTCGACCGAGAGGTCAATCGACGGATTCAACTCGGCTGGGCAGCGTTCGGGAAATTACGACACATCTTCTCGTCAGGTATACCTCAATCTCTGAAAACTAAAGCGTATAACCAGTGCGTGTTGCCAGTGATGACTTACGGATCTGAGACGTGGTCCTTCACCGCTGGCCGTATGGCCGAGGACGCTCAAGGTCGCTCAGCGAGCTATGGAGAGGGCTATGCTCGGAGTATTACTGCGTGATAGACTCAGAAATGAGGATATCCGCAGTAAAACCAGGGTGACCGACATAGCCCAACGGATTAGTAAGCTGAAGTGGCAATGGGCCGGCCATATAGCTCGAAGAACCGATAACCGATGGGGAAGAAAGGTTCTCGAGTGGCAGCCTCGTACCGGTAGGCGTAGTGTAGGGCGCCCCCCCACTAGATGGAGTGACGACCTGGTAAGACATGCAGGAAGTCGATGGATGCAGGTGGCTCAGGACCGTGCTTTGTGGCATTACTTGGGGGAGGCCTATGTTCAGCAGTGGATTTGTGAAGGGCTGTAATGATGATGATGATGATGATGATGATGTAATTCGGACAGATTTTTGATAATGGACAACGTTCTGATTATCGTAAGGTAAAATTTATAAAATATATAAAATATAGACGTAGCCTTCTTTTACTATGATATCAGGACATCAAACACCTCAGTCTTCCCATGATCATGGCTGCAATACAGCAACCGAAACATCAGGAATTAAAAGTAATGAACGTGAAAAACCCGTAAAATTAGTTTCATTCAAAGTTCTTAAAACTGTTCGACGAGGTAAATCCATTCAGACTCAGAGGGTCACGTCAAGGTAATTATTAAACTATTTGATCTCAACTAGTAGAGCTAATGTCGATTACGCGCTACATTGCCTTGCCTCTATTAAATATTTCAAATTAGGAAACAAGATCACTTTTTGGGTGTGAAAAAGAGGACGTCCTTTAAAATAAAGGACATTTGACAACCTTCATTGTCATTTTCATCATTACAGTCCTTCACAAGTCTACTGCTGAACATAGGCCTTCTCCTTGGAATGCCACAAAGCACGGTCTTGAGTCACCTGCATCCATCGACTTCCTGCATATCTTACCAGGTCATCACTCCATCTAGTGGGAGGTCGCCCTACTCTACGCCTACTGGTTCGAGGCTGCCACTAGAGAAATTTATTTCCCCGTCGGTTGTCGGTTCTCCAGGTCTCTACACTCACAATACGTATTACGTGTATGTTACAATATGTATTATATTAAGAGTACATGCAGAAAGTCAAGAATGACGGTGACTCAGGATTGAGTTTTGGGGGATGCCTAACTTCATTAGTGAACTTGTGAGGGAGGGGCTGTAACTGATTAAGGGATGGAAAAGTTTATTCAACTTCAAATCTTCTCAGTACTTTTGTTATCTGGGGAAGACTTCGTTAAAATACTTCCTTAGACGTACGTACGTAACTTGTTTCCTGTTGATATCAATCTGATAGAAAACTAACTTGAAATCCATCACGGCACTGCAGCTTTAACAGCGTAAATCGTTGATTCATTCGAGCAAATCTAACTCTAGATAGACATAAAACAACAAAACTAGTAGCTATACAAAGTTTTAAAATTACGCCTCTAAATTAAATGTTAAGCTCCAAGCTTTTTATTCAATTGAAGCTTGCTTAAAGCTGTTATTAAAGTCAAAATCTACACCGCAACCCAAAAACAAACCTTCTCAATGAAGAACTGGCAAGACATTTTGGGGTCTATTTAAAGCCATGTTACAAATTCATTAACAAAAAAGAAACTTTTAAAAATAGAGATAGGAATGATTCGGTGGTTTTTTCGTGTAGAAAGTATGAATGAGGAAAGAGTAACGAAGCAAACTTATAATGCAGAAGTAAATAGTAGAGTCGGCAAGAACGACCTAGACGAAAGCTTATTAACCAAACTGGCAATAACTTGAATATGGACAAAATTATGAATACCCTTAATCAAAACTTTTCAAGACAGTACTATTAAGCTGCAAGTTATTGCGTTTTGTGGTGTTAATCAACTGGATAGAAGCTAAACCTCCTAAAGATTTATATACTGAATTTATTTTTCTATATTGTGGTGAGCAAATTCTTGTTGTTAAACTAGTTGAATTTCTTCTAAGGTTTTCTATCCGAACAGTTTTGTATAACTGTGTTTTATTTTCATAGTTCTGCAACTTTTTTTAAGGAAGTATGTTCAAGATTTAAGTTATCAATCTCATTGTTTGCCGTTATTAACTCCTGAGTAATTTTTTCTAAAGTAAATTTTAAATATTCAGCTTCCGTAGAATCTTATGTACCAATACAGGGCAGGCTTTGATAAATGTATTATCAAGGAAATATTCATCACTCATTTGATTATATAATCTAGTTATATTTCTTTGTGTTATGTTGTCGTAGTCTTCCTCCTCCATTTTTATTTGGAATCATTTGCTTTTTATTTGCGCACTCCAGTGTCAAAACTCCAAAAATTATTTTTCCATTTGCGATATTGTGAGGTCGTGGTATAAGTATAATTTATGTAAATTTGGTCATAGAATCGTTTTTTAATAACCGATGGCGTTCATATTGTATAATGTATTAGTAATAATTTTAATATGCTTGCCTTATTTCACAAAGTGAAATAAATTTTGCGATCGAACTTGCATTGCTCGTGGTGCAGCAGACTTTTTGTGCTATGCCAGCTATGGTTATTACCCAAATACGCTAGCATAATTATCAGTTAAAGTTTGAATTTTTCAATATTAATGTTTTGCTTTTTATTAGCGCGAGTTTTCTGTTATGACTGGTCAAATTCAAACTATAGTTATTTCACAAACACCCACTTTTCAATTTTTTTTCCAGGTAATGTTGTATATGAATTTAAAAAAATGAGGATTATATTAATTTTGTTCACTTTGTTTCCATTCTAAGTTATTTAGCATCTTTTTTGTCCAATTAAAACATAAAAATTCTTCATAATTATAGCAAGCAACTTTTATACTGTCACAGGTCAACAAATGTGGACTGTTTTAATGATGATGAATAATGATCAATTAAAACTGTAATTTTTGTTTCTTATTTGACCTATTTTTAACTTACTGTGTGCTTTATTTTCTGTTATGTATTATGTTATATGTGTAATTTATAAATAAACGCCGAGCAAAGTTGAATTTAATGCTCTGGCACCCTTTTTTATCTCTTTCAATTGACAATCTCCTTCTGATTTCATCTCCAGGTTTTTAATAATGTTTGTTAAGTATTTTAATAATGTTTGGGATTTACACTTGCTAATAAATCAATACTTTAATAAAAAACTGCACCTGCCTACGATGCTATTTTTAAGAAAGAGATTTTAAAATGCAGACAATTTTTATAATAAAAAACGTAGTTAAATTATACATGGTGTTTGGGATTTATACATGCAATGAATTTATTTTCATTTGAGTACCAAATTGTACAAATTCACCTGATTCACTCGAGTGAAAAAAAAGTGTTCGAGTCGCATCACCATTCTAAGAATAAAGTCTGTGTTTATAAATATTTTTTAGCAAAATTAAAAAGTTTATAGATGTTTGTTTACAAGACAAAAATATCGTCTCTTCGATGCAGAAGTGTTTAACATAATATGGATATTATCATACAGGTTGGCCAAATATTAACATTCCACATTATGTGTCTCTATTTATTATTATTTTTGTGGTAAAATTCGCTAATTACATCCGAAAATGAAAACTGATGAGAATAATTAATATTTATTTATGTAATACAAGAATTTACTTTTTATCTAGGATTTTGGAAAATTAATAAAAAAATAAGTCGCTCGCGTCCGTAGGCTTTGACCACCTAATCCTAGGCCCACCCTACACGTGTCCCCCGGGTGGTGTTAAATGAGCGACAAGCCGATAGCACAGACTCGGCTCCTCGCCGTGGTAGCGGCGTTAAATATACCATCCCATTCGCCCCATGAGGAATCAAATTAAAGAAATGGCCCCGAGTTCCCGGCGCCCCTTTAATGGGGCAGGGGTGCGAAGAATCTCCGGGAGGAAAACCGGCGACGAGGCTCGCCACCCGTCACGTTCTGTCTCCCGGAGGGGCGAAAAGTGGATTTCAGAGGCCCGTCTGGCTACGTTGAATGTATGTGGAGCAATGAATGATAAAATGGATGAAGTATGCGAGGTGATGTATGATAGAGGAATAGATTTGTTATGTGTAAATGAGACGAAACGGAAGGGGAAGGATGTCACTACACATGGCATGTATACCGCATACTGTTCTGGTGTAGACGAGCTCGAGCGGGCATGCCAGGGAGTAGGTATCATCCTATCAGAAAGAATGGTGCAATGTGTGAAAGAGTATAAATGTGTAAGCCCAAGACTGCTATGGATACGATTGAAAGTGGGCTTAAAGAAGTTGTTTGTGCTAGGGGTCTACGCCCCAGACATGTCTAAACCCACTCATATCCGAGAGCAGTTTTGGGAAATGGTAAAGATGGTATTAATGAAATGTAAGGGAAATGAAAATGTTGTTATGCTAGGAGATTTTAATGGAAGAGTTGGCGTGAGGAGGCTTGGTTATGAAAGGATATTGGGAACGTTTGGTGATGAAAGTATAAATGAGAATGGTGAAAGCCTCCTCACTGTATGTATGGAAAAGAATCTTTTTGTGACGAACACTTTCTTTCGCCACAAGAGGATTCACATGTATACTTGGGAAAGAGGTGATGATAGAAGTATGATAGATCTCATAATTGTGGATGAAAGAATGAGAGGCGCAGTGGTGGATACAAGGGTTTACCGGGGGTTAAACGTAGGAACGGATCATTTTTTGGTTTTATGCCGAATTAATGGTCTATTCAGGCGGTGGCGCCATCGGTCATCTGTGTCTACCACTGCCTTACAGCGTATCAGAACAGAAAGATTACAAGATGAAGGTGAGAAAAACAAGTTTAAATGTAGACTGAAAGAAAACGTAAGTGGTTTGGATGAATTATGTATGAATGAGTTCGACTTGGAGAATGTATGGCAAAATGTTAAGAAAGGTTTAGTAGATGCAGCTACCGAAGTATGTGGTGTTAGTAAAAGAAAGAATGAAAGGAAAAATAATACTTTGTGGTGGGATGATGAGATACGTACGGAAGTTGAAGCAAAGAAGAGAGCATGGCTAGATTTACTAGCAACTAAGGCTGGTAATTCCAGCGGTACGAATGATGATTTTGAAAGAAAAAAGGCAGTCTTTAGACATCTAAATAAAAGAGTAAAAGAAGTAGTTGAAAGGAAAAAGCAAGAAAGAACGGATAAGAATGATAGAAGAATATCGGATAACTTCCAGGCAAATATTAAAATGTTCTGGAAACTCGTAAGAACTACCAGGGGACGTTCAAAACAGCCTATAATGAATGCTATAAGAGATGAGAATGGCTATATTCTGAATGATGAAGTTTTGAGTTTAAAGAGATGGAAGGAATATTTTGAAAGCATGTTTATGAGTGAGGAGACAACGTATGAACTGAATGAAATAGGAACTCCGAAAGAAGAGAAAGGAGGTAGCGAGATAAGTATAGATGAAATAATGAAAGCAATGAAAAGCATGAAAGCAGGTACGGCTGCCAGTTATGATAGAGTTTCACTCGAAATGCTAAGGGCTGGAGAGAAAGTGGTGGCAGGCCTGCTGCACACCTTGTTTAATGTATGCTGGGAACTGAAGCGGGTACCGGGAGACTGGTGCAAAGCCGTGATAGTCCCAGTATATAAGGGAAAAGGGTCGCAGCAAGACTGTAAAAACTACCGCGGCATCAGCCTCCTTAGCATCGTGGGAAATTTGTATGCCAAGGTACTAATTGAAAGGGTCATGAAAGAAACCGATGGAAAAATTTGGGATGTGCAAGCGGGATTTAGAAAGGGAATGGGATGTACAGATCAAGTCTTCTCCATGCGCATGATCGCGGAGAAGTTTTTGGCCAAAAACCAAAAGGTTTTTTGTGCGTTCATGGACTTGGAGAAGGCCTATGACAGAGTGGATAGGAATGTGCTGTGGCAAACACTGAACTCATTTGGGTTGAGCGCTGGCTTGATACAGGCATTGGAATCTCTTTATAGGGACTCTAGTGCTTGTGTTAGGATCAACGGGGTCTACTCCGACTGGTTTGGCATCCATAAAGGTGTCAGACAGGGCTGTGTGGCTTCCCCGTGGTTGTTCAACCTATTTATGGACAGTTGTTTGCAAAATTTGAAAGTTGAAGAATGCGGATTAAGAATGGGTGAGTTAACCATCAAATGCCTTTTGTACGCCGATGATCAAGTTATTCTTGCGTCGTCGGCGGCTGAGTTGCAAATGATGGTTACATTAATGAACAGATCATTAAAAGAAAGGGGTATGAAAGTGAACGCAAGTAAGACGAAAATTATGGTTTTTGAAAGAGATGAAAGTAAAACGATATGTGAAATAAGAATAGAAGGGGAGTTGATCGAGCAAGTAGATGAGTTTGTATATTTGGGTTGCGTATTTAGCAGGGATGGGAGATATGATAAGGATATAGAACGACGAGTGAACGCAGGAAACAGAGTAAATGGGGCCCTGCACTCTATTGTCAAGAGTCAAAATGTGTCAAAAAAGGCACGTATGGCAATTCACAATGCTGTGTTGGTCCCTACTTTAACGTATGGTAGTGAAAGTTGGGTGTGGCAGAAGAAGCACGAGAGTAGAATAAATGCAGTAGAAATGCGGTCGTTAAGGAGTATGTTAGGGCTGAATCTGAATAACAGGGTGAAGAATTGTGTGATAAAAGAAGACTGTGGTTTGGAAGATGATGTTGTGACCAGGATTAAGAAAGGAATGCTTCGGTGGTTTGGTCGTGTGGAAAGAATGGATGAGGAAAGAGTGACAAAGAAAATTTATGTTGCAGAAGTGAATGGCAGAGTCGGAAAGGGACGTCCTAGGCGAAAATTTATCGACCAAATTGGCGATTTATTGAAAACGGGCCAAATTAGGAGTACCCTTAACCGACGAGCATGCATGCGTAGATGTATGGATGTGAAGGAGGCGAGAGAGGTGTGTCAGGATCGTGCCAAATGGAAGTCTGTAGTCTCTGCCTACCCCTCTGGGTGACAGGCGTGAGTGTTTATGTATGTATATGTAATAAAAAAATAATCCAATAAAAATAGTCATAGTATATAGTAGTCATATAGTGTTAAACTGATATTAAATGTAACATCACAAGGAACATTCAGGTAATCGCGAAACTATTCAAGTGGCTTATCGAGCGTCAATAGTAAAAACTTAAATGAAGATTTACAAAATATGCTAAGTTCGACAAAATGTGTTCCGCGTACATAATTAATTCCGCTTAGCAATTAGGTAGTTCTGAGAAAGTCTTTGAATTCAGTCCAATATGTTTCTTCAATTTTGCAACGCAAATTCATGATGCCTTGTTAGTATAAATTCTGATATACAATATGTGTATATATATATATATGTATATATATATAAATATATGTTGCGCGCCATAGTAGATGCCTGATAAATGGCACTAGCGCCCTCTAGTATCGAGTAGCAGTACTAAGTTTTCTAGAAAATTCTATCCTAGAACTTTCTACAACTAGTCGGTCGGGACCGGTATGTGCTCGAACATTTTAGATGTTTCAGTGGAAAAGGCCTATATAAGGACAGTAACGAAAGCGACCGAGGCAGTATTAAATTGACAATATAAGCGAATACTCCTAAGCGATATAACTGCAAACTTAAGTGTTTATGTGTATTATTAGTGTATTTTAAGGTGTAAATGGTGTTTGAAAGAACCTCGAGCAACGCCCTTACCATAAGTTGCTGAGAATTACTACATCATAGCTGTAACGTTTTCATGAATACAATAGAGTAGAATAATTTTTATCTATATTGATTACATGGTATATATTGATTACATAAGAGCCGTGGTGGCTCAGACGGTTAGCGCTCGCTGTAAATTTCACAGTATTCAATTTAATGATTTAAAAAAAATATTTTAGGTACCTCAGGCCAAATGTATTCGAATTCTTAAAAAATACACTTTGGGAATGTCAAAAACTGCGTCAGCGAGTAGGAGCTTTACGCTTTCTAAAGTAGCCTAAGACGGACGTCAAGGAATCGTAAAGTTGGGTTTAAAGTGTAGTTAATATTTAAGGGCTGAGTTTTCAACCTCCACACAAAATTTTACTCTTATGAAAACATAACATATATAAAATAGTTCGATGTTACTCTTTTACATTTAGTCAGTTTTTAATTAATTCGATGGCTCATTTTATCTTATGATTGAATAATCAGCCCTCAGAAGAGCATGTAATTGGATAAGGATAAATAAAGGTTGTGTAAGAATAGTCTCGTCGAATAATAAAACTCCCGATATAGATCGTGAGTTTTATCACATCGTGCACATTTCTACCTTAAGAATCTACCTTAAGAGACTGTTTAATCCGAATATACCTTCAAAATTTACGAGTACGAGAAAGTTTTATTGTCATTTGTTTCTAAAATCAGTCTCACCTCTACTCGGTACTAAATAACTGACGTGGCTTCGGTGGTAAACTGATTTGTAAAATTTCACACATCGCTAAAATAGACCAGTATTATCTAAACGACGCGACGTTATGTATGCTCCTGTGTGCTACGCGATATAGGCATATAAACGTGTATTATTTGGAAGATTTGTTAATAATTAGTTGTATAGTCCATCCGAAAAAGCTAAACTAAAATTTCAACAACCCGTTAAATTTATACGCGGGTATCGCCTATATATTGGTAAGCCCATTGGTGAGCGGCTAGCCGGTATGGGAACATGAGCGTGCAAAACTTGAATGATTTATTTATTTCTAGCTTTTACCGCTGGCTTAGGTTTAGCAATAATATTTGTAAAAACCTGCCGAAATTAGCAAAACAAATAAAGTTTAGCAAAAAATTGCAAAACTTTTCTTTTTGACGTATAATTTGTTTGGACGATTTTCCCATGTGATTGTTACAAACAGGCAAGCTTGTAAACATATAGCTGTCATACTAAACTCTGCGCTCAATCCCATTACCATTGCGTATATATGAAATATTATGTACCCAGAGTTTATTAATGGTGTTCGTGCCATCAGTCCATGTCCATCTATCTATCATCAAGGTGCTTCCCTAAACCTCCCAGTTCTTACACATTTTTAAACATTTTTTTGAAATTTTACAAATAGAAAACCTTATCCAAATAGGAATCGTCATTTATAAATCTAACGTTAGATCACAGAATAAATATTAAATGATAAACATTTATATACTAGTTATAACAATATGTTAGTACCTATATCTACGAGCGCTAACGCGACTTACATCGAAATAATTATCTAGTTATTTAAATATTTAATTTACGCCAGCGCGTTGCGATAAAGGAAGCCTAAATGAATGTGATAAATTTGAATATGGAAAATATCAAAAAAAGGTCTCCGACAAATATAGATGTTGTAAAACGTGTGTGTTGTATATTGTAACTTCTCATTAAGTGAAATGTATATTTCTTTTGAGAATAAAATATCTTTAACAATAAAACCGCCAACGGGAGGAGCATCAAATGTGTAAATTGTCGGGCACCAGGAACTCCAATACGATAGTTTTACACCCTATTAAAGTTCACTGCTGAACATGGGACTCCCCTATATAATTCCTCATAGGGTATAATGGTTCATGGGGATAATTGCCGCAGTTGCAATATATGCAGGTTCCGATTTCAGGTTTTGGCAGGTTGGAAATTGCAGTATGTTTCTTAAGTTGTGATTAGGAAGATGCTGCTGCCCACGTCCATGTTTGTTTCCCTCTGTAGCCTCTTACGACGCACATGGAACCATATGGAATAGTGGATATTAACCTTTGAATTCAATACGAATTTTATTTCGTTATGGGGGATTTTAATTGTTCGTTTATTAAGCTAATTCCTTAAAAGAACCGACAACGCATATCCATTTTGTTTTTTAATTGATAAGACTTAGAATTATATGAGTGTGGTCCAGACTCTAATATGTTTTGTGTTGCCGGTACTTACCATCAATTGGTATATTATGTTCGCGTTAGACACCCTTAGAATTGTTTCTTTAATCGTCAGATAAAAGTTATCCATCAAATAAATTTTAGCTTGACTAAATATAGAAGTCAAATAATTGACCTATTTTAGCCAACTGCAAAACGGAGAAATATTTTTATCCAAGTGTATCTTCGTTTTTGTTTGTATGGTGGTACTCGATATCTTTGTCAATTGCAAGCCGATTTAATGATTCATTTTTTACTAAAAAAAAGGTTCTACTTCATAGGCGGTCTCAAATAAAGGACAAAAAATTTCTTGTAAGGGCGGTAAAATAGAGATATATTTTTTTAAAGTAACTATTTAAACGACATTCGAGCTTTTTCTTCGTACACTCAATAGGGACAAAAATAAGACTTTTATTAAAAAATAAAGGCCGACTTCATAGCTAAAAAGTAGTTTTTATATGTGTTAAGTTATGAAATAAATTTTTCCTTCTGAAGTTATATTCTGCTTCAAATTATAGAAATTATTTAAATATTTTGGCTTCTAAAAGTCTAATTTTATTCGAACATTTAACCTACGATTAACTTTTATATCAGATATCAAAAATCAGCATTACTTTTATAAAAAAACTTGAATAAAGTTAATACTTTCTTGCAACAACATTTGTTTTAATCTGCCAGTGTACGTACGGTTGTAAAGTTAAATTAAATTATATTGTTCTTTCTCTTTAAAGTTTTTGTGGAATTGTATTTCTCATTTCCTTGTTCACCAAATAGAAATAACTTACAACAGTTTATTATACTCAGCGAATACATTAAAAAAAACTAGAAAACATTTTTCGCTATAATAATAAATACATGTAAATATTTTGTCTCTATATAATAATAAATATTGGTATTTAAAGGTTTAAATATGTTGGCATACATGAACTTTACTTGACTTTTCTGCAAATTATGATCTGTTATCAGAACAACATAGTTTGTTCCGCTGAGGTACGGTTTTCGTCTGGAGCGTAGAATCCAGAAACTTTAGCTGTCGACGTAGGATTAATAGTATTGAATATGCCTATTATTCCTACAGTGTAACGGCAGCAGTTTATATAAGTCAGTAAATAAATAAATATATTTGATGAGTGTGTCACGATCGTGCCAAATGGAGTCCGTAGTCTTTGTCTATACCCTATGTTGACATGTCTCGTGATAAAGCAACATTTAAAAATACAAAATAGTGTTTACGAAAGTTTTTATGAAACTTTTTAGACTGTATTAAGATTAGTGACATTGTAACTGTGATATTCCTTAGTCTACTCAAAGGGGTAAAAAAATTTTTCAATAAATATTGTCTGTTCCATCTAAGAAGGACTACGCTCGCACGGAATACCAGCTCGATATAGCAGCATAATGCTGCTGTGTTTGTATAATGAATGTAGAGAACCGGAGACCCTTTTTACTGGAAACGATACATTCCAACTTAATTCTCGATGAATGAAGTTGGAATAACTTCATTCTGGATGGGGTGACAACGCATTTTGATTTTTAATACAAGTTAAAAGTCTATAAGCCAAAGTATTCATTTACCATATAGTGGTCTGTGGTGTTCGTCTGACACCCTCATTTCTATAAAAATATTTTCCTAAAAATAATATTTAGAAAGTAATACTTTTGTATATTTCTAAAAAGTAAATGTTCTATACTAATGAAATTTTTAATCAATATTTTAAGTGATAATCTGCTGTAAGGGAAAACATTGAAGAATTAAGAATATTCCGAGGACATGTGAAATCCGTTAATATGCTTTAGGAAAGCAGACCAATTTCCGACACCATATAACATGCTTTCAGCTATTTATTCATTTATTATATAAAGGTTATTATCTTATGGACATTATTTGACAATTATTTCTATTCTAGGACTGAAAAATAAATGTTTTCTTAATTTAGTTTATCACCGCGTGTATCATGAGTGAGCTAATTTTACCCTAAGGAATTAATAATCAATTAAGATGATAAAATAATACAGTTCTATTACATAATTTATGATACGAACACTAATAAATTGTATTTTAATTTTTTAGACAAATAGAGTGGTGTTGATTTCTTAAAATTAAAAACGCTATTGCTAAATATATCTACATCTTTTCTTTCAACCTCTGTTCAAAGAAACTTCAAAGAAACTCTAGTTACTCGTATATCTTGTAAGGTAGAATTATAGTATAGATATCTCTTAGCTAATTTTGTCACGAAAGATGAAACTTTTGATGGTGTAGGTGATCTAGTTGCTGCATTCAATCAATTTTTTTGTAATTAATCTGGGTAATCGATTTCTCTATTTACTAGTTTGACAGAAAAGTTTGAAATATGAAAAATAGTCTCTAAATATATACTATCTATTTATGTTTCGCGTTGATAGCGTATTAAGCGTGCTGTGTTTTGTCTATTATCGGATCCATGAGATATCTCAAGATAATCAGAAATGATAGCCGCCTTTACGACTCGCACGGGAGGAACTGGGGTGCTTGATGAATTACGTAGCTATCACACGATATTACTTAATTAATTAATTGATATTGAAGAATGTATGCGAGGTTAATATTCCTTATTTCTGTTCTTTAGTCCATACAATAGTTATTTCAAACAATTAAACTGTTTTAGACTATCAGAAAAGTTACCTCAAAAATTAATTATAGCTTTAAATCACAGAAAGATAGCGAAATGGTGAAACAATCCAAATAACTTACAACTTTGAAACTATACGGTAAGTTTAAATTATCGTTTGCTGTATTGAATCTCCGTTAACGACATTGATTTGTTGCTGTTAAATTAAATACTATTAATAAATATTAGTAAAACTTCAATGTAAAGTATGGATTTCGACAGCAAATGTCGCCGCGATTAAGGTACTTCTTTATTTAGTAGAAATCTTCTTAAACCATAGTTTAATATCGACACTATCAATTTACGTTTTTTTTTTAGTAGGAGTTAAAATTTTTATTACACCACAAGAAACTGTGACGTCATTTAATGGTCTCACACGATACAACAATTTAATGACATGAGTGTCTACTACTACTACCCTATTCTTATTAGATCACTGAGTGGTCCATTATCCAATTTGTACAAAATTTATACTATTGCGTCATTTAGTTTGCATCATTTATTTAAAGGACATACGAAAATAACTATTTTCAAAATTTGCCGTTATTATATTTTCGTCTTTCAATAACATTTGAGTTAATATACCATGTAATGTGATTCATAGTTGAAAAGCGCCTCAGTTCATCTTGCATCGTAAGTTTTAATGTCGTGTTTATTTGTAACTCGTGCATGGAACAGTTAATTTAATAACAAATAAAAACCAAGTTAATAGTTTGATATTTTTTATAAAAATTTAATTAATAAACGAATTGACAGTCCACATGATGGTAAGTGTCTGCTGCAATCTATGAACAGATGCTACCGACTTCAAACAAAAAGACGACAGATTCGTTGCTTCACCTCTGAGAGCAAAGATAGAATGCCCACCGCTTGTAATTATCCAAAAGTTGTGTGTTACCTATCGCAACCGCCGTATTCTCCACACGTAGTAACTTCTGAGTCTTACTCGTTTCCAAAAAAATTATCTTGACATGAAAAAGCAAGGGAGGTTTAAAACTAAAGAAAACAACCGGCCAATCATAACGCGAAACGACTGTTAGCTAATGGTTAAGGGTAGGGACTGCAAACTAAAAGGCCTTACATTCAAATCCATCAACTATCGTGAACCGCACCAAACTCAATCATTGTTTTTTTTAGGAGTTCTTATCGCAATGTTGATAATGTTAACAGCATTCATTTGCTAGTATTTAAAAAATAGCCGTCAGCAGTGATTTTCGAATGATTTAGACGAATATAAATGTTACTTATTTTCGTCTAAATCATTTGAAAATCTATAAATGTAATATATATATATATATATATATATATTTATAGATTTTATAGATTTATATATATATATATATATATATATTTATAGATATATTATACATATTATATTTATAGATTTTCAAATGATTTAGACGAAAATAAGTAACATTTATATTCGTCTAAATCATTCGAAAATCACTGCTGACGGCTATTTTTTTAAATACTAGCAAATGAATGCTGTTAACATTATCAACATTGCGATAAGAACTCCTAAAAAAAAAACAATGATTGAGTTTGGTGCGGTTCACGATAGTTGGTGGATTTGAATGTAAGGCCTTTTAGTTTGCAGTCCCTACACTTAACCATTAGCTAACAGTCGTTATATATATATATATATATATATATATATATATATATATATATATATATATATATATATATATATATATATATCTCACCGGCACGGAAACTTGGCCACTCGTGAATTTGCTGATTATTTGCACTGAAACGTTTTTTTAACAGTAAATTAAGGGTAGATGCATTCAATAAGTGTCTCTAATGGTTTTAGAACACAGAAATTTAATGTTTACTTCACCGAAATTTTTCTTTTCAAGATAACATGTTTTCACTAAAATTAACATCTTTCCATTGTCACTTTAAAAACTCTACAAAGTTAAAAATTAAGTCTGTTTCTTTATTGTCTATCAGTTTTAATATCGGGTGTTTCCTCCTCTAGCCCTGATAACCGCTTGCACTCGATCTGGCATGCTTTGAATGATGTTTCTGACATCAACTTGCGGTATGCTGTCCCAAGCGGCCAGCGCTGCATTTCGGAGCTCATTTAGAGTTTGTGGCGGTTTGGAGCTGGACTTTATCTTTCTTTTGAGCATACCCCATACATGCTCAATTGGATTTAAGTCCGGGCTACGAGCTGGCCACTGTAATTTTTGTATTCCAACCTCTTCCAGATATTCCTCTACACAATGTGCGACGTGCGGGCGTGCATTATCGTGCATGAGGAGGAATTGGTCGTGTCCAATGAATCCCGAATAAGGCATTACGTGCTCCTGAAGAACTTCCTCGATGTATCGAGTAGCTGTAAGCCGATTATCGACGATGACCAACTCTGTACGTGCGTCGGAACTTACACCTCCCCATACCATTATTGAGCCTCCATGGAAACTCACAGTTTGGGTGATGGTAATGGGTAGAAACCTCTCTCCTCTTTTTTCTCCACACTCGTTCTCGACCGTCTGGAGCACGTAAAGCTATTCGACACTCATCTGTGAACAACACTCTAGCCCATTGCTCGTGGGTCCAATTGACATGTTCTCTTGCGAACTGAAGTCGGGCTACTCGGTGCTGTCTGAGAAGTTCTGGACCTCGTGCTGGTCTACGAGCTTTTAAATTCACTTCCTCCATTCGTCTTCTCACCGTACGCTCACTAACATTAACGCCTCTTGCGATTTGGAGCCGCTGGCGTATCTCAACAGCGGTCAGGTAGCGGTTTCTCAAAATCTCCATAACAATAAAACGATCGTCCCGGGCCGATGTGCACCTTACGCCCCCACTGCCTGGCCTACGGGTGTAGCGGCCTGTCTCCTGGTATCGTTTCAGTGAATACTGCATTGAGGACCGTGGTACGTTAAGCACAATAGCAACTTCACGCTGTGTCAGCCCTTGGTCAATTAATGCTACTGCTTGTGCAACTTGTGCTGGTGTTAATGGCATTTTTATTGGCTTTAAAGCACCTTTAGTTATTTAATTAAGACACAAGATCACAATAATTGAATAACCTTACAGTAAACTTTTCACAACACACAAATTTAAAATGTGAACTTAGTCGCTCAAATGACCCGATTGAACTAAAAATTAAAGAATTCGTCATGGTGCACTTAAACATAATGAATTACCCTCTTGAACTTGAGGGTAAACATTTTTTGACATACTTGCATAACAAACATTCATCAGAAACACTTAAAGCTTTTGCTATCGCGAGATAACCGCTTGGCCAAGTTTCCGTGCCGGTGATATTATATTTATAGATTTTCAAATGATTTAGACGAAAATAAGTATCATATATATTCGTCTAAATCATTTGAAAACCACTACTGACGGCTATTTTTTTTTTGAATACTAGGAAATGAATGCTGTTAACATTATCAACATTGAGATAAGAACTCCTAAAAAAAACAATGATTGAGTTTGGTGCGGTTCACGATAGTTGATGGATTTGAATGTAAGGCCTTTTAGTTTGCAGTCCCTACCCTTAACCATTAGCTAACAGTCGTTTCGCGTTTTCTTTAGTTTTAAACCTCCCTTGCTTTTTCATGTCAAGATAATTTTTTTGGAAACGAGTAAGACTCAGAAGTTACTACGTGTGGAGAATACGGCGGTTGCGATAGGTAACACACAACTTTTGGATAATTACAAGCGGTGGGCATTCTATCTTTGCTCTCAGAGGTGAAGCAACGAATCTGTCGTCTTTTTGTTTGAAGTCGGTAGCATCTGTTCATAGATTGCAGCAGACACTTACCATCATGTGGACTGTCAATTCGTTTATTAATTAAATTTTTATAAAAAATATCAAACTATTAACTTGGTTTTTATTTGTTATTAAATTAACTGTTCCATGCACGAGTTACAAATAAACACGACATTAAAACTTACGATGCAAGATGAACTGAGGCGTTTTTCAACTATGAATCACATTACATGGTATATTAACTCAAATGTTATTGAAAGACGAAAATATAATAACGGCAAATTTTGAAAATAGTTATTTTAGTATGTCCTTTAAATAAATGAAGAAAACTACATGACGCAATAGTAATATAATTTTGTACAAATTGGATAATGGACCACTCAGTGATCTAATAAGAATAGGGTAGTAGTAGTAGACACTCATGTCATTAGATTGTTGTATCGTGTGAGATAACCATTAAATGACGTCACAGTTTCTTGTGGTGTAATAAAAATTTTAACTCCTACTACAAAAAAAACGTAAATTGATAGTGTCGATATTAAACTATGGTTTAAGAAGATTTCTACTAAATAAAGAAGTGCCTTAATCGCGGCGACATTTGCTGTCGAAATCCATACTTTACATTAAAGTTTTATTAATAATATTTAATTTAACAGTAAAAATTTTAGAGTATTTCTTTATTAAATCGCTAGTTGTTTTAAGAGTGTTAGTTGTGGGGTCAAATTATCATAAGTTACTTTATCGTAAATTGTGAAAATTTTCGTTGTGTGTTGTAAATTTTACTCTAAGTGTTTAATGTATGGTTAATTGTGTCGCGCTTCCATTCGCGTTTTTTTTTTTCAATTAAACAAAACACCGCTCATAAAATAGCTTTATAAAGTTTAAACTTAGAATTAATCATAGAATGTAGCACAATCGACACCTGAAAATGATGGATTCGTTCCTAGAGAGTTAGCCAATGTAATGAAAATTATATTTACAGTGTATAAATATATTATTCACACATCATTTTCGCATAATGGAATGTCATGACTCATGACCTAGTATAATTTTACTCTGATGAATAATGATTGATTAAAATAAAAACCCAAAAATATGTTTATATTTTTAGGTGGAACATAAAGAATTGCAGATGTTTTAAATTAGTAACAATGTAAAGTACTCCTTCATACATTACATTCCGTCACAAATTTATTGTTGAATTTTCTTATGCCGCTATGGCATTAGGTAAAAAGTTACTCAAAAGTAAATAGTACACAAACAATTGATATATATATATATATATAAAAAATAAAATATTTTACCATTTATGGAACTTAGTCTTAATCGAGACAAAAGTATTACTGCTATCAAACTTGTTTACTGTTTTTTGTGCATGTTCATATGCGTGTGCGATGCGTCTGCGCGTGCATGTGCGTCTGCGTGCGCGCGCGCGCGCGCGTGTGTGTGTGTGTGTGTGTGTTGCCTGTGGGGGGAGGGGGGAGTGCACACTTCGGAGCGGAAATTTCAAAAATGTTGTTGTTTTTATACATTTCAATCTAAAATTTCGAATTATTACGAAAAATTGGAATTTTTCAAAAATCGAACATTTTAAAATCTTAATCTTATTTTATCAAATAACAATATAACTAAATATTTAATATGTTATATAAAAACTTTTTTTTTCACGTCTGATATATAAAAAAAATACTTTTACAATTTTTTTGCCCGACATGAAACCTTGACAAGTTTTGTTGTTACTTAATCGACTGCCTCGTTAGTCTAGTGGTCATAAGTGTGGTTGCATTTGCATCTAGAGGTTTCCGTTACGAGTCTTTGGTCAGAATAAAATCAGTTATTGAGTTTACTGAAATTTTCCCTCAAAGCCCCGGAAAGCATTACAAAAGTTTGTCCTGCACTAGATCTCTCCACGTTGAATATTGAACTTTTAGCTGTTCCAGAGTACTGCAATTATGACATGGTTACAGTCTTCATAAATCTCAAGGGATGCACAGGGGCCAAAGTAATCATTTGCTCAGCCTATCTTCCCGGCGAGAACGCAGATCGAGTTAGAGCGAGTGGCGGAGTTCACCCTAAAACACAACGCCGAACTTGTGGTGGGTTGTGATGCTAATGCTCTCGCCTGGGGAAGCACCAACATCAACGAAAGAGGTGAGTTACTTTATGATTTTCTCATCTACAACCGCTTAGTAAGCCTAAACTTAGGTTGTACACCAACCTTTGTAACGCGTGCTAGGCAAGAAGTGTTAGACATAAGTCTGAAGTTAGCGACAGAGACAGTAACCGTAGGTATCCGTGAAGCCTTCGAGGACAGTTGTCCCGTCAAAACCAAGACCTCAACACGAAAAGTTTCTTGATGGAATTCTAAGCTGAAAGACCTTAGGGAAAAGACCAGAAAACTATTTAATAAGGGCTAAGAAAACCAAAGAGTGGGATATTTATAGTGCAGCCCTAACTGAATATAATAAAGAAATGAGGAAAGCCAAGTAAGCATCGTGGAGGAAGCTATGTGAGGAAGTTGAGTCTTTGCCTCGCAGTGCAAGACTACACAAGATGCTATCGAAAGCTAAACCTAATCAGATCGGGCTTCTTAATAAGCCGGATGGTAACTTCACTAATAGTGAAACAGAAACATTGGAGTTACTAGCGTCAACCCATTTCCCAGGGTCATACAAGACTTTGGCTTTGAACTCTTTCAGAGCCCTACGAAGGCCTTGCAATGAGGACTGGCGTATGGCCGCAAAGATAATAAGGCCAAACCTGGTGCAGTGGGATGTTGACTCCTTTGAACCATTTAAATCTAGCGGGGTGGATGGAATAATTCCCATCCAACTACGGAGGGGTATCGATATCTTTCTTCCTTATCTGGTGAAAATCTTCAGAGCAAGTTTTGCATGGGGATATATTCCAGAACGATGGACAATTGTCAAGGTTCTATTTATACCTAAGGCTGGTAGAAAGGACTACGCTTTACCAAAGTCCTTTAGACCTATAAGCCTGTCTTCCTTTCTTCTTAAGACATTGGAAAAGGTTAGATATATAAGGAATGTAGCTCTAGCTACGAGGCCCATACAATACAACCAGCATGCATACCACAGAGGAAAATCTACGGAAACAGCCCTGATCAGTGTCATTGACAGGGTTGAAAAAGCACTGGAGGATAAAGAAATAGCTCTTTGTGCCTTTCTAGATATTGAGGGCGCCTTCGATAGTAGCCCACATCACTGCTGATTGGGGGCCTAACATCTAAAAATGTTGACCCCAGTGATTTTATCTACACTTTTGAATTGCCGAAATTGGAAGAATGATTCGCACTTGTAGTCCTTGTCAAGCACTTAAATAGTCTAAAGAAACAATCTGGCAATGTACAATTGGAAATATTTCAAGAGCACCCAGAACCTCTTAAATCACTACTTAATGAGGACGATCCTCATTCCAAGTTATTTTTAGAAAACCTCCGTTCATACAACGGGGCATTCCATATGACTTCTTTCGGGGCTAAGCAAGTGGTAAATGGAACTTTTATGCCTACTTTTACCTTGCAGGGGCAAGTGTATTTGTGATTTGATCGTTTTTGTCTAAGGCAAATCCAAAATTTTTACAAATATATTTCGTTTCAGATTACCATGAACAAGCCAATATAAAAAGCCAACATTTTCCAAATTTAATTCCATAGCCATACTACAGTCATTCCCTCAAGATCAATACAATAATTATAAATTTATTATTAGCTCGGGCAAACGACCTTCAATACAATATTTCGGCCATTATAACTCTCCATCCACCAACGAAGTGGTAGTTGTCTTGGTAGAACAGCAATATAATAAGCGTAATATCATGGTACTGATGACCGCCTGCAACGAATTAGTAAACCTCATTGTTCTTACGATTCCTTACAATAGCCTTTGTTTTGTATATTAACAACGATTTCGTGGCTTATTTAACCAGTTTATTGTTGAAATGTACGCGAAAATTGAAACAGAGCTTTTAGTATTAATTCGTAGTCATCAAAGACAGTTGCGTGCCGAAAATTGTATGGATCTTAATGATGCGTTACATACACACATGGAAAATTTGGGAAGTTTAGTTATATTGCCTCCCACCTTTATTACTATTGTATTCATAGTATACATACATACATATGTATTCTGCAGTATTATGTAATACTTAATACTTTTACGAGGTAAGGCCACGCTGTAGCAAAGTTATGGTTGTAGCACGAATGGATCGGCTCGGCTGAGATTGGACCACGCTCTCACAGAATACTAGCGTAAAATAGCAGCTTAATTATTTATTATTATTTTTTATTTTTTTAAAGAATATTAACAATGCTATAAACATTACTAATACTCCCCCCTAACCACTCGCGGTAAGCTTAAATTGCTTGTGTTACGAGTGGTTCACGCCAGTAGTCGAATGTTGGATTCGAACCCACGACCTTTTTGAGTTCGCGGTCCGCGCCCTGCCATTAGGCTACTGTCGCTTGTAGCTTAATGCCGCTGTATTTTGTATGGTCATAGAATCGGAAATCATATTAACTGGAAACGAAGCATTCCATCTTCGTCCTTCGGGGTGACTCTGAATCTGCATTTTGATTCATAATTGAGTATAAATGTGTCTATGGGCTACCGTATCCGCTTACCATGAATTGGCGTGACGTCTATTGCGATTGATATTTCGCCTGCAAAGATCGACATGAGATAGTTCTTTAGGAGAGGTATTTTTTTAAACTGATATGATAATCGAATTTACAGTCCACCTTATGTGGGCCGTGGTAGTTCAGATGGTTAACGCTCGCTGTAAATATAAAAGACCCGGGTTCGATCTCCGCCGGCACCAATTAAATTGTTTAATTGCAATTTTAAGTGCTGATTTAACACGTGCTTGGCGGTGAAGGAAAACATCGTGAGGAAACCTGCATGTCTGAGGAATAAAGAAAAAAAATATTTCGAAGACATGTGAAGTTCGATAACACGCATTTGGGCAGCACGGCGGACACTTCCTTGTCCTCAAACCCTCTCAGAAATGAGGAGAGGCCTGTGCCCAGTAGTGGGACGTATATAGGCTGTAACTTTACTTTTTTTATTTTACTAATGTGGGCACTTCAGCCATTGGACATCTGCAGTCAACTTCAAACTAGGAGGGCAACAGATGCGTTCTCACATCTGAGTAATTAGACACTCACAGCCTGTTATTGTACAGGCTCTCTATGTCCTTCAGGCCGGAGCTCAGGACTGCAAACAGCACTTTTTGGGAGCAGAAGTAAGTAAGAGGTTGGTACTATACAATAACTATAATATTAAACAACAACTGCCCAGACGAACTTCTGAGCGAAAAAGAAGTCTTACCACCAAATACCTGTACACAGTACCACGTACTGTGTGCAGTAGGTACGGTACAGTCCAGTACGGACTTCTGTACAATTTGCCGAAGGGTATGTTTGTGGTCTATGGTTTTAAAGCCTTTTCGGAAACCGGCTTGTTCGGGAGGCTGGAAGTCGTCGAGTCTGCGTGCGAGACGATTCGTAATGACTCTCGAAAACAGCACGTAGACGCGGCTCAGAAGGGAAATCGGTCTGTAGTTCTTCAAGAGAGCGTTGTCGCCTTTCTTAAAGAACAAGACCACCGCGCTTCTGCTCCACACCTCCGGAGTACTGCCACCATGGAGGAAGGAATTGAAGAGCTTCTGAAGGACTTCAAGTACCGGTGTTCCACCCGCTTTCAGAAGCTCCGCTGTAATTCCATCCTCGCCCGGGGCCTTGCCGTTTTTAAAGTGGTGGAGAGCCAATCTAATCTCGCTCAGACTGACGTCCGGGATATCATCGGAATAAGTGTCGGATAAGACTTGCTCTTGGATCGTTACTCACACTTGCGTGTGGCTTCAACGATGATGTGTACAGCTGCCCATAGAACCTTTCAATCTAACTCAGAATCTCAGGTGTCCCGGAAACGATGTTGCCACACTCAGTCTTTAGCCTTGACAGTTGGCTCTTTCTGGCAGACAGATCTCTGGCAAAGACTTTGGAGCCCTGGTTCCGCTCGATCGCTTCTTTAATACGAGCAGTATTAAAGTTGCGTAAGTCTCGCCGCATGCATTTGGAGATCTGTCTGTTCAGTTACCTGTATGCTGTCAAATCTGTTGACGATTGCAGCCTCATCTCCCGTCTAACAGCCATGAGATTAAGAGTGTGATCGGAGAGTTTTTGTGTTCTTTTGCGGCGGGTCTTGCAGAACTTAGCTCCGACCGCATGGACAGTTTCCACGAGCTTGTCATTCATATCGTCCACTGCATTGCTATCTTGTAGGCACTGAAAGCGGTTACGTAACTCGAGCTGAAAGGTTTCGGGATTCTGGATTAGAGCACGAGGGGGGACGGAGCGTTGACTTCATTAGACGAGACCTCTCCAACTTAACGTTTAGGTTCAGTGTGCCTCGAACCATTCAGTGATCGCTGCTAGTTGTCACCCTTGCAATCACTGAGACATCACTGAACAGTTGGCGTCTGGTCGTCATAATGAAGTCAATCTCATTTTTTATCGAACCGTCGGGGCTCGACCAGGTCCACTTCCTGTGAGGCCGCTTCTGGAAGAAAGAGTTCATCATAAAGAGTCCCTCTTACTCCATAAAGTCGGCCAGCTGCTGGGCCCTTCGGTTCCGTTGCCCTACTCCAAATTTCCCTAACTTCAGCTCACCGCAGTTCGGGCGATGCTGCAGTCCCTTCAGCGGTGCCAAGTTAACTGTCGGTATATCAAAGTAAACTGGCCTGAATTTTTTTCAGATGTTGTTGTACATCTAGTGTATCCATGATATTACTGATATTAGTAGATTATTACAGTACAATCTACTCAATGACTAACGTAGGAATGATCAATTATAGTGATTTCTAAATATTAAATAGCATTATTTTGTGTTATACAAAACGTATTTGAGTCATCAATACACTGAACAAGACGCGACACGAAGTAATGTTAAGATAAGCAAGTTGAGAGTTATAGTTGTCGAGTTTTAATATCCATGTACCATGTTTACTGTTCAAGATCATGAAAATGTTATATACATTACAAAATCTATGTTAATGCCTAATGAAGATAAACCATCCATAGTGTACTACAAAAAACATATTCCAGCTACCAACTATGATAACGTTGAGCATATTTTAAGAGTGTTAAATGGTATCTGAGAGAACTTGAAATTTCGCTATGATGAAATAACAAAATTTGTGTCTATTTCTGTTTTGGATAAAAATATAACATCCTTAACATTATCACCCAAATTAAGTTTACAACTAGGTTATGAACCAAATAAAAATCTCCTAGAGAGAAATTTTGGAAAGTGTCCTGCAAATTTACACTTAGGGTTACCATCTCAACTATTTCTATATTGCGACATTATCGATCCTCAGATTGTGGGTGATGTTATGACTCCTTTACTAAGAGTCATTTCATTAGATCCTACAAAATACATTTATGGTGCAAATAAAATGCACGTTTTCTCTCAACCTCACTACTTACCTGTTATGCGAAGAGAGTTCGATACGCTGGAAATAGTTATAAGATCGAGCACAGGACAAAAAATACCATTCCAGTTTGGAAACGTGTGTATTAAACTACATTTCCGAAAATTATAATAATCAATTCTCTTCATGATCATCATAAATGTCCATATGAAAATTATTATACACATCAAGCTGGGTCAGTAGTTGGAGTAATTTATAAGGGTGCACCATACCAACGCGGTCATGGTATTGGGAGCTTCTTAGGGGGGGTTATTTAGATCAGTTTTACCTTTACTTTCAAGTGGTGCTCGAGTGATTGGTAAGGAGGCATTAAGCGCTGGAGTAGGACTTTTATCGGATATGGTTCAAGCGCGCCCTATGGGATCCTCAATAAAAGATCGTCTAAAGCAAGTGACAAATTTAAAACGAAAGGCTGATGAGAAAATTGACCAATTTAAGATGACAGGATCTGGGTATAAAACTAAAAGAAAACGATTGACCTCGTTCATTCCTCCATTAACTGCTAAAGTGCAAGCTGCGAAAAAACTTGGTCACAAACCAAAAAATATCAGAGATATATTTTCAAATTAAATATGTCTTTCCTTCATAATCATTCTTGCGAGTGCGTTAAGTCAGAATTGGATTTGTTTGCACTACCGCCTGCCTACACAAACTAGCATTGAAAATGGATTGTGGATTCATTATAAACCAATTTCATCTCTTGATGATGATGGACCTATCGAGTTTCAAGTTCCTGGGACAGGTGATGACTACATAGATTTGTCTCATACATTACTCCACATAAAGGCAAAAGTATTAAATCAAGATTCAACTAACTTGATATCTACTACAATAGTAGCACCTGTAAATAATTGGCTGCATCCACTTTTTAGTCAACTTGATGTTTATTTAAGCCAAAAACTTGTATCACCACCTAATAATACCTATGCATATCGAGCATACATGGAAACCCTTTTAAACTATGCTCCTGCTGCTAAACAATCTCATCTTACTTGTAGTCTTTGGTATGATGATACAGCAGGAAAAATGGATTCTACGGATGGTAAAAACATAGGATTTGTTAAAAGACAGGAATTTATTAGTGAAAGTAAGGAAATAGAAATGATTGGTCATCTTCACGGTGACATTTTCAACCATGATAAATTTTTAATTAATGGTGTTGAAATGAGTGTTAAATTGGTTCGATCAAGAGAGAGTTTTAATTTAATTGCTGGGTCAAACGATGTAAAGTTTAAAGTTTGCATTACGGACGCAACTCTTATTGTTCGACGAGCACGAGTTAATCCAAGTGTATTACTCACACATCAAAAAGTTTTTAGCTTCTATCACTGCTAAATATCCTATTACTCGAGCTGAAGTAAAAGTTTTAACAATTTCATCGGGTGTTCAAGGAAAAACTCTTGATAATATATATTTTAGGACAGGTACCCAAAAGATGTATAATTGAATTTGTGAACAATTCTGCATTTAATGGTTCCCTTACTAAAAATCCATATAACTTTGAAAACTGTGGTATTAATTCTTTCAGCTTATATATTGATGGTCAACAAATACCTTCAAAAGCTTTGCAACCATCTTTTAATAATAGTGTATTTACATCAGCATATCGTACTCTATTCTCGGGAACTGGTATTCACTTTCTTAATGAAGGAAATTGAATCTCTTGTGAACAGTATGCCAAAGGTTACTATCTATTAGCATTTGACTTAACTCCTGATTTATCAGCCAACTCATCAGCTCATTGGAATGTGGCCGTGGTAGGAAGGAAAAGGGGAGATCTCCGACCGGGCAAGGTGTTCTGCCCGGGGAGCGGCCAACACTCCATGTGATAGTTCGGAGAAGTTCTATATATACTGTTTATGATTCGGAATGTTGATAGCGCGATTTAGGCTTCGGTGTATTTCGCTTGTGGCGCGACGACAGCGCCGCTACATCACCCCCCTGCTCAGACCGGAGGTCGATAGTGCAGTCTTGTTGTCGACGAATGTGCAAGTCCAGGAGATTGCCTTGTAGTCTGCGGTGAGTCGAGAAGGAGGCAAGTAATCTGCGAGAGTGCCGTGAAGCAGAGGCGAGCAGTAAGGCTCAGAGCCGTGCCGAACACTGTATAGCGCAGAGAGTAGCTTGAAGGAACAGGAAGCATTATTATTCCAGTGCTACGATGAACCTTGTGAAGCTAGATGGCTTGCAGGATATGAAGACTGCAGACGATATCTGCTCGGGAGCGAATGGGTGGGGTATTTTATGACGACAATGAAGCTTGAAGTTTCCGAAGGTTGTTGGTTGCGTGTTCAGATCACGTCGGGGTCACCACTGTGGCCGTGGTAGGAAGGAAAAGGGGAGATCTCCCACCGGGCAAGGTGTTCTGCCCGGGGAGCGGCCAACACTCCATGTGATAGTTCGGAGAAGTTCTATATATACTGTTTATGATTCGGAATGTTGATAGCGCGATTTAAGCTTCGATGTATTTCGCTTGTGGCGCGACGACAGCGCCGCTACAGTAGTGTAAGATTAGAAGTACGATTTGAATCCTCACTAATACAAACAATTAACTGTATAGTTTATGCTGAGTTTGATAATATTATTGAGATAGATAAAAACAGAAATGTTACTGTAGACTATAGTAGTTAAGGTTGTAATATGTGTTGTGTGTTAGATTTTATGAGTTATGTGTAATGCATTTTGTGTGTATGTAACTATGTAAATCGTTATAAAATTAAATATAACAAATTGTATGACATATATTATTTTTTATTTCTTTATAAATCTTCTATTTAATCTAATACAAAACACTGTTCGAGTTTAAAGTTACATCGGACTCTCTCATTAGATCATCAATAATAACGAGATGTGGGTTTTCACCATCAAACATATTAAGATTTGGAATTCCTTGATGACAGTTAACATTTGGTAAATTATATAAAGGTTGCATTTCATCAAAGCACCATGTGATCTGATTAAAATCACAATTACATATTTCTGTAACTGATTTTATGAAATTTGTTACAAAATTTGACTTCCCACATCCACTTTGTCCTGCCACAATAGCAGTAAACGGATGTATAAAGTGAAACATTACACACGTCTAAAGTTCTAAGGGGTGAAATAAAAAATTAAAGTGTTGGTGTTAAAAAATAATATATATTGTGTACTATAAATAATGTTTTTGGGAAATCAAACAAAATTTATGATTAATTTAAAATTTTATTTTCAAGCAATAACCACTTGTAAAAAACCCACACTTCGTCACAAGAACAATGTAAAATTTTGTGATTATTTTTTACAAATATATGATTATTACACACATAACGTTTGTTTAAATTTATGACATTTACCAAATCATTGTATTTTGGACATTTGTATTCTTCAATATTAAAAATTCTATCATTCGTCGTCAACATTTTTAAAAATTGTTTTTCTGTTGAACCACCTTTGTATGCGATCACTTCGTCTTTGCACAAATTTCTAATATACCAATTTAATATGGGGATGATGTTCTCTTGTTTGTAGGCACATTTTAATTCTTCAGTCACATCAAAATATGGAATGCCGTGCACGTGTGTTTCACAATAACGAACAGTTTTTTAGCCTTTTGGTGACAAATAATTGAAAGGATAACTTGGCCGAAACAAATAATGATCGATAAACGCATCATTTTTATTAGATAGTTTTACATCTAGAATAGCCATTTCTCTACATTGAAAATGTTTATGAGGATATGTAATGTAAAATCCGTCCATGTCGATGATGTATCTAATATTTTTTAGATTTTGTGTCATTTTGAACCAAAATGTTAAAAGTATTTACACGTGACTAAAAATATGTTTGTTCCAACAAACTTCACATAACAATGCTTCATTACTTCCCATCATCCCATTTCTTCCTTCTGCTCTTGTCTTCCTGTAATTTAAGTAAACAGAATCACATTCACTAATGATCAACTAATGACTGTCATTGTTAAAAAAGTATTTTTTAACTACTCTAGTATTCGTAGATGCGGTACACACACAATATTTAAATATAATTTGTTAACACTAAATCATACACACGTAAGAAAATAACAGAAAGAAAAGTAAGTTTGTCAATAGAATAAACACTTAAAATTGCAATTAACAATTTAATTGGTGCCGGCGGGGATCGAACCCGGGTACTGTGAAATTTACAGCTTGCGCTAACCATCTGAGCCACCACGGCTTAATATACTCACACAATATTTAAATATAATTTGTTAACACTAAATCATACACACGTAAGAAAATAACAGAAATAAAAGTAAGTTTGTCAATAGAATAAACACTTACATATATGGCCTTTGATGAGTTGAAGTAACACAAATGTAGTATTGATAGATCCACTGCGGTCAAACGACCATACACTTACTCCATGACTGCACTTGCTTGGTTTTATATAGTACCAGTAAGTAATAATTCTAATCTAAAAAATTTTTGCAGTGGAATTGATAGTAACTTTATGCGTCAACAAGCTTATCTCACATTTTGTTGCTTATCTCAACATTACTTCGTGTCGCGTCTTGTTCAGTGTATTGATGACTCAAATACGTTTTGTATAACACAAAATAATGCAATTTAATATTTAGAAATCACTATAATTGATCATTCCTATGTTAGTCATTGAGTAGGTTGTACTGTAATAATCTACTAATAGCAGTAATATCATGGATACACTAGATGTACAACAACATCTGAAAAAAATTCACCCCACTCTAGAAAATAATGTTTATGCCGCCAATAAACTGCCCATGTACACCCACGTACCAACGTATATAATATGCAATTTGGATACAGATGATAAACCAGGGTCACATTGGGTAGCTCTATATATCGATACGAATGACGTCGGTCAATATTTTGATTCATTCGGACGTGCACCTGTACGATATCATCTAGAGTTTTTAAAAAGAAATTGTAAAAGATGGAACTGGAATGTTGATAGGATTCAGAATGAGTGGACTTCAGTTTGTGGCGAATATTGCTTAATGTATTTGCTATATAAGTTTCAGGGATGTTCAATGCATAGTTTTACAAGTATATTTACAGGTAACACATTGTACAACGATATTTTAGTGGATGAGATGTTTCGCTCTTATTTTATAGATAATAAGTAATAAGATTTTGTATTTTGTAAATAAAAATTTTAACAAAATTAGGTAATGTGTTTTATTGATGAGTCAGATTAGTGTAGATAGGAACAAAGGAGTTTAATACAACAGCACCACGCTGAGGAAGACTAGATAATGACGGTATTTAATGAACAATAGATAAGTAGATAAGAACAATGGAGCGCTAATGACGGTGGAGGCCTTCACCGGATATCAATTAGATAAGAGTTAATTGATCTGCACATCTCCGGAACCGTGCATCCTACGCAAAAATGGACCGCAGATTCGTGATCAGAGCATGCCAAAACCTTTTTTTTTTTTGGTGATTAAAACTACTTTTACGGATTTTATCGCGTTTATTTTTACTTTTATTTTTAATTCCCGACGTTTCGGGCGCTTTCCAGCACCCATGGTCACGGGGGACTGAGATGACTGACGTCCCGATGTCATTGTTAAACCCGGAGTACCTTCAGCTTTTTTAATTATTGTTTATGGTCCGATCTATGCAAAATGAACTGACTATGTCCTATACAGTGGTATGCTTGGGTTTAGTTTTAATTTTATTGATTATAGGATCCCAAGCAGGTGGTAGTACCCAGCCACCTTCTCTATTGAAATTAGGATGTTTTTTAATTTCAATAGCCTTACGTATCATCCTTGGTAGGAATCGGTGTTCTTTCGCGAGGATTTGTGGTCTATCAAATCTGATGTAATGGTTGGGTCCGTCTAGGATATGATCACAAACTGCAGACTTCCCGGAACGTTGATGCTTCACATCAGCTATATGTTATTTTACGCGGGTCCTAATTGATCTTTTTGTTTGTCCTATATAAGAGAGACCACATTCACAATCAAGCTTGTACACTCCTGCATCTTGTAGAGGAATATGACACTTGACAGATGGTAGGAACTGACTAATCTTCTTCGGCGGCTTGTAGAATGTTCTAATAGAAGCTCGCTTCAAGATATAGCCAATCTCGTCTGTGACACCTCTGACATATGGTAGTACAGCAGGCACACGCGCTCGACTGTGGCCGGCTTCACTCGGTCACTGTGACGTAGGCGCGGGACCCGAAGCTTGTTGTCGTGCAGAACTTGCTTGACATGCTGAAGCTCGGCGGCCAGGTGTTTGCTGTCACAGATCCCTCGTGCTCTCTGTGTCTTTTTTTTAGGATCGTGAGTCGACGAACGTCGTACTTGTACCACTTCTGACTCAGTGCGCCAGAACTGATACAACGTAACTACTTACGAGTATATATCCTACTGCTAGGCACATGCCTACTCTCATTTGTAAGGAGACTCTATTCTAGTGCTTGTTCGCGTGCTTCACATGTTTTCCTGAGACATGCAGGGATCCTTGCGATGTTTTTCTTCACTGCCTAGCATGTTCAATAAGCACTTAAAGTTGCAATCAACAATTTCATCTTTGTCGGCAAAGATAGAGCCCGAGGTGCTCGAGTGCTGCAAAATTTACCGTGAAAAGTAGCCGAACTATCATCGTTCTTGATTTAAGTGTTAGAACCTAAATTTTAGTTGTAAATATCATTCAACTTCCGCAATAATTTAACGTCAGTATTGCGACGCTTCTCGCTACATTTTCTCACGTCAAGTCCCACACGCTGACAAGAGACTGATATGTTTACACTTTTCAAAACTAACAGAAGTTACAACCACATGCAATTCGCTTGTCAGTGAGAAATTATTATTAGACTAAAGTTTTTATTCTTGTGTGCATTATTCTTGTGTCGTTTTATGACAATGTGAGATCGACTTCTCCCTCTCCCTTTCCACTATTGGACAACTAGACAATCGCCGGATTAACTCTTTTGTTTTCCGACATTTCACTCATGCAAATTAAACGGTTTGATTGGTCTTTCATAATGCGTACAGCAAGCGAGTGGAATAATTTTCCCGCGTTTGCCTTTCCATCTAATTACAATGTGGGTGTCTTTAAGGCTAAAGTGAATAGATTTTTGTTACGCTAAGGCGGTGCGATTTACCATTTTTGGCTTCATTAACACTTTGAATAAAACTATTTACTTATACAGATTTTATCACGTTTAACTAGGTTTTTTTGAATTTCTGACGTTTCGGTTGCTTTACATTTTTGATTTAATAAAGAAATACTCCAAAAATTGAATCTCGACGTGAATTTGATATTACCATCATGCGCCAAACCACCGAGGTTGTATGGGTTACCGAAGGTACACAAACCAAACGCTGCACTACGTCCCATAATGAGCGAGATTGATTCACTGACTTATAAGTTAACTCAACGGTTGACAAAAATACTGTCACCGCTGAGAGGACATACTAGAGCATACACAAAGGATTCATACCATGTTTTACTGAGACAAAAAACCTAAGGTGGGTGGAAGGCCATGCTCCTTCGAAGGCCAATTATTAAAATGTCGTAGTTATTGCCGTGTGATGACAAATTCCTTCTACTTTCACAAACACCCATCGAACTGAAAATCACAGATGCGGCGGCGAATCGCTCACGCTACTATTTTGGCAGTACGGTCCCTCGCTTCATTGATTTCGGGAATCGATGACGTTAAAAATTAAAATAAGGTGGATATACCATGGATGGCCACTCTATCAAATAAACAGTTATTATTCGTTTAATTACAGGATAAATAAAACTAACAAATATTTAAGTAATACTTTGTTTTATTACTTACACTTCTTTTAATTATAGATTATTCGTTAGAGTCCCCTTACATCTCGCTGGCAATGAAACTGTAACGTTACGTAGTAAAGGTGTCAATGAATAGGAGACGAGTTTCTCTATCTAAGACTTTGATTATATTGCTCTTTATTGTACACTTAACACAAATATATATATGGTGGGGGCTACACTAAACCTCCCACCGACAAAAAATATAAAAAGAAATTAATATACAATATAATCTCACTGATCCGGCACTTCAATAGACCGACACGTCTAATAACCCGGCACCCTCCGCCCACACCACACTCGCCCTTCTACGCCTATGCGGTATGCGCTCCGATCGCTGAGTCGTCGTCTAGCAGTCTAACCTCAAAACTTATCACATGCACGTGCATACGTATTTACCTGTTTTTATTTTTTTGAAGTGAGAATAGTGTGTAGTTGAAAATTTCAAATAAACGGAAACACAAGACACTAGATTTGCAACATAAAATGGAGATGTGTTGGTCGTGCTATACACGATCTTAAGAAAAAAATTAATAGATTGTACACCACGTGAAGACGATGAAATCTTGACCAGGAAAGCGTAAAACACTAAAAGTTGGTGATTGTCCAAAGATGGAAAACGCTCTCTACATATGGTTCATACAACGGCGTTCTAAACACACTCCTATATCCAAATATAGATTTCTCCAGACAAATCCTGAAAGCCAAAGCAATCGAATTTTATTAAAAAAATACCCAAAAAGATGATTTTCGTGCTAGCGATGGATGGCTGGATAAATTTAAAAAGCGATTTGATATCGGTCTATTAACCATATAGGATGAGAAATAATCAAGGGACGAATCTGCAGTACAGCCATTTATCTATCATTTTAAAAACAAAGTAGAAGAACTGGGTCTTCTTCCTGACCAAATCTATAATGCAGACGAGAGTGGTCTGTTCTGGAGACCGTTCCCCATAAAACATTCGTATCTTCTAAAGAAGCAAGTGCATCAGGTCGTAAAGTGATTCTATACATGCATGCCGTGTTCAAATGCTACTGGAACGCACAAATTTGATTTCTTAGTGATTGTTAAAGCAAAAATTCCAGACCTTTCAAGAACATTTGTCTGCCAGTCTGCAACAAGAACCAATTTAAAAGTTGGGTCACGAGATAGGTATTTACCAAATGGTTTCAAAGAGACTTTGTCCCAGAAGCTAAAAAGTTTATGAAAAGATCTAACTTGCCCATAAAAGCTTTACTCGTACTTGACAATGCTCCAGGCTACCAAAATGAACAAGAACTTAATCCAAGCGATGGTAAAATCCAAACCATCTTCCTACCACCAAACTGCACACCTTTACTTCAGCCGATGTATCAAAATGTTATCCAAAAAATAAAGTCCTTGTATAAAAATAAATTGCTGATCCACATGATGGATGGTAATATAACGCAGAGCCTTAAGTAAATTAAGTTTGAACGATGTTGTGTTCTCTCTCGCTCATGCTTGCTAGGAAGTCTATTTCATCTTACTTAATCCAACCTTCCTGGAAAAAGTTATAGCCTACAATGAATGCTCTATCAGAAACAGAAGAAACAAAAGAATGGGATCCTGAATCCTAGAATACTATAATACATACATAATAGAACGGGGGAGTGAGCGGAGCCCGTGTTGCCACAAAAATGTCACTAACATGTCCATTCACACGTATAAATGTCAACACGAGATGTGTTTTAATGTTACAATCGTTTCCATATTTCGGATGCAAATTATTTAGAAAATGCCAAATTGCACACTATTTACAAATAAATGTGTATTAAAATTTAAACGATTTTTAATGATGATCTTGAACATTAATCAAAAGTCTAAAATGTGTAAATTTACTCAGTCAGTCAACACAGCGAATCTTTGATCCCGGCGACGCCGACACTCGTACAAAATAAGGTTGACAGCCATTCTATTGTGTATTATAGTATTCTATGTCCTGAATGTAATTTACCTATTGCATATTTGTTACAAAATCTATCAAAAAAGAGGATGACAAGAAAAGAAAATTTAAATTCTTAGTTTGAAGGGATCGAAGAATTAGAGCAATTTATAAAAGATGAGGAAATATGTTAAGCAGTACAAGAAGAAGAAAGCTTTGTAGAAATATTTGTGCCCCCAACTACTACAACTGTAAGAGTTAAACCAAATAAAGCATTTAATTCTTTCAATACCTGCATAACATGGGCAGAAGAAAATGGTATATCTGCCAAGGGTATTATAATTCTTCGAAACATGCGAGAAAAGGTTTTTAAGCAAGGACTACATGTTGCACAAAAGCAGACCTCAATTAAATATTATTTAAAAACTATGAAATTACATTAAATGCAATCTCTCTTATGCATTGAAAAAGCATTCTCTCTATGAAAAGCTTTATTTTATTCATTACGATTTTTTTCTTTATGATCTAGTAAAAAACCTTTAGTTTAATAGTGCCGGATTAGTTAGATTATACTATATTTGTTTTTTTAACTTGTAAAAATAAATATAAAACTTAAGTCTAATAAAAATATAAATTACATGAGTCGAAATAGGTACCTACATAGTTAGGTTGGGTACAAAAAATATAAAAATAAATGAATACATTTTTTTTTTAATTATAGTACTCAAAAATATAAAATTTATGTGTATTATGAAAATAAATTACAAAAATTCAATCTTATTACATATTATTTTCTAAAAGTATATAACAAAATTATAATAGGTAGTAGTATAGTATAGTATAGTATAGTATAGTATATATATATATATATATATATATATATATATATATATATATATATATATATATAGTATATTAAGTAGCATATTCTATGGGCAGGACGGGTGACCAGATCCCCCTGTCCCATATTAATGTCGAGGTCACAGTCATACATAGTTTCGTGACAGTTTATTAATGATAAATGTCTACATACGTTTAAATATTTTCTTATAATTTTTTTTCACAATAAAATTGTAGTACATTTTAAGTTGTCATTTAAGTATTAAGTCATTTAGTCACATAAATCATTTTGTCACTATACGACTTTTCTAGTCCGAACAATAATAGACCCTTTTTACTGGAAACGAGGCATTTCATCTTAGTCTACGGATGACAACGCATCTGCATTTTGATTCGTAATCAAGGATAGATGTAGATGTCTATAGGCCACAGCAACCACTTACCATCAGGTAGACTATGTGCTCGTTTGTCATCCTATTCTATAAAAAAAGATATTACTCTCCTCATTTTCATACATTGTTTTCATATTTCAATATTTTATTTTACTTCATATATTTACTTTATTCTTAGTTAACCATTACTTATGTTCCACTTTACTCCATATCAATTTGTTATCTATTAAAAAAAAATTGTCATTTCTCTCGCGTACACGGCTCGCGTACATGTACATGATCACGAAAATGACCAATATCATTTGATTCACTTTTTCACATTTATAACATTTCAGCTAATATTATTCATCATTTAATTATTATACCATAACTTTCACGTACACGGGTACATACCTGATCAAGATAATGGACAATATTCCTATACAAAGCTCTCTCTCTCTCCTACCTTGGTTACAAACTGGAACACTCCTTTGTGCCTTTGGTTGGAGTTTACGTTCACGTCAGAGAGGACATCTGTTCTCGACGCCTCGGCAGTCCTGAAGGTTCAGACCTGTCCATCCTTTGGCTACGTGTAGACAGCAACGACCACCCGCGTGTCTACGCGTGCCTCTATAGGTCCAATAGCAGTTATGCCGAAACAGACCGACTCTTCGACCACGTCCAAATGGCTACAGATTCGTTGCTACAGCAGATCCTCTCCGCATAGATCGTGATCCTCGGCTATTTTAACGCCCACCACGCCGAATGGCTTGGTTCACGTTTAACCGATCATACGGGGAGATCTGTTCATGATTATGCCCTGGCATATGGTCTTACATAACTGGTTACTTCGACTACGAGGTTTCCAGATGTAAAGGATCATGCATCTTCCCTGTTGGACCTTCTGCTAACCACTCATTCGGACAGATATCAGATCTCCATCGATGCTCCTCTTGGCTCCTCGGATCATTGTCTTGTACGGAGTGTGGTGTCACTCACGCTGAAATCGCGCTGACATTCTATAGGTTGACGCGAACTAATGACTGTCATTGTTAAAAAAGTATTTTTTAACTACTCTAGTATTCGTAGATGCGGTACACACACAATATTTAAATATAATTTGTTAACACTAAATCATACACACGTAAGAAAATAACAGAAAGAAAAGTAAGTTTGTCAATAGAATAAACACTTAAAATTGCAATTAACAATTTAATTGGTGCCGGCGGGGATCGAACCCGGGTACTGTGAAATTTACAGCTTGCGCTAACCATCTGAGCCACCACGGCTTAATATACTCACACAATATTTAAATATAATTTGTTAACACTAAATCATACACACGTAAGAAAGTAACAGAAATAAAAGTAAGTTTGTCAATAGAATAAACACTTACATATATGGCCTTTGATGAGTTGAAGTAACACAAATGTAGTATTGATAGATCCACTGCGGTCAAACGACCATACACTTACTCCATGACTGCACTTGCTTGGTTTTATATAGTACCAGTAAGTAATAATTCTAATCTAAAAAATTTTTGCAGTGGAATTGATAGTAACTTTATGCGTCAACAAGCTTATCTCACATTTTGTTGCTTATCTCAACATTACTTCGTGTCGCGTCTTGTTCAGTGTATTGATGACTCAAATACGTTTTGTATAACACAAAATAATGCAATTTAATATTTAGAAATCACTATAATTGATCATTCCTATGTTAGTCATTGAGTAGATTGTACTGTAATAATCTACTAATAGCAGTAATATCATGGATACACTAGATGTACAACAACATCTGAAAAAAATTCACCCCACTCTATAAAATAATGTTTATGCCGCCAATAAACTGCCCATGTACACCCACGTACCAACGTATATAATATGCAATTTGGATACAGATGATAAACCAGGGTCACATTGGGTAGCTCTATATATCGATACGAATGACGTCGGTCAATATTTTGATTCATTCGGACGTGCACCTGTACGATATCATCTAGAGTTTTTAAAAAGAAATTGTAAAAGATGGAACTGGAATGTTGATAGGATTCAGAATGAGTGGACTTCAGTTTGTGGCGAATATTGCTTAATGTATTTGCTATATAAGTTTCAGGGATGTTCAATGCATAGTTTTACAAGTATATTTACAGGTAAACACATTGTACAACGATATTTTAGTGGATGAGATGTTTCGCTCTTATTTTATAGATAATAAGTAATAAGATTTTGTATTTTGTAAATAAAAATTTTAACAAAATTAGGTAATGTGTTTTATTGATGAGTCAGATTAGTGTAGATAGGAACAAAGGAGTTTAATACAACAGCACCACGCTGAGGAAGACTAGATAATGACGGTATTTAATGAACAATAGATAAGTAGATAAGAACAATGGAGCGCTAATGACGGTGGAGGCCTTCACCGGATATCAATTAGATAAGAGTTAATTGATCTGCACATCTCCGGAACCGTGCATCCTACGCAAAAATGGACCGCAGATTCGTGATCAGAGCATGCCAAAACCTTTTTTTTTTTTGGTGATTAAAACTACTTTTACGGCTTTTATCGCGTTTATTTTTACTTTTATTTTTAATTCCCGACGTTTCGGGCGCTTTCCAGCACCCATGGTCACGGGGGACTGAGATGACTGACGTCCCGATGTCATTGTTAAACCCGGAGTACCTTCAGCTTTTTTAATTATTGTTTATGGTCCGATCTATGCAAAATGAACTGACTATGTCCTGAGGTCTTACAGTGGTATGCTTGGGTTTAGTTTTAATTTTATTGATTATAGGATCCCAAGCAGGTGGTAGTACCCAGCCACCTTCTCTGTTGAAATTAGGATGTTCTTTTTTTTAGTTTTAACAGCCTTACGAATCATCCTTGGTTGGAATCGGTTTTTTTTGCGAGGATTTGTGGTCTATCAAATCTGATGTAATGGTTGGGTCCGTCTAGGATATGATCACAAACTGCAGACTTCCCGGAACGTTGATGCTTCACATCAGCTATATGTTATTTTACGCGGGTCCTAATTGATCTTTTTGTTTGTCCTATATAAGAGAGACCACATTCACAATCAAGCTTGTACACTCCTGCATCTTGTAGAGGAATATGACACTTGACAGATGGTAGGAACTGACTAATCTTCTTCGGCGGCTTGTAGAATGTTCTAATAGAAGCTCGCTTCAAGATATAGCCAATCTTGTCTGTGACACCTCTGACATATGGTAGTACAGCAGGCACACGCGCTCGACTGTGGCCGGCTTCACTCGGTCACTGTGACGTAGGCGCGGGACCCGAAGCTTGTTGTCGTGCAGAACTTGCTTGACATGCTGAAGCTCGGCGGCCAGGTGTTTGTTGTCACAGATCCCTCGTGCTCTCTGTGTCTTTTTTTTTAGGATCGTGAGTCGACGAACGTCGTACTTGTACCACTTCTGACTCAGTGCGCCAGAACTGGTACAACGTAACTACTTATGAGTATATATCCTACTGCTAGGCACATGCCTACTCTCATTTGTAAGGAGACTCTATTCTAGTGCTTGTTCGCGTGCTTCACATGTTTTCCTGAGACATGCAGGGATCCTTGCGATGTTTTTCTTCACTGCCTAGCATGTTCAATAAGCACTTAAAGTTGCAATCAACAATTTCATCTTTGTCGGCAAAGATAGAGCCCGAGGTGCTCGAGTGCTGCAAAATTTACCGTAGAAAGTAGCCGAACTATCATCGTTCTTGATTTAAGTGTTAGAACCTAAATTTTAGTTGTAAATATCATTCAACTTCCGCAATAATTTAACGTCAGTATTGCGACGCTTCTCGCTACATTTTCTCACGTCAAGTCCCACACGCTGACAAGAGACTGATATGTTTACACTTTTCAAAACTAACAGAAGTTACAACCACATGCAATTCGCTTGTCAGTGAGAAATTATTATTAGACTAAAGTTTTTATTCTTGTGTGCATTATTCTTGTGTCGTTTTATGACAATGTGAGATCGACTTCTCCCTCTCCCTTTCCACTATTGGACAACTAGACAATCGCCGGATTAACTCTTTTGTTTTCCGACATTTCACTCATGCAAATTAAACGGTTTGATTGGTCTTTCATAATGCGTACAGCAAGCGAGTGGAATAATTTTCCCGCGTTTGCCTTTCCATCTAATTACAATGTGGGTGTCTTTAAGGCAAAAGTGAATAGACTTTTGTTACGCTAAGGCGGTGCGATTTACCATTTTTGGCTTCATTAACTCTTTGAATAAAACTATTTACTTATACGGATTTTATCACGTTTAACTAGGTTTTTTTGAATTTCTGACGTTTCGGGTGCTTTACATTTTTGATTTAATAAAGAAATACTCCAAAAATTGAATATCGACGTGAATTTGATATTACCATCATGCGCCAAACCACCGAGGTTGTATGGGTTACCGAAGATACACAAACCAAACGCTGCACTACGTCCCATAATGAGCGAGATTGATTCACTGACTTATAAGTTAACTCAACGGTTGACAAAAATACTGTCACCGCTGAGAGGACATACTAGAGCACACACAAAGGATTCATACCATGTTTTACTGAGACAAAAAACCTAAGGTGGGTGGAAGGCCATGCTCCTTCGAAGGCCAATTATTAAAATGTCGTAGTTATTGCCGTGTGATGACAAATTCCTTCTACTTTCACAAACACCCATCGAACTGAAAATCACAGATGCGGCGGCGAATCGCTCACGCTACTATTTTGGCAGTACGGTCCCTCGCTTCATTGATTTCGGGAATCGATGACGTTAAAAATTAAAATAAGGTGGATATACCATGGATGGCCACTCTATCAAATAAACAGTTATTATTCGTTTAATTACAGGATAAATAAAACTAACAAATATTTAAGTAATACTTTGTTTTATTACTTACACTTCTTTTAATTATAGATTATTCGTTAGAGTGGCCTTCCATGGTACACCCACCTTACATCTCGCTGGCAATGAAACTGTAACGTTACGTAGTAAAGGTGTCAATGAATAGGAGACGAGTTTCTCTATCTAAGACTTTGATTATATTGCTCTTTATTGTACACTTAACACAAATATATATATGGTGGGGGCTACACTAAACCTCCCACCGACAAAAAATATAAAAAGAAATTAATATACAATATAATCTCACTGATCCGGCACTTCAATAGACCGACACGTCTAATAACCCGGCACCCTCCGCCCACACCACACTCGCCCTTCTACGCCTATGCGGTATGCGCTCCGATCGCTGAGTCGTCGTCTAGCAGTCTAACCTCAAAACTTATCACATGCACGTGCATACGTATTTACCTGTTTTTATTTTTTTTGAAGTGAGAATAGTGTGTAGTTGAAAATTTCAAATAAATGGAAACACAAGACACTAGATTTGCAACATAAAATGGAGATGTGTTGGTCGTGCTATACACGATCTTAAGAAAAAAAGTAATAGATTGTACACCACGTGAAGACGATGAAATCTTGACCAGGAAAGCGTAAAACACTAAAAGTTGGTGATTGTCCAAAGATGGAAAACGCTCTCTACATATGGTTTATACAACGGCGTTCTAAACACACTCCTATATTCAGATATAGATTTCTCCAGACAAATCCTGAAAGCCAAAGCAATCGAATTTTATAAAAAAAAATACCCAAAAAGATGATTTTCGTGCTAGCGATGGATGGCTGGATAAATTTAAAAAGCGATTTGATATCGGTCTATTAACCATATAGGATGAGAAATAATCAAGTGACGAATCTGCAGTACAGCCATTTATCTATCATTTTAAAAACAAAGTAGAAGAACTGGGTCTTCTTCCTGACCAAATCTATAATGCAGACGAGAGTGGTCTGTTCTGGAGACCGTTCCCCATAAAACATTCGTATCTTCTAAAGAAGCAAGTGCATCAGGTCGTAAAGTGATTCTATACATGCATGCCGTGTTCAAATGCTACTGGAACGCACAAATTTGATTTCTTAGTGATTGTTAAAGCAAAAATTCCAGACCTTTCAAGAACATTTGTCTGCCAGTCTGCAACAAGAACCAATTTAAAAGTTGGGTCACGAGATAGGTATTTACCAAATGGTTTCAAAGAGACTTTGTCCCAGAAGCTAAAAAGTTTATGAAAAGATCTAACTTGCCCATAAAAGCTTTACTCGTACTTGACAATGCTCCAGGCTACCAAAATGAACAAGAACTTAATCCAAGCGATGGTAAAATCCAAACCATCTTCCTACCACCAAACTTCACACCTTTATTTCAGCCGATGTATCAAAATGTTATCCAAAAAATAAAGTCCTTGTATAAAAATAAATTGCTGATCCACATGATGGATGGTAATATAACGCAGAGCCTTAAGTAAATTAAGTTTGAACGATGTTGTGTTCTCTCTCGCTCATGCTTGCTAGGAAGTCTATTTCATCTTACTTAATCCAACCTTCCTGGAAAACGTTATAGCCTACAATGAATGCTCTATCAGAAACAGAAGAAACAAAAGAATGGGATCCTGAATCCTAGAATACTATAATACATACATAATAGAACGGGGGAGTGAGCGGAGCCCGTGTTGCCACAAAAATGTCACTAACATGTCCATTCACACGTATAAATGTCAACACGAGATGTGTTTTAATGTTACAATCGTTTCCATATTTCGGATGCAAATTATTTAGAAAATGCCAAATTGCACACTATTTACAAATAAATGTGTATTAAAATTTAAACGATTTTTAATGATGATCTTGAACATTAATCAAAAGTCTAAAATGTGTAAATTTACTCAGTCAGTCAACACAGCGAATCTTTGATCCCGGCGACGCCGACACTCGTACAAAATAAGGTTGACAGCCATTCTATTGTGTATTATAGTATTCTATGTCCTGAATGTAATTTACCTATTGCATATTTGTTACAAAATCTATCAAAAAGAGGATGACAAGAAAAGAAAATTTAAATTCTTAGTTTGAAGGGATCGAAGAATTAGAGCAATTTATAAAAGACGAAGAAATATGTGAAGCAGTACAAGAAGAAGAAAGCTTTGTAGAAATATTTGAGCCCCCAACTACTACAACTGTAAGAGTTAAACCAGATAAAGCATTTAATTCTTTCAATACCTGCATAACATGGGCAGAAGAAAATGGTATATCTGCCAAGGGTATTATAATTCTTCGAAACATGCGAGAAAAGGTTTTTAAGCAAGGACTACATGTTGCACAAAAGCAGACCTCAATTAAATATTATTTAAAAACTATGAAATTACATTAAATGCAATCTCTCTTATGCATGTTGAAAATGCATTCTCTCTATGAAAAGCTTTATTTTATTCATTACGATTTTTTCTTTATGATCTAGTAAAAAACCTTTAGTTTAATAGTGCCGGATTAGTTAGATTATACTATATTTGTTTTTTTTTAACTTGTAAAAATAAATATAAAACTTAAGTCTAATAAAAATATAAATTACATGAGTCGAAATAGGTACCTACATAGTTAGGTTGGGTACAAAAAATATAAAAATAAATGAATACATTTTTTTTTTAATTATAGTACTCAAAAATATAAAATTTATGTGTATTATGAAAATAAATTACAAAAATTCAATCTTATTACATATTATTTTCTAAAAGTATATAATAAAAATGTAATAGGTAGTGGTAGTAGTATAGTATAGTATAGTATATATATATATATATAGTACAGTATAGTAAGTAGCATATTCTATGGGCAGGACGGGTGACCAGATCCCCCTGTCCCATATTAATGTCGAGGTCAAAGTCATACATAGTTTCGTGACAGTTTATTAATGATAAATGTCTACATACGTTTAAATATTTCCTTATAATTTTTTTCACAACAAAATTGTAGTACATTTTAAGTTGTCATTTAAGTATTAAGTCATTTAGTCACATAAATCATTTTGTCACTATACGACTTTTCTAGTCCGAACAATAATAGACCCTTTTTACTGGAAACGAGGCATTTCATCTTAGTCTACGGATGACAACGCATCTGCATTTTGATTCGTAATCAAGGATAGATGTAGATGTCTATAGGCCACAGCAACCACTTACCATCAGGTAGACTATGTGCTCGTTTGTCATCCTATTCTATAAAAAAAGATATTACTCTCCTCATTTTCATACATTGTTTTCATATTTCAATATTTTATTTTACTTCATATATTTACTTTATTCTTAGTTAACCATTACTTATGTTCCACTTTACTCCATATCAATTTGTTATCTATTAAAAAAAATTGTCATTTCTCTCGCGTACAGGCTCGGTACATAGGTACATGATAAGAAATGACATATATTTAATTATTTTTTGCTAATATTATTCATCATTTAATTATTATACCATAACTTTCACGTACACGGGTACATACCTGATCAAGATAATGGACAATATTCCTATACAAAGCTCTCTCTCTCTCTCTTACCTTGGTTACAAACTGGAACACTCCTTTGTGCCTCTGGTTGGGGTTTACGTTCACGTCAGAGAAGACATCTGTTCTCGACGCCTCGGCAGTCCTGAAGGTTCAGACCTGTCCATCCTTTGGCTACGTGTAGACAGCAACGACCACCCGCGTGTCTACGCGTGCCTCTATAGGTCCAATAGCAGTTATGCCGAAACAGACCGACTCTTCGACCACGTCCAAATGGCTACAGATTCGTTGCTACAGCAGATCCTCTCCGCAGAGATCGTGATCCTCGGCTATTTTAACGCCCACCACGCCGAATGGCTTGGTTCACGTTTAACCGATCATGCGGGGAGATATGCCCTGTCATATGGTCTTACATAACTGGTTACTTCGCCTACGAGGTTTCCAGATGTAAAGGATCATGCACCTTCCCTGTTGGACCTACTGCTGACCACTCATTCGGACAGATATCAGGTCTCCATCGATGCTCCTCTTGGCTCCTCGGATCATTGTCTTGTACGGAGTGTGGTGTCACTCACGCTGAAATCGCGCTGACATTCTATAGGTTGACGCCGTGTTTGGCACTATAGGTCATCGCAACGTTGTTGCTAATTCTGTCGCTGATGTTGTACGTCAGTGTGTGGAACTTTTTGTTCCTTCCTCTGTGGTACCCATCGGAAGCAGATCTCAGCCATGGTTTAGTCGTTCTTGTAAAATAGCATCATGCTATAAGCAGGAGTGCTACCAGGCCTGGGCTGATGCATTATTGTCACCAGTCTCTACAACTAGCATTTGTAAGTTACTTAAAATTTTAGATGTAATGATGTTATAAACTGCAATTTTGTAGAGATAAAAGTAAAGATTATTATTATTATCAACGTTCCGGAATATATACACCAGCGCCCTAAAAAATAAGTATAATTCCGCCACCAGGTCCTTCAAAAGAGTCCTTGCCAAGACAAAGTCAGAGCACATAGGCAGAATTGGTGAGAAACTAGTTCGCCTTCCTTCTGAAACCCGTGCATTCTGGTCTCTCGCCAAAGCTGTCCAAGGGAATTTCTGTCAGCCGTCTCTTCCATCTCTGCACAGGTATGACGACTCTTTGGTCTATGCCGCAAAGGAGAAAGCCGATCTGCTGGGCTCTGTTTTTGCGTCCAACTCGACTCTCGATGATGGTGAGCATACCGCCGACTATCCCGCGGTGTGATTGCTCCATGCTGGATTTGCGGTTCACACAACGCTCGGTTCGCAATACAATCCTCTCCCTGGACATCCACAAGTCAAGTGAGCTTGACGAAATCCCCACAATTGTGCTGAGGACGTGTGTTCCAGTTGACACTGGTTCTAACGCGTCCTTTGCAGTACTCCTACTGCCTAGGCGTAGTCTCAAAATCGTGTAAGACGGCTTTCGTCTACCCGATCCCTAAAAAAGGCGAACGCTCAGATCTAACGAAACTACAGGCCTATCGCCATCACCTCCTTGTTCTCAAAATAATGGAATCCATTATAAACTGCCAGCTCACGGAGTATCTTTAGGATCACCAGCTGATTAGTGACCACCAATACGGTTTCCGTCGGGGTCGATCAGCTGATGATCTTCTGGTCTACCTGACTCACCGATGGGCGAAGGTAGTGGAGTCCAAGGGGGAGGCATTGGCCGTTAGTTTGGACATTGCGAAGGCCTTCAATCGGGTATGGCACAACGTGCTTCTTTCCAAGCTTCCCGAGAAATTTTACAATTGGATCACCAGCTTCCTTGCAGATCTTAGAATCAAGATCGTTGTAGACTGTGCCTGCTCCGATTACAAGTCTATTAATGCTGGCGTTCCACACATTGCTATCACCAACGCTGTTTCTTCAGCATAACAACGATATGTTGCAAGCCGGTAACATTCAGTGCTATGCGGATGACAGCATTGGTGATGCTCTGTACACCGGCCGTTCCAATATTTCTCGGGAAAACATCTCCGAATACCGGGATAAACTTGTGCCTGAAGTCGAGTTTTTATTGAACAAAGTCTCAGATTGGGGCGACTAAATCTAGTCCAGTTTAACCCTCAGAAGGCACAAGTTTGCGCGTTAACCGCTAATAGGAACCCCTTTGTCGTATCTCCCACGTTTCAAGGCACTCCCCTTGTTGCCTCAGCCGGTATCGGAATCCTCGGCGTCAATATATCGAGTGACGCGCAGTTTCGTGGTCACTTAAAGGCCAAATTGGCCTCTAAAAAGCTTGGCGCGCTCAGCAGAGCGGAACAGCATTTCATGCCGCCACACAGCCTACAACTATACAAGACGAAGGTGCGGCCTCACATGAAATACTGTTCCCATCTCTGGGCTGGAGCTCCCCAGTACCAGCTCCTTCCACTTGACCGCGTCCAGCGCAGAGCGGCTCGAATCGTCGACGACCGAGTGCTTTCCGAGTGCATTTTCTTTCGCATATACCATGGAGAGTGCTGTGAGGAATTGTTCGAATTAATCCCAGCCGCCAAATTTCGTGAACGCACTACGCGGCAAACGTCCCGATACCATCCACACCATCTGGATGCTTGACGGTCCACCACTGTACGTTTCAAGAGGTTCAGTCATCGAGATGTTATGGATGGTATCGTGAATTTTGTCGCGTTGTGCGATGGTGAAATTGTGCGTCTGAATTAATGAATGAATGAATGAATGAATCCGAACAATTCGTCAGAGCACTCCCCGTGGTAGATGCGATAAAATAATATATTTTTATTACTGGTAGTAATAGATTTATTTTAAAATTACAAATCAACTGCTAAACTGGCATTCTTTGGGAGAGGCATATGGCCTCCAAAAGAATGCCACATATTTATGTTAAATTCGTATTGTTACGCGCTCAAGTCGACGGCACTAGCGCCATCTAGTCTCGAACCGAAGAACTAAACTTCTTGAAGTCGAAACACGAACTCTCGGTACCTTGCGCGTGTTTACTTGAATATTCTGGATATTTCGCTGCTAATTTATATAAATAGGCGCTGCAAGATGCGATCGGGGAAGTATTGAAGTTGGCGAGCCAAGCGAAGCTTCGGAGCGGAATAAAGTGAATCAGTGTGATTAATTATTAGTGTTTTTAACTTTAATTAGTGTAAAGTGAATTAAAGTGTTAATTTAGGTAATTCTATCGGCAATTTTTATTGTCACGAACCTCAAGCTCATAACAGTATTATATCGGTATAATTCGGATTCGGACATCATGTGGTATAATCGAATGACAAATCATGATAATAATAATGATTATTTTAAAATCAAAATCTTTATTTGCATAAAACATGGCAGTAAAGATAAAGTTGTAAATGACTTTTCATGTTTAATCGATCTATCGATAAGCAAATATTTTGTCAACGTCATGCATTCAAATTACACAATAAAAGTCAATGAAATGAATAAGAATTACAATAAAATTAATACAAGTCTTAAAAATACAGAATGTCAGCATTTGAAAATAAAATGTCAAGAACCTTCAGAGTAATGACTAGCATAGAGGAAGTCCTAAAATAAGAACAAAATTCTTGTAGCTTAACTCTTTATACATATTATGACGTTTAACATGGTACAAAATAAGATAGCTATATTATTCTCACCTTCTTTATTTTACATGGTTGTTGCCGTTTTTCCATTCTATAGGCACATCTATTGATGTGGCATTAGCGACAAAAAACGTCGATACTAAGATAAGGTAATGCGGAATTTCGTACTACAGTTGTATAGTTTAATATAAATAGTGAAAAGGTCACTATGAAATCTACTTAAATTCAGCCGGTATATTTCCGCCAAATTATCTTTAGATTTGTAAGGGTTCACAGGGTATAACTGTTTGTTTAATCGACACTTAATTTGCTTAACGGAACGTACATAGTGGGCACCGCTACGAGAGTCCTGGTACGAACTTTGGGTTCATGACAATAAAAACTGCCGATTGAATTACCAAAATTGACACTTTAATTACTGAACACCAATTAAAACTTAAATCACACTAATAATTAAGCACACTTAACACTTTAGTTCACTTTATTTCGCTCAGAAAGCTTCGCTCGTATCGATAATTCAATACTGCTCCGGTCGCGGCCCTAAACGGCTTTATACAGGCCTTTTCCACCGAAATATTTAGAATGTTCCAGTAAATACCGGTCCCGACCGACTAGATGTAGAAAGTTCGAGTGTGTAGTTTTCTAGAAAGCTTAGTTCTTCTATTCGTTACTAGATGGCGCTAGTGGGAGAGTCCTAGAAAGATCTTGACGCTCCTATTTCTGCTCCTTGATACTAGATGGCGCTAATAATCACCCGCTATATACCGCGCATAAATTATGGCGCGCAACAGTACAGTAAAATATCAGCGGCGCGACCGCGGTCTGCCTTCTCTTTTGTCTCATTGTCGTCTATTTTGTAGGGGGAATATTTGACATAGTTCCCTCTTTTAGCAATTGGTTGGGCAACAGCATTTTTTTATTATTTTTAGTTTGTTATCAGGAAGATATTATTTAATAGGAGGCATAGGTTTCTATGACGGCGCCTCTACACGGTATTATCAAGATCCTGCCTTAACTTCATGATTTCGAAATATTTTCATCCAAGCAGATAGTTTTGTTGAATATAGTCGATAGTTTTTCAAGCAGATAGTTTTGTTGAATATAGTCAATGGTTTTCGGCTAAGAAAGTAGTAAATATATATATAAGTTAAAATCAATTGCCGCCTGTATGAAAGATCATCACTTGAGAAAGGCTGGACCAATTTTGTTGCTCAACTCACTATTGTCGAGATTTAGAAACCGTTAGCGCGAAGTTGGAGCGGATCGTTAGTCAGCATATTAAAATTGGGATTACAAATGGGATCCAACTTACTTATGTACCGTGTGTCTGTCAAGAGTATTATATACATTATCATATATACATATCCTACTATTAGTTTTTAATGTTTACGAAACGAATATTTGCAACGTAATATAATAATCATCACTTAATTTAGAAAACTATTTACTTAATCGTTTGAATAGTAGTAACTCTAGCCCTATTTTCTTTATATTTTCAGACATATAATAAAAATAAATAACTAAACAAAAACGAGAATATCGATCTCGATTGTTGCTAACATTGCGAAATAAATCACTATAGATTAAAGTCATGTCTTGTAAAGTAACGTCCACGAAGGTTAGAGAGAAGGAGAACGATCGCTACGTGCTAAAGCATAGCCCACGTTTAATTGCCGTCGGTAAGTATTATCTGCGAAGTTAGCTGTTTTTGAGTACAAGTAGATGTAGTTAGTTGAATAATACAAAATTTCTCCGCGGCATTGGTGAGAAAATTTTCATGCTCCGTAATTTTGTAATTTTTGACAAAAAGAAACATTAAAAAATGGAGAAATATTTTATTGTGCGGTGAAGTGCTTTAGCATCTGGTCGGAAAAATAGACTGAAAATGACTTTTATTGAGCGAACTTGGCAATCGCAGCGCCTCACTTATATATTTTTGGGACACTATTTTCTACGGCGATTATTCTCCTGTTCTCTAACCTTCATGATAAAAAGGGTCTCCGGTTCTCTACACTCATCATACTAAAAACAGCATTGTACTGCTGTTTCAGTCTGGCATTCTGTAAGAGCGTGGTCCTACCTATACCTGATGCAAGCATAATAAAACTGCAGCATGGCTCTACCACAAAACAAAGTTTTTTCATTCGTTTGCACGGGCAAATCATTGCAAATCGATGAATTTAGTTATATGGAATACGTTTAGTAATTCATTAATTATATTATATAAGCTTTTGAATATTTGCATGCTGTTGAAAACAGCCTAAAAAGATTTTTTAACAGTGATAACATCAAGAACAAAACATTTCGTACCTAACCGGGTCAATTAGTACAATATAAATATTGACCCGGAATACCAGGAGTGCATTCAACGAAGTATTTTGTTAGACGATTTCTAACTAGTTGGGTTGTGTTTAGTTAAATAAATTTGCCTGATGCAAAATACCTGTAAATATAAAAAGTATAACACTATTATTTTCAGTTGCTGATTGCAAAGAAAGATGGAAGAAGCTATGAGATTGCTATACAAGACATTTAAAAACAATAACAGACCTTTTGGTTCTTCAGCAAAACATGTAAAGCCCTATTATTTGGCAGATCGTCTTCAGTTTTTAGATTGGTACACTAAATCTAGGCCACTAAAAGGCATAACCGAAATAGACTAGGAAACACCAAATGAAATAGATGACGAACATGAATTCAGTCATGAATTTAATAGCCCTCCTTCTGATCTTTCTGTAACTCATGAAAGGAAAAAGTATCTTTGAGCGAAGTAAACGCCAAGGAATTTTCAATCAAGGCAAAAAACTTCAAAGCACAATGAAAATCAAGATCCAGATTTTGCATTTTTCTATAGCTTACTTCCTACTGTCAAAGATATGAATCGTGAACAAAAAAGAAGATTCAAAATGGGTGTTCTTAAATTAACCAATGACATATTACAACAAAATATTGGCTTTACCCGCTAGCCAGAGCTCCAACTCTTTCCCATTTCAAGAACATGCAACAATGTATATGGAGGTTTCAAAACTTACATACATATCAACTGGTCCGGACTCACAAATCAGTGTAGTAAATTCGAGTTTAACATCAATTCAACCTATGCATGTATTTGATGAAAATTCATTGCCGGAAGGCAATGAAGAACGATCTCAAATATATATCAATAATGATGGTACATTCCATTAAGTGAATTAATGAGTGAAGTAATTTGCATTAAGAATCTGAATATTTAATAACTTGATTTCTACGAAGAGTTTTAATAAGACATAAATTAGTTTATTACCTTACAGTGATGAGCAATCTTTTTTCCGCGCTTAATGGTTCTCTAAACTTGGTCCAGTGTTTCGTTAAACAAGTTCTCAATTATCAAGTAAAATATAGTAAGTTTTTTTTCCATTTTATAAAATGTCTGAAGCCTGTCTAGGTATAATTCTAATTCATTCATATCATTGAAAGTGCCACCACATTTCAATTTTTTTTTTCTCCACAAAGGATGTACCCAAAATCTCCTTCTGGCACTTAGAATGTTTGTAATCTGTAGCAAAGCAAGGGCATGTTCATCCTCTTCAGACGACATTTTGGCTCAAACATAAATCTGAAACATGTTATGGTTCCACAGGTTGGTGCAAGCAGTATCACCCGTGGTTACGTCAGAGCATCTCAGAATCATGTTACAAGCTATGTCGAAATCATGTAGCTTAGGTGGGCGCCGCGACATATACGCAAAGTTCAAAAAATTTATTAAATTAAGTTAGTATAAAAAGGGTTATTACGAGTATAATATTAAGGAATTTATGGCTGATAATAACCCATGGGAGGGTGATCGCTACCAAGCTATTTCTAATCTGTCTTGTGTTATTAATTGTAAACATGATTGTAATCTATTGTTTGAAAAAAATAGTCTCGCTGTGATTCTTGCTGATTCTTCCTAGGACAGAGGTTTTTTTGGCGAACCAGTGGTAAATGAAAAAAGTGACTTTCATAAGTATACATTGAACAAAAAAAGTTCCCGTTTCTGTTATATTGCCTCATATTTTGTCATAGTTGGCATGCTTATCAGGCGGATCAACCGCAGTTTTTATTGATTTGTTATCCGGAAGATGCTGCGGCCCATCTGTTTCAATTGCCCTCTGTCGCCTCTTTTGACACTCACGGGACGATATGGGTGGTGAATATTTCTCACATGTTTCAGAATTAATCGCAGTAAAACTTTTGAATAAAACAATGAAACATTTTTACAAAGTTTAATTCCGAAAAATACTAACTGAGATCCAAATCTAGACAGTAAATCTTTTGACGAGTAAAATAATTTATATAATTTCTAAAATAAATAAAATCTTAAAATTATATTACAGCAATATAAACCACCTTGATCTTAATAAGTAAGCCATTCTGGAGGCAATCATAAAATTATAGTCCAAAGTCGTCCATCAGTTTATTTTTCTACATGGAATTTTCGAACTACAATTATTTTTATTGTACTTTTTATAATTCATTGATAGATTCCATAAAAGTCAAATCATGCTATTATACTTTTCATTATCATTGATTCAATACGTTAAACCAAATACAACACAGTTATATTGAATATAAAGAAAATAAAATTATGATCACAATACATAAAATTCCGGGACAAATGAAAAGGCGGGAATGTAAAATTATATATATTAAACGCGACAAAATCTGTAAAAGTAGTTTTAATCAATATAAAATGCACCTGAACAAGTCTGCAGCCATTTTCAAATACCGCCGCCGTGCCAAATATGATATGAATCAACAATAGCATGATGTTGTAGATTACTAATTAATTGATAGAATCAGGCGTTACTTTGCGGAAATCCATTGTAATAAAGATATTGGGTGCGTTTGGCAGAAAAAAGCGCTAGCAAGCGCTTATAAGCGATGAAATAGTTTTCGGCCAGGACACGATTGCTACTTCAGTAGCGCTGACACAATCCGCCATTTTGCTTATTTAATTTGTTTGTTTTGAAGTAGAGTTTATAAGTTGCTTTGTGCAATATTAGTTTTAAGTAATATAATGACATGAATAAACATATACATGTTATTAAAAATTCATGATTGGTAAGTTTTTAATATGAATACTTTACAAACATATATTTAAATTAGGTTAGGTTCTCCGGTTAAAACTAACATCGTGTCCTGGAAGAAAATAGCTACTTACGATTTGACAGCGCTTACCTCTTACGATCGCCGATTGCTTACAAGCGCTTGCTAGCGCTTTTTTCTGTCAAACGCACCCATTAATAGTTATTTTGCAACCATCCGCTAAATAAAATAAAATGATGTGTCTTCCTTAGTTTGAAGAGCACCTCCCGCCCTCTAAGCCCGCTAAGTTTAGCGGTCAGCCGCCGTAGAGTCAACATCACCTGAAGATGCCTCGTGTAGAGGCGAAACACGTGTCGTATTATCGTCGATGGTGTGTCTTTCCTAGAATAGTGGTGTTGGGAGTAGTGTTGCTGGGATTGGTGGTGACGGGATTAATTAGTGCGCGCAATTGAGGGAGGGCGGGAGGTGCTCTACAAACTAGGGAAGACACATCATTTTATTTAATTCAGCGGATGGTTGCAAAATGATTACTAATTAAACTATGTTTTACACAATAGAATGTGTGACTATGGAGATATGTGAGATCCGTCTCGGCTATCACTGGTGATTTCTGGATCTTTTTTTTAAAGAATATTAACAATGCTATAAACATTACTAATATCCCACTTAACCACTCGTGGTAAGCTTAAATAGCTTGTGTTACGAGTAGTTCACGCCAGTAGTCGAATGGCGGATTCGAACCTACGACGCCATTAGGCTACTGTCGCTATTTCCGGACCTCAACAAGAGCTCCACCTACGGGGTCCATCCAGGGACCCACTCAAACACACACAAATAATTTCATCATAATCGGTCGAGCCAGTTTCGAGTTTTATGGAGACTAACGCACAGCAATTGATTTTTATATATAGAGAGTAGAGACTATGGCGCGATTTGATCCGTCAAAACATCTCAATATAACTAATATGAACTTGGTACCACAAATGTACGTGATAAAAATCAAACACCCACCAATTCACCCATGATGTGTCCATGTCATGGACGTCTGTCTGATGGACAGCGTACTACGTTAACTCTGTCTAGATCTTACGTACTTTTAAGAGTAATCCTTATTTGCGGCCACATTTTAATAGGCAACCCTAGTATATTATGAAGACAAAAAAAATAGTTTTAATTTGTTATATGATTCATCAAGATACGCTATGACCGTATTATTACTACTACACACAGACAGAGAGAACAATTTTTTTTTAATTTTTTATACATTTTTCGTTGATATTTTGTTCGGTTTATATTACATTGATAATTTAAAAAAAAATACAAAATTGTTCATAAAAAGTTCATTAAAGGAATTTTAATTAAAAATTCTTGATGATTTCTTATATTTACGCGAACACTACACATTGATTAAAACTAATCATCTCAGTCCCCTGTGACCATGGGTGCTGGAAAGTGCCCGAAACGTCGGGAATTAAAAATAAAAGTAATTAAAAGTAAAATAAACGCGATAAAATCCGTAAAAGTAGTTTTAATCAATAAAAATTCTTGAGTCCAAATTTTAATAGGCTATCCGACAAACACTCAAAAAGAAATCAGTTTCTAGAACAATTTTGACTAGCTATCAACTTAAAAAAATAGTGCATTTAACAGAAATCATATGCCAATAACCACGTGAAGACATCATACTTCTACGAGGCCTGAGGGGGGAGCGGGGTGTACAGCACCGCCGTCTCATGCAGAGAATGGACACGAGTTATGGATTAACAATAATGCGTTTGATACGTTTTCGCATAAAAATGCAGACACCTGCTGGCCCAAGTCTTCTCTCATTTCTTAGTTCATGGAGTAAGAGAAAACATCTTCTGCGCTTTTAGTGTTTTTGGTGGATTTCAACTATCCTCGACATATTTTTAATTCTTCGGGCTCATTACAGGCAGATCTCCTATGTCTTCCATCACTGACAAGCACTCGATGAGGACATAACATTGCCATTTACATTATCAGCCAGTGGTCATGGCAACGTTATTATTGTGGAAGTATGTTTATTGGGATGTTTATCCTTCAATCAACCTCGAGATTTTTTAAATAATTAAAAAAATTTAGGCCTAGCTAAACGAGCAGGTAATAGCTATTTTATAATACATAATACATAAAATCAGACTGCTCGGCAAATAATTAACGTGGAGGCCTATGTTCGGCAGTGGGCTTTGATAGGCTGTAAAATAGATTTGATTGTGTCTCATATATATCACCATCGGCATCGGCGGTAAGCATTTCGATTTTTTTAGCTCGAGCAATTGCTTTATTTAGTTCTTAGCGTTTTTAAGCGTGTAGTTTTAGATATTGTGATCATAATTGATAACTGAGTACATCCCCAATATGCAGTGAATGAAGCATTTTTATATTACCGTCATGAAAATAGTACCGCCATAAAAAAGTAATTCGCACAGATTCATTCTTTCTTTGAGAAGGAAATGTACGAAGTCAATTATCAATTCTAATGTACGATTCATAGCTAAGTAAAGATAAGGCGATCTTTATTGCAGGAAACGTAACTAGCAGACATATGAAACATTCGAAAAGACTCGCTAAACAACCCTAGTAAATTAGAATCTAGTAGAAGTAAAACATTTCAACATTGCTATTTCATCTACTTTATATTGACAATTTATAAGTGCTAATTTGATGAAGAATTGCTATAATTAACAACAAAATACTATTTAAACTATATTATATCGGGCTCTAAATAAAATCTACCATAACGTCAGAATTAAAATCTGCAGAATATTAGTATAAAATGATTACAAAACACTAACAGATTTTTAATCATGTCCAAAAAAACGAGAAGGTCATATATATATATATATATATATATATATATATATATATATATATATATATATATATATATATATATATATATATACAACGCGTATGTTTTTTTATATATGTTAACTGATTTTTCACAGCTGAAACGATTATATTAATTCTTTTTTAATAGATAGGCTATACTTCAAGGGCGGTCCCATATAAATTAAAGAAAATAATCTGTCCCCAAACATCCTCTCGTTATTTCCATAAAAGTTTAAAATTTCACTTTAACATTAAATAGTCTAGTTTCATTTCCAATGAAATATACCAGCCTTTGAAAACGAAAATAGCGAAAAATTACAGAAATTTTGTTCCATGTTAATTTTTACTTGCAATGTATGAAAAGTGTCTCAATAAATAATTTTGCTAGGCGGCGCTGTCGCGTTGGTATTCATCGCCTGCTCTAACGTGTCGAGGCGACGGTACGCATGGCCGCGACTGTTTCGACGACGTCCCGGCTGCCGTCCTTCGACTATTAACCCAAGGATCTGTAACGTAACATATTGTAACATTATACGTAGGTACTTTGTTATTCTAAATCCCTTGTTCAGATTATTAATTGAATAAATATATTATATTTATAATGATGTATACGGCCTGGAAAAAAATAGGGCAATGAAATATTTTATTTATTTAATATGACTTAGATACACTGACAGCAACTGTAAGACTGATTATTGCATGCAATTTATGCAAAAGAAATTAACAGGTTATGTGTAGTTACTAGTTACGTTAAATAAATTATAAGGAGTTTTCTAAATGTTTCCACTACAGATTCCCTTATTTGCTCATTACATTTGTAAGACCATTGCTAAATCACAATTTATGGAAAGAACTGATTGAGTATTTAGTCGGTTTTTTCAGTATTGTTATCCTATTATGTTATATTATATTTGTTTTCGGCCAGCTGGCCGTCTGCGGATGCTCAAGGTCGCTCAGAAAGCTATGGAGAGGGCTATGCTCGGAGTTTCACTGCATGATAAAATCAGAAATGAGTAAATCCACTGTAGAACCAGAGTGACCGACATAGTCCACTGGATTAGTAAGCTAAAGTAGCAATGGGCCGGCCATATAGCTCGAAGAACCGATAACCGATGGGGAAGAAAAGTTCTCGAGTGGTTACCACGTACCGGTAGGCGTTGTGTAGGGCGACCCCCCACTAAATGGAGTGACGACCTGGTAATACACGCAGGAAGTCGATGGATGCAGGTGGCTCAGGACCGTGCTTTGTGGCATTACTTGGGGGAGGCCTATGTTCATCAGTGGACCAATTAAGGCTAATACACACTAATAATTAATCACACTTAACACTTTAGTTCACTTTACTTCGCTCCTAAGTCTTCACTTGTATTGCCAATTCAATACTGCCGGCCCAACGGCTTTATATAGACCTTTTCCACGAAACATTTAGAATGTTCCAGCAAATACCGGTCCCGACCGACTAGGTGTAGAAAATTCGAGTGTGGAGTTTTCTAGAAAGCTTAGTTCTTCTATTTGATAATAGATGGCGCTAGTGCCATGTACCAGGCATCAACTGTGGCGCGCAACACTGCCCCCTCCTAAGACATGCTCGTCCCGAGCATTATCGGCCCCATAATAACCTACCTCTTGCACCTTCCTGAAACGGCTCCGCAACGTCAAGGGCTATCCTCTCCAATGATGCACCAACATTGTACGATTTCAATGCACCTCCACTACGAGTCTGTCCCTTCACAGCCGCACAACTTGCACATTTGCGACACCAATCCTCGACATCATCACGATAATGGACCCAGTGAAACCATTCTCGGATCTTCAGTAGAGTTCGTTTAACTCCCAGATGGACTCCTGAATAACCATTATGGTACAGCTGTAGAACATCCGGCACTTTAGCTTTAGGGACAACCATTTGAAAATGACAGCTGTATCTCCGACTATTTTCCCATTTACGGCACAGAACTCCATCCTAAAGCAGCAAGTCCTGTCCCATTGGGCCCAATAGCATTTTCGTGATCGAACTCATCGCTGAGATGTCGCTCCACTTGGGCTTGGTAGCACGGGCCTTCATCCATCCTAGAATCGGCTTTATGTCCGGATCTTCCTGCTGTGCATGTCGAAGGCTGTCCTTCCACCCGTTGCTGAGGTGGTCTGTCCTGAGCATCCTCACGAATACCACTTCCTTACACTCTTGCCTAGTACAATGCTTGCAATCTTCAGGACAAGGTCTTCTTGACAATGCATCTGCGTTGCCATGAGATTTCCCGCTGCGATGTTCGATCACAAAGTCGTATTCTTTCCGCTGCTTGGCGGCACTGTTAGCCGCACTACCCCCTCGAGATCGATCACCTTCTCTTTCTACAGTTCGCTTAGGGCAGCTGGATCGAAGATGGCCCCTTTCCCCACAGCCGTAGCACCTTGGGCGGTAACTTTTATTGCGGTCGCGAACTGTAGCTGCTGCAACCTCCTTAACGTGGGGGGAACGATGATCTTACCGTTGCTGCCGTTAGCCGCACTACGCCCTCGAGATCGATCACCTTCCCTTTCTACAGTTCGCTTAGGGTAGTTGGATCGAAGATAGCCTTTCCCCACAGCCATAGCACCTAGAGCTGTATCCTTTATTGCGGTCACGAACTATAGTTGCTACAAACTCCCTGGTGCGATGGGAACTACGATCCTGCCGCACGGCTTCCACCTCCAGTGTACGGACCAAGGCATCTTTAAGCGTCTCGTGGTGCCCGAGCCTCACAGCAGCTCTGACTTCAATGTCGCGGATTCCATCGATGAATGTCTGCACCAGGTTCCCCTCAATGAGCGCAGGTAAAGACTGGTATGCTTTTCGAATCATCTTCTCCACCTCAAGGGCACTTTGCTGCAGGTTTTCATTGCTGCGTTGCACGTGATCTTTAAGCTGCGCACGAAAGACGTATTCCAGGTTGGGCGTCGCCATATCTCGCCTCCAATGCCTCAAGGAGCTGCTTGTAAGTCACTTTCTTACAGAGAGCTTCCAAAACAGTTAAGGCTTGGTCGCATAGACCTAGAGTGAGTGCAGTCATGGCCTGACTTTTTTTCCAGCCGTTCGCCTCCATGACAGCCTTGAACTGGATTTTGTAGGCCGACCAGGATGGAGTCCCGTCGAACGGCGGCACTTTGAATCCACCCACGTAGCGAAGGTGTTGTAGCTACTAGGGTAGCTGTAATTTCATCCCCAAGTTTGAAGTCGTCCAGCATTTTCCTCACGTCGGCCATCACGTAGTCAACCCGATTGTTCACTTGGTCGATTCGGGTTTCAGATTCCTCGATTCGGGTTTCAGCTTCCGACAGTCATGTTGAGCAACCCTATCCTTCACCTCCCTTATATCTTTCCCAAAGGTAGTGAGAAGGTCCTTCATGAGGAGCATCTGCTCTTCCAACCGACGAGCCTGTTCCTCTTGTTTGCCCCGCAGCTGATCCTCTAACCGACGGACCTATTCCTCCTGTCGGCTTGCCTATTCCTCCTGTCGGTGGGTCTGTTCCTCCTGTCGGCGGGCCAGTTCCTCCCGTCGGCAGGCCTGTTCCTCCTGTCGGCGGGCCTGTTCCTCCTGTCGGCGCGCCTGTTCCTCCAGTCGGCGGGCCTGTTCCTCCTGTCGGCGGGCCTGTTCCTCCTGTCGGCTGGCCTGCTCCCTGCAGCATCACCATCAGAACACCTTAGTCAGGTGCTACAAACGTAGGAACTGCTAACGGGGTGGCCTCCGTGGCCAGCGGCTGGCCCTCCGAAGTCTGCGACGTTACGCCACCAAATCGTCTCTGGTCCGTCTCCAGCTGTCGTTGACTTCGGGTACGGACACCCTCCGTGTTGTCCTTCGGTAAAATCGGCATGATTTTATCCTCATATCCTTCCTTTTAACTTCTGACACCAATTGTTACGAGCTAGGGTTCGTGACAATAAAACTGCCGATTGAATTACCAAAATTGACACTTTAATTACCGAACTCCAATTAAAGCTAACACACACTAATAATTAATCATACTTAACACTTTAGTTCACTTTACTTCTCTCCGAAGTCTTCACTTGTATCGCCAATTCAATACTGCCCCGGTCGCGGCCCTAAACGGCTTTATATAGTCCTTTTCCACCGAAACATTTAGAATGTTCCAGCAAATACCGGTCCAGACCGACTAACGGTGTAGAAAATTCGAGTGTGTAGTATTCTAGAAAGCTTAGTTCTATTTGATAATAGATGGCGCTAGTGCCATGTACCAGGCATCAACTGTGGCGCGCAATAGTATGTATTTTAAATATTAAATCTGTTTAGTTTTCTTTTTTTTATTTAAATAAACCTCACCCTAGATTTTCTCTTGAAACAATCCCACCACCAAAGTGTGAATATTCAGAAAGTGTTTCTTTTAATTTCATATCACAGCTGTCGCATTGTTACATCGTACTTGAAAGAGGTAGCGGATAGTACCTTCTATTATGTGAAGAAACACATTGAACTGTTATTTAATCATTTTTATTGACTTAAATGATGGATCACTTTAAAATAAAAAATCATGTAGGGGTTTTAAAAATATAAACAAATTCCAGCTTTTCAAGCTTTTGGCCTTAGGTATGGTATCCACTTCAAAGAAATAATAACAAGAAGTAATAATAGTTTAATCTTGAAAATTGAGGCACATCTTATCCTCCGGTACACCACTTGATTTTAAAACAAAAGTGCACAGCCGGTGCGTGTTCCCAGTGGTGACTTATGGAACTACCATATAATCTTTCAGCAGTGAAAGCCGTATAAAATAGTTCAAATTCGAGCAGCAAGTTATGGTGACTCAAGGTAACCCATATACCATAGAATTTTAAAACAAATGTATACAACTCAAAGTGTTGCCAAGTGTATTTATGGAAAGACCACATAGTCCTCCACAGCTAATTGAATGAGAGCTATGCTCAGAGTAACTCATAAGTGTGATAAAAATGAAATGCATAATAGATATCCTGAGTAAATATAAATAAAGATGTGCAACCCACCCAATGCATCAGTCAAAAAAGTAGCAATAAGTTAGCCAAATAACTTAAAATCCGACAACCAGTAAGGAAGAAAGTTTCTCGATTTGGCCTTTATATTTTATTGGCAATTATACTAGACTGAATGGCAAACATAATATAAGGAGTTAACGGTTGCGGGTGACTAAAAGATGTTTTGTTGGAGAGCTATAAGTATTTAACAGTGGACTTGTGATGGGCTATATTGATAACAATGATGATAATGAGTAAAAATATATAAAATCTTACTTACCACTTTAGTAAATTTGCTTTTGTTATGGTACAAAATATAAAGTAGAACAACAATAATCACTGCTGTCAAAAAGAATGAAAAGAAGTGATCATCTTCTTCTACAAATTCATCTTGAGGCATTTTTGAGATAAAATCTGAAAACAGCAAACACAATATCTGTTTTAGAGCCATGATGCAACTATATTAGTAGTAAAGTTATAGCACAAATGGGTCAACTTAACCAGGGAAGGACCACACTCTCACAGAATACCAGTGTAAAATAGCAGCTTAACACTGCTGCTTTATATGGTAAGCGTAGAGAGCCGGAGACCCTTTTTACTGGAAAAGAGGAATTCATTCTTAAGTCTTCATGGGTGACAATGCATCTGCATTTTGATGCATAATCGACGATACATGTAGGTGTCTATGGGCCACAGCAACCACTTAGCATCAGTTGGACTATGCCATCTTTATCATATAAAAAAAGCAATTCAAAACTTTTTCACCAGAATATATGTATAATTTATATTTTGTTTCAGTACTTGGCTGTTGTTTTATATTTCGATTCCCTTAAAAATCCCATTCAGTCGCATTCCCTTCAATCCCCATAAAAATCCCATGCAATCGCATGCATCCGTCAAATCCCGAGCGGTCTCATTCGACTGCACCCACCCACAGCACTTTAAACCATTAAAACTTATATTTAGAGACTACTTTTCTATGAAGGAGTTTGGCATTATAGAATCAATATGAAATTTTCTATTGTACCCGGAGTACCCTATTCATGGCAAAATATAATAAATAGTAGGAATTATAATTTTAAAATAACATTTATAACTACTGACCAGCTCTGGCTTCTAAAGACTAAAGAGCAAAGCTTGGTCATCCGGGTACTATTTATAGAAACAGCAAGGCAAGAATAAAAACAGACAAATTGGGGGAATCATTTCCATTGCAAAAAGGTGTAAAACAGTGACCCGATTTCACCAATTCTCTTCAATGCAGTTCTGAAGAAAATTTTTAGAAGTATGTCTTGGTCAAATAAAGGCTTTAAGAATACATGGAAGATACCATGGAGTCTTACTAAAGCCACAGAATAAATAATAGTACTACATACAGAAGTTGCAGTCCTTTGATGCTGACTGCAACTTCTGAATGTATAAACTATATATTAGTGCATCTTATTGTAAATAAACAACGAAAATTGCAATTCACAATTTATCTAGCCAACAATTGGTTCCCACACAACAGAAAGAGGTTGCCCAATAAGCAAGCTCCATTAACTATTGGCACTACAGTATACGGACCCTTGGTCACAATATTAATATTAAGTAATTTTTCTGGTAACCCAGTATTACGAATGTAAAAATATTGTTACTACACCTGTACAAGTCCTGGTTTCCAAAGTAAAAATTATGAAATTTGATTTTCTTAGTACCATCTAACAATCTTTTCCAAATATGTTCAACATTTTTTTAAATAAAATATTTACAAACTACATTACATAGGTAAAAATCACTATCCGATCCAAAAATATACTTTTAGCAATCGTGATAATATGATTCTGTTAATGTTATCCTCGTTAAAATAACCTAAAATTAAATTAAAATGGAAACTTACTTAGTAATAAAATGCGGCACTAGCGGCCGTCGGACAACAATAATGTAACATTGTAACATGTTCAAAGATCGTACAAATAGTCTTTAAAATATTATTGTACCCTTCCGTATCGTATCGAGATATTGCATATTGTAATTTACAATAATAGTTAAAGTTCAAAAATCAAGTAAAAAAAAAAACAATCCCGCCAATACCGACCCTCAATAAATACTCAAAATATTTCCATATTGCCTGTTATAAATAGTAAGTACTACTTCAATTATTATAAGAAGATTATGCAAAAATATAGACACCAAGCTTTTCAAGATTACCAAGTACAGATCTTAAATCCTAATATATAGATAATATATCTAAATATAATTTCAAAACTTGTGTGTTAATGAAAATAAATAGGAATAAGTTTACTAAATTAAAAAAAATATATACAAGAAATTTAATAACTAATAGGGGCAAAACCCAAGTTCTAACAATATCTGTAATTGGTACAATTAAGAACTTTAAAGAGGGACATTTAACATATTACAGTACAAATATTTTTTTTATTCTAACACTGATGACAATAACCTTAAAATTAGCTCATGGTAATAAAAATTACACTTCAAAACAAACATTTTTTAAACTCTTGTGTTATAAAATAAATATACTTATTTTGGTATGTGTATAGAATAACAGAATTTATTAACTATAATAAAAAATTAGATCGTACAGAAAATCTCTCACTTCAATGTATGTTATTCTACACCTTAAGATAATAACAAGTTATTTAAATATATCGCATGCACATAATAATAGACATTTATTTATAGACTATTCGGCTAGTTGATATTGTATGAATGCTTTTAACTGTTATTTCTGAAATACATACTACATTATATTTGAGATTACCTGTCAAACGCATTTTTGTGCGTGTTTACGTTAAATCTAATATGCAATAAAAAACACTCATTTATATATTTTAATAAATATAATATACTGTCCTATCCTAATTTCACTATCTTTAATTATCTCACTTTAGATTGTTTGTTTTAAGACAGAATTTTTAAAGAAGAGTACAGATGAGAAATTATATCCGCCATTTCTTAGACTAATAATTAACACAGAGAAGTACAAGATAGATAGTGGTATATTGTTGAATACATATAAAATAAATACCAGCCAATTGCGACTTTGTTTAAATATTTAATATAAGGTTAATAAATCTCACTAAAAGTATTGATATAGTATAGTATGTTTAACCTCACAATTAGTTTACAAAAAAGTTAAGGATGTTTTTCAGACATTTTTTGTTGAAAAATTGATTAAAGCATACAAAAATTTACGGAAGCAATGTTACCAAGCTTGTTACAAAGTAAGTTAACATTTTGCAATATTTTATTTTAAATAATCAGTCATATGATAATTAAAATTATGATAAGGTAATCCATTATTCTCTAAAGTAATATAATAATAAATAAAATTTTTAAATAAGCTATGTTATAATATTATTTTTAAAGTAATGGAATAATAAACACAACTTTTGAATAAGCTATGTTATAATATTATTTTTAAAGTAATAGAATAATAAACACAAATTTTCAATAAAAAAATGTTGTAATATTATTTTTAAAGTAGTAGTTTGAGTATAGTGTGATTAATATTGAAAAAATTTTTGAAATGAAAGCTGCAATCCAACATAGATCAACACGGGCCACCGGCGGACCGGAGGGAAATAGTCATATGCAGTCAAAGTATAGGTCCACGCGGTCGTATGCGTAAAATGTAGGTGTAGCTCTAAAAAAAAACTATAAGGGAGCCGACCACTCGTCTGAGCTGCGCGGGTACCTTACTCATAGACGTAACCCCTAACGCACCTCGGCAACGCTCTCTCTATAGAATAGGGAACGTTGCGGCGGCGTCGAACAGTTCACGTATTGCATTTTTATACTCGTGATAACTTCGAAATTAAATGTACATATCTAATGAATTAAAAAGTATTTTACTGTTACATAAATACCCTTGATGATAAAACTATTTATTTGAATAAAAATTAATACTACGATTCGATTGTACCTACTTTTGTTTCTACCGACGATCGAATTAAATTTTATAACACAAAAGCTCCTATTGTGACTTAACTATCATAGTTAGATATATTCCCTCGCGGACTTTTTTGTAAGTATCAATGAGTACTTTAATCGTGTAATGTGGTACATCATTTTTATGTATCATCTGAAAGCACGCAAAATTTTGCTACTTTCGCTTACATTATTGTAATTTTCTTAAACATCTCTAATGTTTTTGTAAATAAATTATAGCTTATGTTACGTCCTGATAATTTAGCTTTCTATTGGGAAAAAAATGGTCAACATGAGTCTACTAGTTTCGTATATAATATTATAGTATTAATTATGTACAATACGAGTAGTATTAATTGTGTCAGTCAGTACAGATAAAGAATGGGATTAGAAATGGCTACTCATCCAACCTGTACTGTCAACATGCACAGTACCAATAACGAAAACCAGCTAATAACGGTATATCGTTATAACATTATATTATTCGGTTAGTTGGAAATTTTCTAATCATGGCAAAATATAATAAATAGAGTAGGAATATTAATTTTAAAATAACATTTATAGCTACCGACCATCTGTGGCTTCTAAAGACTAAAGATAATCATTAGACATTTAAACTTATCAATATTTCTATTTTAATAAAATCTTTAGATTTTTCGGATAAAAAGAAAATTTAGTCTAAATCACTCCAGTTATTATTTTATACAAAAATATTAACATACAAAATCAATAATAATTATAAAGAAAAGTCTCAGAACGCGTCATAGCAAACAATTAGCAATACCGGACTGAATTGTTTCGTAGTTTATGAGAATTTGTTATAACTGATTCCAGTGACAAGTTGGATGGAAGTTATAGAACGTACCGAAAAACGTATATCGCAACGAATTTTTTTGCCGACAGTGTGTGAGCGAGAGGTAATTAGAGGCGACGCTATTTTCAATGCCATTCTTTACTGCACGGGTACTACATATTTTATGAGGTTAAACAGTAATTGTTGAGAGATAAATAGTCTACTTGTGAGTTTCTTGCCTCTTCTGACAAGGTTTCTCCGCAGTAGGGATGTGTTGAAGCTATAGTGTTTTTGAGTTTGATTTTCAAAGTACTTTTTGAAACTTATGCCAATCTTGAAAAAAATATTTGTCTTTGACTTTGAATAAACCTAACAAAAGAATTGTTCAAATTGTTGATTTGAATGTTATTGGTACAAAATGATTGCTCTATATTAAGATATATAAAATTATGACTTCATCACATTGTGATGAAGTCATAATTTTATATATCTTACTTAATATATTATTGAAGCAATCATTTTGTACCATATTTAATACATTATTTGTCTTTAATTAGTTAAATTGCCGTTTAGTGGCGGTTGAAAATATCCACTACCCCATATCTTCCCGTGGGTGTCGTAAGAGGCGACAGAAGGAGACAGGCAGGAGATGGGCAGCAGCATCTTCTTGATAACAACAGTGATATAATAAAAAACTGCGGTTGCCAACCCGCTCGCCAAGCGTGGCAACTATGGCAAATAACCCCCAAGAATAACGACGCAAACAAACGGCCCCCAGTCCCCGGCGGCCCCGCTATTCCTGGCTACGATGGCGACCATCGTAACGGCGGGGCAGGGGGTGCTAAGAATCTCCGCGTGGAGGTTCGGTTGCCACCTACGACGACTCGACCTGGCAACATATAACGCACGCACCCTGAGGACTGACGAGAAGATACTGGAGCTGGAAGAAGAAGTAAAGTTGCGCTGGCATATTATTGGATTATCCGAGGTCCGAAGAGAGGGGGAGGACACGGTAATCCTAGAGTCCGGCAACTTATTCTACATATCACCGGGAGGGCAACCATCTGTCCCAAGGAGGTGTCGGATATATCGTCCACAAGTCTCTCGTCAACGGCGTTGTAAAGATTGGGAGTGTGTCGACGAGGGTCGCGTACCTGATACTCAGAATCACCAAACGGTATTCGCTGAAGGTCATACAGGTTTACGCACCAACCTCGGCACATCCCGATGAGGAGGTGGACGAAATGTATGAGGATATTTCCAGAGCCATGCATTCCTCCAAAACCCACTACATGGTGTTGATTGGACACTTCAACGCAAAACTATGCACAAGAGAAAACGATGAGCTGAAGTTAGGGAAATTTGGAGTATGACAACGGAACCGAAGGGACCAGCAGCTGGCCGACTTTATGGAGTTAGAGGGACTCTTTATCATGAACTCTTTCTTCCAGAATCGGCCCCACAGGAAGTGGACCTGGTCGAGCCCCGACGGTTCGACAAAAAATGAGGTTGACTTCATTATGACGACCAGACGCCAACTGTTCAGTGATCGCAAGGGTGAAAACTGGCAGCGATCATCGAATGGTTGCAGGCACACTCAACCTAAACGTTAAGTTCTCTAGGTCTCGTCTAATGAAGTCAACGCTCCGTCCCCCTCGTGCTCTAATCCAGAATCCCGAAACCTTTCAGCTCGAGTTACGTAACCGCTTTCAGTGCCTAGAAGATTGCAATGCAGTGGACGATATGAATGACAAGCTCGTGGAAACTGTCCATACAGTCGGAGCTAAGATTTGCAAGACCCGCCGCAGAAGAACACAAAAACTCTCGGATCACACTCTTAATCTTATGGCTTTTAGACGGGAGATGAGGCTGCAATCGTCAACTGATTTGACAGCAACTGAACAGACAGATCTCCAAATGCATGCGGCGAGACTTACGCAACTTTAATACTGCTCGTATTAAAGAAGCGATCGAGCGGAACCACGGCTCCAAAGTCTTTGCCAGAGATCTGTCAAAGCTGAAGACTGAATGTGGCAGCATCGTTTCCGGGACACCTGCGATTTTGAGTGAGATTGAGAGGTTCTATGGGCAGCTGTACACGTCATCGTTGGAGCACAGTTGGAGCAAGTCTTATCAGACACTACTCCAATGATATCCCGGACGTCAGTCAGAGCGAGATTAGAATGGCTCTCCAGCAACTTAAAAACGGCAGGGCGCCAGGCGAGGATGGAATTACAGCGGAGCTTCTGAAAGCGGGTGGAACACCGGTACTTGAAGTCCTTCAGAAGCTTTTCAATTCCGTCCTCCATGGTGGCACTACTCCGGAGGCGTGGAGCAGAAGTGCGGTGGTCTTGTTCTTTAAGAAATGCGACAACGCTCTCTTGAAGAACTACAGACCGATTTCCCTTCTGAGCCGCGTCTACGTGCTGTTTTCGAGAGTCATTACGAATCGTCTCGCACGCAGACTCGACTTCCAGCCTCCCGAACAAGCCGATTTCCGAAAAGGCTTCAGTACCATAGACCACATACATATCCTGTGGCAAATTATACAGAAGACCGAAGAGTACAATCTGCCATTTTGTCTGGCGTATGTGGACTATGAGAAAGCCTTTGATTCCGTCGAAATTTGGGCGGTGCTACAAGTCCCTTCAGCGGTGCAAAGTTGACTGTCGGTATATCGAAGTGCTGAAGTGTTTGTACAGTAGGGCTACGATGGCTATCCAAGTACAGAACCAGAGTTCGAAACCTATCCAACTGCAGAGAGGTGTAAGATAGGGTGACGTAATATCCCCGAAACTCTTCACTGCTGCGTTGGAAGACGTTTTCAAGCTACTGGACTGGAAAGGATACGGTATTAACATCAATGGCGAGTACATCACTCACCTTCGATTTGCCGACGATATAGTCCATACGGCTCGCTGGAGGATCTTAGCACTATGCTCAATGACCTCAATGGTGTCTCCCAACGGATAGGTCTTAAGATGAACATGGACAAAACAAAGATCATGTTTAATGTCCATGTCACACCTATGCCAGTAGTTGTTGGGAGCACTATGCTCGAAGTTGTTGACGAGTACGTTTACCTGAGACAAATAGTCAGACTAGGTAAGTCCAACTTCGACCGAGAGGTAAACCGACGGATTCAACTCGGCTGGGCAGCGTTAGAGAAATTACGACACATCTTCTCGTCAGGTATACCTCAACCTCTGAAGACTAAAGTGTACAACCAGTGCGTGTTGCCAGTGATGACTTACGGATCTGAGACATGGTCCTTCACTGCTGGCCGTATGAGGATGCTCAAGGTCGCTCAGCGAGCTATGGAGAGAGCTATGCTCGGAGTTTCTCTGCGTGATAGACTCAGAAATGAGGATATCCGTAGTAAAACCAGAGTGACCGACATAGCCCAACGGATTAGTAAGCTGAAGTGGCAATGGGCCGGCCATATAGCTCGAAGAACAGATAACCGATGAGGAAGAAAGGTTCTCGAGTGGCAGCCTCGTACCGGTAGGCGTAGTGTAGGGCGACCCCGCACTAGATGGAGTGACGACCTGGTGAGAGATGCAGGAAGTCGATGGATGCAGGTGGCTCAGGACTGTGCTTTGTGGCATTACTTGGGGGAGGGCTATGTTCAGCAGTGGACTTGTGAAGGGCTGTAATGATGATGGTAACAAAGATCACAAAGCATCTATATTTTGATACTTAATTGAAGATACGTGTAAATGTCTATGGGCCACAGCACCCACCACCAGGTGAAATGTGAGCTAGTTTGTCACTGCCATTCTAAATATGGTATAGATTATGGTGGAGCAATATCGTTGACTTAGGTAGAAATTAAAAACATATAGTGGATATTTTTTATTATAACTACAAATGAGAGAGCAACATTGCATCTATATTATGGCTGTAGCACAAATGTCGGCTCAAACGAAGAAAGGCCACAATCTTACAAAATACCATATAATAGCAGCTTACATCTGCTGCGTTTCGTATGCTGAGTGTAAAGAACCAGGGGTGACAATTGCATTTACATTTTGAATCTTATTCTATGACAGATTCAGTCTATGGGCTACAGTATCAACTTAACATGATTTTAGTTTATCGTAGAGTTTATTGTTTGGACTGTGTACTCATTTGTCACCCGTTTGTCATATCACAGCCCGTAGTTTACATAATAAAAATATATTTAATCCAATACACAGCTTATGTTTGACAAAAACAGCACATGTACCACCATCAATACCAAAACATCAACAGACACAATAACGTCCAAAAAATGGACGCCGGTTCCCCCGCCGGTTCACTGACAATTTGGACTGCGTCCATTTGGCGTGGCGCACGTTTTTGACATTGACGTACAGCCGTGGATGACGTCCATTTGGACTGGACGCATGGATTTCAATCCATTTGGAAATCCAGAGCTGGATGAAATCCGTCCAAATGGAATATGTTTTTACCATTCACGGTACAATTTTTGACGATTACCACTCAATTTGGATTAATGGACGTATTGTCAGTTATGTATGAATGAAGCTTTTTACTACTGCTATATGATACCAAATATATATACCAAAAACTTATTTTAAAACTTTCCATACATCACTGAATTTCCCTTAAAAGACTGGATAAATATAAAAAGATATATCTTACCTTGGGATTGAATATTGTTGATTTTAATAGTATCTTTTGTTCTATCTTCTTCCATTTTTTGAATTACTGGTTTCCCAAAATTAATTTCCGAATCATCTTGCAGATCCTGCTTATCTTCTTCCTCTGAATCTGAAAATGGTATAACAATATAGATAAAAAAGGTTTTATATTTTATAATAAAATTTATAAATGACTTATATGGAATAAACATCTTAAAATATTACAAATTTGTCTATACCCGGACAATTATAACCCGGATTTACTTGCATAAACAATTTTTTAGCTCAAAATTGTTTATGCAAGTATGTAAGTAATAAGTAAAGTAACAGCTTATATATGTCCCACTGCTGGGCACAGGCCTCCCCTCATTTCTGAGAGGGTTTTAGGGCAAGGAAGTGTCCACCTTGCAACCCCAATGCCTGTTGGCGAACTACACATGTCTTCAAAATATTTTTTTTCTTATTCCTCAGACATGCAGGTTTCCTCACGATGTTTTCCTTCACCGACGAGCATGTGGTATATCAGCACTTAAAATTGCAATTAACAATTTCATTGGTGCCGGCGGGTATAGAACCCGGGTTACTCACGTTCCATTATATTTACAGCGAGCGTTAACCATCTGAGCTACCACGGCTCGTAAGTAATAGCAACTTCAAATATTGTTATTTGGCTTGTAGATGAAATTAGGTCCACCTTTAGGTCTTTATATATCATAAGCTAGTAAATAATTTCTACTGAAATAAAGGTAATAAGCATCAATCTACATGTTGTTTTCTAGCAACACTGCAATTTTTAAATATTTATACTGGAAGTCAGTAGATTTATTCCATGGTCATCAATTATTCATCACGCTTAAAATAAGTAGTACATAAAAGATTCAGGTATTTATTATAAATTAATAAATCAATTTGAAACTTTATTAAAATTATATAAGAGGGAACATGGTGATGTTATTCAAACTATTTTGGTAATTTTAACAGTTATTTTTGTATGCAAGTTTCAAATCTAACACATATTTATAGAAGCAATAGTGACAAACAAGAACATGTTCCACATCTGAAGAATAAGACAGAGTGCATTGTCACATTTTGTACATGGTAGTGCCATGGTGCAGCTATATTATGGTTGTAGCACAAATGGGTCAGCTCAACAGAGGAAGGACCATGCTCTCACAAAATACCAGTGTAAAATAGTAGTTAAATACTGCTGTGTTTCGTATGGTGAGTGTAGAGATCCGGAGACCCTTTTCTACTGGAAACGAGGCATTCCATCTTAGTCCTCAGGGGTGACAATGCATCTGCGTTTTGATTCTTCATTGAGGATAAATGTAGACGTCTACGGGCCACAGTATTCACTTTACCATCAGGTGGACTGTGTGCTCGTTTGTCACCTTTATTCTATAAAAAAAAACAAGTCTCTTTGATACCCCAATAGAACTGACCCATGTGGCCAGGCAGCAGTGCATTATGGCTGCATGCTGCATGCATATGTAGCTGTCTGCTGAGACACAAAATTAATTTAGAAACAAGTAGAAGCCACTCAGTTAAAATAGGAGGTCCCCTCTCCCCAGAGAGGGATTGCTTTTAATTTTTATAGTAAAAATAAACATATTCTGAAGTATCCCTTCAGTCATTACAGCCTATCAAAAGTCCACTGCCGAACAGCAACTGCAGTTATTTATTATTTTGAATTGTTATCAGGAAGATGTTGCTGTCAATCTCCTGTTCACTTTCCCTCTGTCCCATCTTACTAAACCCATGGGATGATATGGGGTAGTGAATATTCTTACACATCTATTATATAGTGAAGTATTAATAAATATTGTTAAATATCAACAAAGCGCAAAGAGAACAAGAAAAGGACCCATGGTAACTCAAATGACTAGCCCTCGCTGTAAAGTTTGGTCAAATCATACCAGACAACTAAACAATGATGTCTGAATATGCCATATTTATGTAAAATATAGCCTTATTTTTTAAGGTCTTTAAAGCAAGAAATACCTCTCTAATTAGCCACAAAAAAGTTATTCATTCACTTTTGTTTTTGTAACTGTTTCGAAATTAATTCAAATAATTGTTTCAGAATGCACCTAATGAAGATTCATTTTGTGTATGTGATTAGCTTGCAGCTACAAAACATATATGCCGGAATCCCTGCCTGAGGGTGAGCATCAGCTAACCACAAAGCTAACAGGAGTTGTTGTGTGACCATATGTTGATGGGTGATGGAAGAAGATTAACAGGTTCTTCAAACGAGAATTTAAAATATTCCAGCAAGATTTTTTTTAATGAAACTGTTCCACATATGATGCAAATGTTTTCTATAGCTGCAAGCCTTTTAAATAAATTTGGTGTTCGGTTAAAAACAGGAATGATGCTGAGCAAATCATAAATGTGATTAGGGAATGATTTCCATCAAATAATAATTTATCTGATTTTATAAACAGTATAAATATTAATAGACAAACATCTGATTTTTCTAGTATTACAACATTCAATACTAATATTATATTCGCCCATCTATATAGTGAAGTTATTATTATTAGTATTAATTGGTCTAGGAATATATCAGATTCTACAGGCAAGGTCCTATTATAGTGAACATGTCTGGTTTCACGGAGGGTATCGAATCGAAATAAGCAGAGAAAACATTAATGTCACAGAGTAGCGTTCGAATGGATGTGGAAATAATTCGAGAAAAGTATATTATGTTTATATATTAATTTTAAATAATTAATGTGTCTGGAAGAGAAGCTATAAAATAGAGTATTGCTGTAATTGTTTAGTTGGTAGAAGAACAGTTGGGTGCTGTGCACATGTTATGACGCTTTTGTGGTACCTTGGGTTTGCCAGGCATCAGCCGACAGTATCAGCGCCAGCAGAATTCCTTGATGCTGTATTTGTAAGAGAGAATGATGAATAAAAAGTAATTTTGTCTAGCCTACTTATTCCTTTTAATACTCCTGAATTCTACCATTACGCTTCATTTACTTCTGTAACCTACCATTACTAGTTTTTTTTTTTCTATACATATTCAACTTGAGTATTGAAGACTGAAAGATAGTATGTACCTAGTGACCAACTCTCTTCAGCTAGAATTGAAGTGGTCAAAACACAAAAAAGCCTTGATGATAATTACGCCTTCCTGGTTTTTTACACTACATACTGTACAAGCTGGAGCAATATATAGGTGTAGTTTTTATTGAATTTTCGGTCATAATCTGTCGTTGAAACAGTCAACTTCAAGAGAAAGTTTGAAATACGGCCCTTTTGGACATCGAACTCTAGGAGTATGATGGACAGTCATAGAGTCCGCTTTGAAAGATGTCCTATTAGTGAGTAATAAGGTAATTTTATACTTTCGCGGTCCCCTCGTTTTTTGGCTCTAGAAAATCGATAAATCATCAGATTTCGATGATTTTTGTTAAATCTTCGTTTTTATGGCAGATTTATGAAAAAAAAATAAGGAAAATATCTCACCTGAAGATTTCATATAGTTAAGTCATAAACTTTAAATGTGATCATAAGCGCACATCTTCGAACACGTACATAGCTTTTTAGCAAAGCATCAAATGAAGTTAATATATTTTTTTTGTTAATCTACACAAAAAAACGAACATTTAAAAAAACATTGAAAAATGTTTGTTTATTAATTTTTTACCTCACCTAAAGTTTTTATATGGTTTTCTAACTTTAAATTTTATCATAAACACTCTCGAAAATCGAAATAATTACGAAAGTTAGTATTTTGGCGTTTTATTGTGTGTAAAATTAAACGAAGCGAACTCGGGACTTATGGCATCCCGACTCAGACAGGTTAGGTTAGCTTTTAACTTAGGTTAGCTTCTAAAGAGTCCATTTACATTAGATGTCCTAAGTCCCGAGCTTGCTTCGTTCGATCTTACACTCAATAAAACACCAAAATAAAAAAATTATAAATAAATATATTTTGAATATTTTTTTAAATATTCGTTTTTTCATGTAGATTATGAAGAAAACAACTTCCTTCGATTATTTGTAAAAAAAGTTATTAACAATTATATGTGAATGAGTGCATTTTCATGAACACTTAAAGCCCTGAAACCAATATAAGTTCTAATTTTTTTCATACATCCGCCGTAAAACGAATATTTAAAAAAAACATTGAAATCGGATGAATTTTCTATTTTCTAGAGCCAAAAAATGAGTGGATCCCGATAGTATAAAATTACCGGTAATAAAATTATTTTAGAGAAATCGAAATAAATGGAAATGAGATCGCTAATTACCCTCCTCACTTATTGCTACCTACATTTTTAGGCTACATCACAGCCAGGTAAAAGGTAGTTGTTGATTCCAACCTTAAAAGTATTGTTGAAGTTATTATAAAAAATCGTGGCTATTTAGGTATTATTTTTAAATGTGATGGAGTTTACAACAAAAAAAAAACAATCTAATTATAGTTTGTTTTTGGAAAAAAAGTCAAGTGCAGCTCTTAAGAAATTTGGCCAACATTCTTTCACAGTAAACGAGCAACCCAAGTTCAATCCTTGCCGGCAACAACAAGAGTGTTAATTGCAAATTTAAGTGCTGATTTACCATGTGCATGGCGGTGAAGGAAAACATTGAGAGGTAACCTGCATGTCTGAGAAATAAGTAAAGAAAACTATTTTAAAGACATGTGAAGTTTGCCGTCGAATTCGTTACATATTGGCGCAGCATGATTTCATTTGTGACTTCATTGCCCTTAAAAACCCTCTCAAAAATGAGAGGAGTCCTGTGCCCAACAGTGGGACATATATAGGCTGCAACTTTAAGCACACAAAAAGTAATGTACCTTGTTCATCTTCTATATCATCAATTACTGGATCTTTCACTTCTTTTAACTGATTATTTGACAGCTGGTCCTCTTTTTCTACATCCTCTTTTTTAGGAGGTTGTTCTTCTTCATCTAGTATTGGGTTTTCATTTACAGCTACAACTGAAGTATCAGGTTTCTTAACAACTGCTGATTGTTGTAATTTAAGCGTTTCTTCTACACTAGGCTCACTCAATTTATTTGTTTCTAGATTTTCTTCCATACCAGAGGCTTGACTAATTGATGCTCTTTGAATAGATTTATCAAGTTTAGCTACATCTACATCATTTGCTGCTTTAATATTTGTTATTGTTGTTTTAACAACAGAAGTACCTTGATCCTTAGCTTCAGAATTTGAGTTTCCCTTGACACTCTTAGTAGTTAATAATACGGCAGTATTATTAGCAAGTAAAGGGTTTACAGATTTTAAGTTTGTATTTGTTACTAAATCAGGAGCTGCAGCTAAAATCTCATTATTTGCAGATTCATCTTGTTCAGATGGTGTACTTGCTCGAATTTTTAATATATCAGAGCCCCATTTATAATATTTACAATATATATTACTATCGTCACTTAGCACATCTGGAACGTCGCACACTTTTTGGCAATGAACATGCCCGCCAAAAACTCTTTCAGCAGTCATTTTATAAAGTGGAAAGTCAGTAATGTTAGAGAACTTCCAATTTTGAGCATCGTTGCACATTGAATCAACTTTGACAATATTTTGAAGTTCACTTATTGAACCGCCTTGCAACAATAATTTTGAAGTACCTACTGCATCACAAAGCTGACTACTCATGTCGTAAAATATCAGACATTGCATTTGTTTACCATTAAAAGGTGGAACCGCTAAATTGCATTCTAGCATCTTATCCTCAATTTGTGATACAAGAAACTGGTTTTGACAATGGCTTGCAAGATCTTTGAGCAAATTAGCCAACGGGTGGATATTCGCAGAGGTGGATATTGGATTACTTAAACTTCGATAGCACATATTTAGCAGAAGTAATGTAATAATGAAGCGAAACATTTTTAATTTATAGTACGACTAAATACAATAAAACAATTTTCACACAGCAAAAACTTTTTCAAGCACAAACACGAAAATCGTATATATTATTCGATCAGTAATCACATCAGTCCTACATCAGTCGGTATAGAACTTTTGACAGTAACAGATTTTTTAGTAAAATTATTGGCTTGCATGCTTGTCTTTTAAGCCATGTTGTCACTTCATTCGGAATCTTCGTTTTTATCGTAGACAGAGAAACCTATAGAAAAATTGACGCCTTCTTTCGCATTCGCACTCGAAAAAGATAGATTTATGCATAAGTCTTGCATAGAAATGAGATAGAGCGGTGTGTTTGTTTGTCCCTTTCTCCGTGCCGGTTTTTTTGTTTAGCAAACTCTACACTTTGCTAAGCAACTTTGACAGCGTAGCGATTTAAAGAGTTTATATGTTGGTTTAAGCGAGAAAAAGTATTTTATGAGCTTAAGATTAGTGAATCTTGTTCAGTTCAGTTCTCAAATGTATAACCTAAAACTACGTTATCATCTTTTCTCACTCGAGGCCACACTGATCATTAGCTTATAGGTTTCTCTGTCTACGGTTTTTATAGATTTTTGCTTTACAATATACTGATGTGTCACATTGCAAAGTTTTTGGGAATTATGACGACAGCTCAACCCAGCAGACAGTAAATGACGACGGTCACTCAAGTTCATAAGGTGCCTAAGCGACCAAAATAACTTGAGTTTTATATCAACATCGAAGCACTTGTTTCGTCGTTTCCTCTACTAGTTCACATGCATACACACATTTAATGCACAAAATCGTGTTAAATATCAAAATTAGTCTCGTGTAGTTCGCGAACTATGAACGAATAGGAACCGTATCTTAGCACTGTACTGGAAGAAAAGTTTACGGTCGCTGATTGTTAATCGGCCTAATAGCTCTTTTCGTACACCGAACCATAAAATAAATAATAGTAATACGTGCAGAAGTTACACTTTTTTATGTTGACTGTTAACAGACTTTTAATGGCCTACATAATTATTATTAATGGGAAATAATCGCGCACGCAAGCTAAATAAAACTTTATCGCTGCGCGCGAGTGTCCATATTACTTTGCATCTTTTCCTCTTCCTAAATCACGGCGGACTTTCTGTTGTTACTAAGGGATGTCAGTAAAAAGTAAAAAAATAAATTGCGAAGTGTTAAGTAACTTAGGTGAAGTACCTATTCTATGATCGACTAACCATATTTTCGCCTCTATGTGAGTTCTGCGATGCCTAACGCATGGAAATTGCTAGGTCATTCGTCGGGAATCGCGATGCTTGGTTCGTAAGAAATAGTAGATAGTGTAAACAACAAATAAACCTGAATACGACTCGTAACAGAAATGTGATCTACTACTAAGTTAAAAATCTCGTTAGTACCTATACAAAGTTTTAATTTCAGTATTTTGTGTTATTATAACTTAAAATATTTTAATAACAAAAGACAAGTATAGGTATGTAAGTAGATACTTGGATAGTGAAGTAATTGTAATAAAGTACTTTTATCGACATATTTTGGACAATTCACACAATATTTTTATAAATTGTACCCTATGTATTATTCCGATGTATAATCTATATTATTGTAGTTTCATTAAAATCCATTCGTAGTTTTTACGTGAAAGAGTAACAAACATCCATCCATCCATCCATCCATACTTACAAAGTTTCGCATTTTTAATATCCTATTAATATTATACTACATTAACTTATAATGCATTAAACTGTACTATATGTATTACTTGTCTTATAATCAAATAAACAAAAATCAATTGTAATACAACTGAAATTAAAATAAAAAGTAATCTATATTTCTACTTAAATTATACTAACTAAAATAATAATTATCCCTACCTACTGTACTAAATAATAAATCTCTTCGAGAATCGAATGAGCTATAAGAAGGGACGCAAACTAAAAGTCTCCACCTTTCCTGAGCACCTGCTCACCTGCAACCACAACCACAAACTGCTTAACCTTTTTATCTATTATCTTCAACGCCTGCTTCAACCTTAGTTACTTTCCCACTTCGTGGAAAGAGGCAACTGTGATTGGTATTCCCAAGCCAGGCAAGCCTCTCAACCTCCCCTCCAGTCATCGCCCCATTAGCCTCCTTAAGGCAATGGGCAAGCTCTTCGAAAGAGTCATCCAAACTCGTATGAGGCGCTATCCGTTTCCTACAGATGGTGACCCTCTTGTCATTCCCCATCAATTCGGTTTCCGAGCACAACACTCATGTCCGCAACAAGTTCACCGTATTGTGGAATATATCCTCAGCGGTTTTTATCCTCGTCGTCATAAGACCATCGCGGTCTTTTTCGACATAGTTAAAGCCTTCGATAGAGTCTGACATACAGGCCTTATCTACAAACTGTACAAAATAGGTCTCCCCGATCGTCTAGTACGTCTCGTGGCCTCTTACTTAAAGCATCGTACCTTTCGTTTTAGACACGAATGCACGCTATCTTCACAGCGAACTATCAAAGCTGGTGTCCCTCAGGGCTCAGTACTTGCTCCTCTGCTGTACATCCTGTTCACCAATGACATTCCCATCCCGTCGAAATGTGTTCAGCTCTCCCTCTTCGCAGACGACACTGCTATCTACTGCAAAGGTATCTCACTACCTTTCATACGGAACAAGATTCAAAAGTCAGTTGACGACCTAGGAGCTTGGTTCAAAAAATGGCGCATCGATGTGAACCCGGAGAAGAGCTCCGCCGTTCACTTCGATTATAAACGACGCCGTCTCAAAAACACTCCACCATTACGTATGCTAGAGACCCCTGTCCCCTGGCATACGACTGCCAAATATTTAGGTGTCACACTAGACACAGGGCTCACTTTCAGGCCCCACGTCAAAAGAGTAACCCGTCACGCACGTTTTTATCTGAGTAGGCTCAACAGCATGTTGGGCCGACACAGTAGTCCCTTAGAAACAAGCGTACCCTTTATAAGGTATAGGTGTATACGACCAGTCATATCCTACGCGGGCCCCGTTTTTGCCCACGCCGACCCTAAAATTATTAATGAACTCCAAATAGTTCAAAACCTTTTCTGTCGTAGAGCTGCGAACGCACCTTGGTACGTCCGTAATGCCGACCTTCATCGGGACCTAGAGCTCCCCACAACTCAACAATTTCTCAAAAAACTCTCTGAGAACTTCTTCAAAGCCTCAGAGTCGCACTCAAACCATTTAATTCGTGAGGCAGCTACTTATGCAGCCCCACCCCCCAGGCCAACTCTAATTAAATTAAATTATTACCCATAATTAATTTGCCTTCGTAGGCACTCCCTCAGCGGCTCGTAGCCGCCTGCGCCCTCTTTTCCCAAAAGAGGGTCGCTCATGATAAGGTACAATAAAGCTTAATCAGCCGGTTGCCTGTCCCCAAAGGCGGTTTTTAGAGGGTATCACTTCGGGTCCCCGGTAGGATGTGAGTCCCTCATAACCACGATAGACCGGCTATCGTGGTATGCGTAATGCATTTCCGCCTCCCTACGTATAGGGTAGCCCTTTAATTGCTTCGGGCGCAAAAAAAAAGTCTCCACATAACCACGGAACCGGCTGCGTGGTATGCTATAAGTATTCACCGCCTCCCTCCCCCGCTTTCCGGAGGGTTGCCCATACTTGCTTCGGGCGAAAAAAAACATCAAACGTCAACGACGTCTGCCCTCCGCGTATGCCCACGTTGGGGTCGCACACTCTGCGATCGTGCGTCATTGCTTGGACCGCCTCTCTACCCCCGCTTTGCGCTGCTGCTCCATTCATGTGAATCTTATCGGGATAACTTTTAAAATATTTGTCGTAATTACTTTGTGTAAAAGACAAAGTTCATCTACATTAAAAATTGAAAGCGACAAATGTGTCAATGTTGATAATAATTTAATAAATACTCTAAAATATGCATTGTAAATAAGTATCAAATTTAATTGTATTTATGGCTCACTATTTTGGATATAATGGCTTCCACATAAAAGGTAGATATATGCTGTCGCGGACTTTTATTTCTAACTACTTAAGACAAACAATCCCACGGTATATATATCTTCGTGTAACTTTTAACAACTGTTGCTGAAGTGCGTTGCGTAGCGTTAAGCACTTTTTCTCCGATAAGGACTTTGCATTGAGTTTTGTGTCCCATGTTATGCCGAGAAACTCAAGGCACTGTGTCGGAATCAGCACAGACTTTCCGAAATTTATTGTCCAACCTAGTAACTGCATGATCTTTATCGTTAATGATATATCTTGTAGTTGTTGCATCGACTGGCTTGCCAATAGAAAATCGTCCAAATAAACTGCATTCGATTCCCGATTCCTGCACTGCCCCGATTCCTGAGAAACTCTGCTACCCAGTTTGTTATTGAGGCAAACGTTCTCGGTGCAGAGGAAAGGCCAAACGGTAAGCAGGTCCTCTGGAGCAGTAGGTGCTGGTTTAAATTGATGTGATAATTTAGTCTCAAGTATGTTCGATGACGCCGAGCAATGAAAGTAAGCTTGGCTTAGGTCTAATTTTGCCATCCAATCCTGGTGCTGCAGCAAGGTGGGTACTCGAAAGTGGCTGAACAATCTGAAGGGTTTCGTTTTGACGAACCTGTTCAGTTGTTTGAAATTGAATATTGGACGGAAGCTGCAGCCTGGTTTTGGCACCAAAACGAATGTGAAAAGGAAACTGGTCCTGTAGTTCTGAATCATAATTTGATTTGGAAGTATTAGAGGCGGCTTGAGTATGAATGGGATGTACGAGCCGCTTAATAGTCTGCATATTTGTTCCGGCGCGCCTAAATTGCTCCAAACACTTTGAAATTGTTTCAGACAGCCGCCATGAAATTTTTGACGAGTCATTTACGATCGTCATCTTTAAAGGAAGAATGCGACTGCGGTATCTTTCCTCTTTGTTTATTTTTGCCCGATTTATCTTGATTCTTTTTCCTCTTTTCGAGGGAATGCTTCGATGAAAAAAATATATCATCCGCTTGTTTACTCGTCGATGGCTATTGATTTGCATAAAAAAATACTTTTAAGTACGAGGCATTGATCGGGATTAAGTGATCAATTTCTGCCCCTCCAATTTTCTGAAGGTAGGTCTGAATGGAATAGTCGTTGAAGAGATGATATTCTTCAGGAATCTATTGCAATAATGAACCTCTGCGTATGTTCACTCGTTACTTTGCTATATGGTGACTCCTTAGAAAATAACTTTTAATTTAATTTAATTTCAATAATGTATTTGGAGTCAATGTTTGTTGAGAATCACTGGCCCAATCTACTAATGCTTGTGTGTGGCAAAGTAAGGCGTTAGTTAGTCCGGCGAAGGAACGTTCAAGCAAATAAGAACGAGGATCATCACGCAACATTGCAGATTCAAATGATTTAGCCAATCATTTACAGCAAGTTCGACAAAACCGGGGGGTAGATAAATATTTTTATGAGCCTCGATAAACAGTACAGCATACCAATCATCACAATTGAAACGCTGTAATTCTACTAATTTCTTTAAATGTATTCCATTTGCACGTGGGTAAATAGGATCTTTTACCGTGGCACTTAAATCTGATAGCTTGAGCTGGTTTATTTTGTCACCACCTTCTGTTGTAGGTCGGTGCAAGTTAAGATTAAGTGAAGGGACTATTTTTTGATTTTGGCATATAACTTCACTAGATTTTGTAATAATATTAGTTAAAAAGGCCACTTGCTGGGATAAAAATTCAAAATGTTCATTACTCACGGTTTGATCCATTTTTCTTTTCTTGTGTCTCCTTGTTCGACTGCAGACACTGTTTTTTGGCGAATCACTGCTATCCGAACTTGATAAAGTACGCACACGTTTATGAGAATTTAATAATGTAACTTCGTCGACACTTTGTTCCTCCATATTTTATCAGTAGGGTAGTTATTTATCACTTAATTTTAGTAAAATTGAAACTTCTTTGTGCTTACAAAGGCTGACTTGTAAAAGGCGCGAAAAACAACGCTATAACGACGAGACCTGGTGCACATCACTACTTAAATAACAAAGCAAAAACAGTGGTGGGGTGCCCCTCCATGGAGGTAAGGTAGCCGGAAGTGCTGACTTTAGGCGGAAAGACCAGTGCTTGACTCAAGATGGATTCTGGATATTGATACATAACAAATAATAATGTTTTTTGTTACCTATTTAAACTTTACTAGTTGTAAAATTTTACCTTTTTTTCAAAACATTATTATGAGATGAAAAATTATGCTTAATGGTTATTAAAATACAAATTATAATTATGTTAATTTTGAAATGAATAATAAGACAAATTATTGTTGTTTATCTCTATTGTGTTTTATTTTAAAATCCATATCAATGTTATTTTGAATTCATACAATTTGACTATCTGTTTGTGATGTGATATTATATGCCTAAACAGCTGAACTGATTTCGAAAACAAAGAGTTCAAACTGGTTACAGGATTTTATGTTCTATTTTGATGGGACGAGTCGCGAACAGGATGATTTGTAACCAGCATGAGTTACGAATTGGACAAGTTTCTCACATAGGACGAGTTACGAATGGGACAACCTGCTAACGACCCTAAATTATGTGATAAAATCTAAAAAATAAGTTAGATTTCAGTATTATAGGTACAAAAATACTAAAAATAAGAATGGACTGTATTATAAGAAGTAAGCAAATTTAAAAGATACATGCATGACACCTAGCAAGTAGTTTGGCTAAGTGGAGGCTCGCTATGTTGTATCTTGTTCCAACATCAAATAGCAGAAATCAAAATCAACAAAATGTTAAGTTAAAATTAAATTATTTATTTTTAAGTAGGAATTTTACAAGATTCTCTTTTAGAAAGTCAAAACTAATTAATAAAATGGTGTAGTTAACTTACAAAAATGTAAATAAATACATGTCAAAAATTAAAAAAACTACCAATTATTTCTTTCATTGATTGGAGTAACAGTCCTTACCGACCAGCAGTCTTTGCCGTTAATATAATCATCTGTCTTGTAATATAATAACAATGTAAATCATAGTTAAAAATTCTTTATTATGGGTGATTGCAAGTTTATCAGCTCACAAGCCACAACAACTGCATCATCCACACAGTTGACCAATTTATTATTTATAGTTGAATGAGGCTTCAAAAACTTGTACAATCTCACTCTTCGTATCACTCTTTCTATATGTATTCGCAAGCTAGCTTTCACTTTGGATTCAATAGCCTCCATTTTGGTCATCTTTTTATTAGCTGATACAGAAGAGGGACGAAGTAACTTTACAGTTTTTTTTTTTGTAAAATACTTTCAAGATGTTTGAAACCTCTATCAGCTAAAACAACTGAGTTTGGCTTAACAATGTCAAGGAAACCACTTTCCTCTACTAATTTAGCATCTGTGATTCTACCAGCGTATCGTTTAGATATAAAGGTTATGAAACCATCAGGAGTGGCACTTACACAATATTTTATGGTGTTGCAGTTTTTGTGCTGCGACCATGTAGCTGATTGTTCTACAGGTTTGATTGGTTTTTCTATTTCTATCTCAAAACAATTTATAATGCTCGGTACATTAGAATAGTCTTTATTTGTTCTAAAAGAAAGTGGCAAGTTTTTTTTAATATCAATGCCTGAAGACCAGTAAATAAATTGTGTACATATTGTGGAAATCATATCCAAAACCCTAGGGAAAATTCTTTGGAGTGTTCTCTCTGATACATTAAACAAATCAGCTATCTTATAAAATGGATCACCATGTTTTAATTTAAAGAGGATTGTTAAAACTGCTGGCGTTTTTGGGAACACCCAAATATCTATCAGTACTTTTTTTTGAAATCAAGGGCAAGAGGCACATCATATTCTTTTAATGTAGAATCAGTATTTGTTTCTTGCCCTGATATTTCCACAGTAATTTCTTGTGTAGAAGGCAAATATTCATCTTCAGATATAATATCTTCTACTTGACATGTAAATCCTTGTTTCTTTCTAACTGTATTTACTGCTTGGTCAACCATAGAGATTTCTACTTGTGTGCTGGTATGCTTGGGACTTACATCACATTGTACATCTTTTTCTTCTGAAAATTTCTGTCTTGAACATCCAGGTACATTGCGTTCCGCAAGAGTAACTGGAGTGATATTAGGTTCATATAATTTCATGGAAAGTAATTTTTCCGGTACTGAAGTTTTTAGCCGAGGATTATATTTCCCAAGTTTCCATTGAAAATAGTTTTCTATATCCTCTTCAACCTGAAATAATAGTAATCTTTTAATTCATCAAGAAACTAGAATGCTCTGTCAGCACATCAATTATTTCTACATACAATGTTTTAACATTGATTTAGTAGTTAGGTGGTTAGTATAGAAACCTGCCACAAGAAATAAGTTTGCAAATTTAATAACATTAGATTCCAAAAAGATTGCTTATTCCATATTTAGTTCAAAATTTAATGCAAAACTGTGATTTAGAAAAAAAATACAAAATCAGACAATAGTCCCTACTTTTTAAGATTAATTATTTAAGGTTAGGTTATTATTAAACTCTTATTCGTTTACCCTTTTGTTCATGGGTCACAACACACGATTGCAATAGGAACAGCAAAGGAACAGCTTCACCTGTTTTAGTCATGATTACGGATTACTTAGATAGACATATTATAGCTATATAACCCTAACTTCGTTGTTGCTATCACATTATAATATTTGATATAGATCTTACATTAATGTGATCCTCACATATATCCAAACTTGACGTGGGCATATCGGAACGACCTGCTGCTTTACACCAAGCTTTTCGGTTATTAAAAGTAACCTTAAAAAACATTTTTTTGGGAGTCTTTGTCGAACTATTTTTGCAAGTAGTGACGAAACAATACAGAAACTTCATCGGCTTCCAAGATTCTTCCTTGCTATCCATTTTAATTTATCTTTTTTATTTATAAGTGATTGTATTCGTTAAATTCACACAAACAAACTTGAAAAAAAAAACGGTAACGAGATGCAATGCAATGCAACAGAACGCAACAGAAGAACGAAGAACAGAAGCGTAGACAGAGCATCTCTGTCTACGGTAGACCTATAGAAACCTATAGACTAATGATCGGCGTGGCCTCCTGTGAGAAAGGACGATAACGAATTTTTAGGTTATACAATAATCTTTATGACTTTTAAACACATTTAGATAAAAATTTTAATTGTTCTAAGAACTGAACTGAACAAGATTCACCAATCTTAAGCTCACAAAACACTTTTTTCTCACTTAAACCAACTTGTAAACTCCTTAAATCACTACGCTGTTAAAGTTGTTTAGCAAACTGTAGAGTTTGCTAAACAAAGAAACCAGCACGGAGAAAGGGACAAACAATCACACCGCTCTATCTCATTTCTATGCAAGTCGTATGCATAAATCTATCTTTTTCGTGTGCGAATGCGAAAAAAGGCGTCAATTTGTCTATAGGTTTCTCTGTCTACGCTGTCTACGAACAGAAGCGTAGTTTGACAGTGACGTTTGATGGAATTATACTTTTTTACTCGGGGACGACGCGAGCAAAGGAAATATTCACATTCATGCCGAGGTGTGACGTCACCGACGTATTTTTAATTTTTTTCTCCAAAAATTTTATTTTTAAAAATTTCAAAGTATTTTTCCTGAATTCTCCAGAGGTTAATCTAGAACTGGTATTTTTTATTTTAACAATTTATTTTTTGTCGTATTGTCCATTACACAATATCTTTATAAATTGTAGCTTATGTATTATTCTGCTGTATAAACTATGTTACTGTAACATTTCATCTAAATCCGTTTATTAGTTTTTACGTGAAAGAGTAACAAACATCCATCCATCCATCCATCCATCCATCCATCCATCCATCCTACTTACAAACTTTCGCGTTTATAATATTAGTAGTATTCTTTTTTTGTTGTAAGTCTATAACAAAACACCTCTCATAACTTCTTTCTAAAATCTTTCGGTAACTTAAAGAATGTACCTATTTAACCTATTTAACAAAAAAAATGAAGTAAATTCACTTCTTATATTTTCTTAAATTTTTCGGTAACTTAAAGAATGATATGAAACCTTTTGTTAGTCATTTAGTATCCATCCACGCAACACTTAGTACTTAGTAGGAACAACGTTTTTCCATTATAATTTATCAAATAGGTAATAGTATACATAAAACATTATATATAATTTTTAAATTACATTAAAACATTTACAACTATTTTATCCTACAATTAAATATACTAAGCATTCAGCAAAGACTATTTCAACAAGTATTTACATAAAACTATTTACGTAAACAGCGTTAAAAAAAAACTTTAACATTCAATCGCCTATAACGTGCTAGCCCAGACTGCGTATAACGCCTAGGGCACCTCGGAATTTTAGGTACTAATTATATCACGCAGGTACAATGACCTCTATATATACAAGTACGCTGGACTGGCTATACACCGTGACATGCTGAAGCGATTGATTTCCGCCTTTTTGGCGCTGACAGCAGAAGTGCACGTCCACGGAACTAATAATAGGGATAAGACAGTGTACCAAATTATATCGATAAAATTTCTTTCTATACCCTACCTATACCTAAATAAATAGAATAGACTCTATGGATACATGGACTCTAACCGTAACGTCCATTCTAATTATGTATCATATTAATATAACGCCATTATCATTCATCATCATTAAAACCCTTCACAAGTCCACTGCTGAACATAGGCCTCCACCAAGGAACGCCACAAAGCACGGTCCTGAGCTACCTGCATCCATCAACTTCTTGCATGTCTTACGACTTTTGACTCCATCTAGTGAGAGAACGTTCTACACTTCACCTGCCGGTACGAGGCTGCCACTCGAGAACCTTTTTTCCCCATCGGTATTCGGTTCTTCGAGCTATATGGCTGGTCAATTGCCACTCCAGCTTACTAATCCATTTGGCGATATCGGGCACTCTGGTTCTGCTGCAGATATCCTCATTCCTAAGTTTGAACCCTGAGCATAGCCCCTTCATAGCTCGCTGAACGACTTCAAGCTTCCTCATACAGCTAGCAGTGAAAGACCTCGTCTCAGATCCACTGGCAACAGGCACTGGTTGTACAATCTAGTTTTGAGGTATTCCTGACGAGAAGGTATGTGTTGTAATCTCCCGAACGCTGCCCAGCCGAGTTGAATCCGTCGATTGACGTGTCGGTCGAAGTTGAACGTACCTAGTCGGACTATTTGTCCCAAGTAAAAATACTCGTCAACAACTTCAGCTAAGTGCTCCCAAAAACCACCGGCATAGGTGGGACATGGACATTACACATGACTTTTATTTTGTCATGTTGAGGAAACAACAAACTAAACAACTTCTCATTACCAGCAGCGATGATCAGTCGCAGATAGTTTTTTAGGAACTACACCGCACGCGCACCCTACGGACCAATAGTCTCTACAGCAAATTGCACAAATATGTACTTATCTTCCAGATACTCTGGGCTATTTACTTGATTCAGTTTCCTCTAATGCCACCCCTGCTTTAGACGAGGTACACCTGAGATTGGATGATGTCAAAGTGTTCTCAAGTAGTCTCCCACTCTAAAGCTTTATCTCTCTCTCTCTCTCTCTCTCTCTCTCAAGCAACCAAACCCGTCGGGTCTCTTGGTATCGTCTCTAAATATTCTACAAAGATCTTAAACCGAGGAAACATTTATAGAGATACGAGCTGCACTACGAACTCCCCAAGCTCGATATGTGAATGGAGCCAGGGAAAAACGAGCACTTGGAATCATCAAGTAGTGCAGCCTCACCAAAGTCGCGAAAGATAGTCGAGTGGCGCATCGCCAATCGCCATACCAACATTCCTCTTCCCTTACGACTCCACCTCGACTACAGCGGTCCAGGGAGAGGAATCTCCTCTAGTCGCAGCCCCCTAATACACATCCAACGTGGCTCGACATCATCAGGCGAAATTTCGACACTTGGCTATGGCTTTTGAGTTTGGTGGAAAATGAGGAAAGAAGAAATAAAAAAAAACATTCGAAATAATAATCTAATACTTTTATACTTACTGGTTACTGGTACCAGAAAATATTGTCGGTATACTGCACTTTTTCAAAGTTGTGCAGTTATCATATCTAATAAAACAGTCGTCTGTAAAATGTTTGGAACAAATATGATCATTTTGTTTCGGATGCCAGTTCACAATATTTATGCTTTTAAGCCATAATTTTAGTCTAGGTTCAGTTGAAAACCTGTTATTTAATAAACATTTGATAATCATCCGTTGTTGGCGACTTTTTTTGTTAATACATATGGGTAGGAAAGAACATCGATTAAGTATTATATAAAAGGAACTCGACAAGCCTGAATTTTATTGTTTATCAAAACTCAGTAATATACACCCAAGCATGTTGGTATATAATATGATATTAAGATTAGTAACAAATTTTTAAGTACTTATATTATAAAATGGTTTTAATTTTTTTAATATTTGCTTCAAATTTATTTAATTGTGAAATCTTATAACAATTCTCTTTTGGTAACGAGTTTTACAGATTACTCACACTATCATTATTAATAAAAATAAATCTTATTATGTAACTAATATTATACACAATCAAACAACAAAATAATTTCATTTTTTAGTTTAAAAGTTCAAAATACAGACTTATGAAATAAGACAATATAAATAAGACAACACACTTAGGCATATTATGTCAATTTTATTATTCGCTTCAAATTGGCACAGTCATTTTGTATGTTATAGTCAGTCCAGCGTACTTGTATATATATAATAAATAATATAGGTTTTTGGCAAAGCTCTTTAAGAAGCTGTTGCTGCCAAATAAAGAAAAAACCCCATAAGGGCTAGCGTACTAGGGATATTGCACTCTCGAGCTCGGACATTGCGGCTGAGGTTATGGGATTATTTAATTATTTATTTACGATGTAAATAAATAAATTGCTTGTGGATAAACTAATATCGGGTGCTGATTGCGCATGTAAAAATCTACAAATTTACATTGTTTAACTATTCTTTTACCGTCATTTTAAGCAAAAAATATAAATTTATTATTTCACAGCACTCGCCTTATTTTTTTAAATATCTAAACAAATATTTGACGCGCAAACAAATAATTAGTACCGATAAACATCATACGCGCAATCGATTTATACTAGTCACATTTTTAATAATTATTTCCGGGTGCCAATTTCATGGATCTCTTTTATATATAGAGGTCAGTGCGCAGGTAGTTTGAGTGACAGAGGCCTGACCGAACGAAAGTGCGAACGAGAATATACGAAAGTGAGTGAACGAGAGAATAGATGAGACGTTAAAGAATAGACGTTAGTTAAATCAATGCAACGTTTATATATATTTATATATTAACTTACCATCCGAAAAGATGCAAGATTCGTTGTGTTCGCAAATTATTATATTTATTATAATAAATAAATATATACAAACAAACAAACATTTGATTGGTTCGTTTCGGCACTTGTGATCGCGTAAAATTTAATAAAGGTGAAGTTAATATGTTATAATTATAGCAACTATTGAGGAGAGTATTATGTTTTTTATTATTGTTTTAATATTTGTTTAATCCTTGGATGCTTTTATTTTCGCATGCTATGTATATGAGATTTCATTTTACTAATGCTAATTATATTTCAACACTAATTTGCTTAAACTTATAATTTGACCAAGAAATTATTAAATGTGTGTGTGTGTGTGTGTGTGTGTGTGTGTGTGTGTGTGTGTGTGTGTGTGTTTTTTTTTGTGTGTGTGTGTGTGTGTGTATGAGTACTCAAATAACATAACGACTCAAGCAGATATCCACCGACTGAAATAGCTATTCCATACATACAGATACAGTTTATACCCCTATTACACTACCCTGAATCAGGGTGCCTACGCCCTGATTCAGGGTGGTGTGATAAGAGAAAGGGACTAAGGGTCCCTAATTACAACATCAAAGTGGACCCGGGCCCTTCTACCGTGCAGTGTAATAACACTAAGGGAGTTAGGACACTTATTCGATGCGCGACTAGGGATGCAACCGATACCTCAATTCTTTCAAACATCGATATATCGTTCATAAACATGGTTCTTCATGAGCTATGTTTTATGAACGATGTTTTACCGTCAAAAGTTACGAAATAACGAACTATTCGAAGGTCTAAAATTCCGTATGTTAAACGTTGCGAACGATGATTATCTCGAATTTTATGTTGCCAAAAAATAAATATTCGAAACAAAATATGTCAAAGTTAGCTAACGTCTAATTTTTTAAAGTTAGAAGGTTTACGAGTATTTAGCAGAAATAACGCAATCCCGAAAATTTTAACTACGAATTAACCAACAGGCGAATGTTCTTTCAACCGAAAATAAATATACTTGAACTTCAGAAGTACAATTGTCTTCTATTGGTAATTCCATTTTGGATGTAAAATTATAGTTATTTTTATTGTGATAATTACTTAAGATAAGTTAACAAATATTGAAAATGGATTGAAATTTAATTGTAGTTATTGTTTTAATCATTATATTATTAATAATTATATTGTTTGAGCTTTAACTTAGTGAATAACTTAAGTACAACCTTATATATAAGTTAATAGTTATTTTGTAATGGAAATAATTTTATCGGCTTACGGTACTTCATATTTCTTTTGCTGAAATATTGTTTTTTATGGATGAACGGTTACAAATCTGTTTGTATTTCGGTATAGTTTCGTAGATGTAGGTATTCAGAAAATGCGATAATACTGAAGGTAACATACAGAACTACCATAAAAAATTAACGCACCACATCATAAGAAATAAAACCAAAGCAGAAGAAGAGTTTCATAAATATTACATGTGGGATATCATGAAAGGGTTATTTCTCGGCCTCGATAAGACCTATTTGCCTATCGTGGTAACTTCGGTATCCCATGAGCGGTTATTTTTAGAGACCACTTACCGGGTTGTCAAAATTGTTATTTTAAAATTCAATTCGAAAGAAATAAATGTAAAAGTAAAAAATATGTAATTAATTCTTGTTTTCTGATAATTATTCGATAAAATTAAATGTGTAAATATAAATAGATCCTAAAGTAACATAAATATAATGTTTGATTATTATACTTCTTTTTTCATTTCTGTTCAAAATGATTATTTATTGCATATGTATGTTTTATAAAAGACATCAAAAAATCGACATATCGTACATTAAGCTTCGATGTTTTTAATGAGTGATGTTGCATCCTATAGATGTGCTTACTTGGAAAAATTATGACTCAAGTTAACTCAAGTTCAAATTCACACAACTTGAACTAAACTCGAGTTACGCACCTAGAGTTAGCAGGACGAAACACAGCAATTTTTTTTAAAGAATATTAACAATGCTATAAACATTACTAATATTCCCCTTAACCACTCGTGGTAAGCTTAAATTGCTTGTGTTACGAGTGGTTCACGCCAGTAGTCGAATGGTGGATTCGAACCCAGAGTAAGAGCGTAAAATCATGGTAGTGTAATAACTGACGTCCCTAACTAGGAGCCACGCCCACCCTTCATTCAGGGCCCTGATTCAGCGTAGTGTAATAGGGGCATTAAACTGCTTAATAGTAGTGATGAACGAATAAACCTATAGAACTAATAGAACGAACTAGTTCACTGTCTGAAATAAACTAGTACGGAGTGACCTTTAAAATGACCGAGCAGGCACAACACTAATAAAAATCCACTTCAAACTATCCTATACTCCTATTACACTACCCTGAATCAGGGTCCCTACGCCCTAATTCAGGGTAGGTGTAATAAGAGACAGGGAGTAAGGGTCCCTAATTAGGGCGTCATAGTGGACAGGTCTGCAGTGCCCTTGCCACCGTGCAGTGTAATAACACTAAGGGAGTTAGGGCACTTATGCGATGCGCGACTAGGGATGAAACGATACATCGATTCTGTCAAACATCAATATATCGTTCATAAACATGGTTTTCATGAGCGATGTTTTATGAACGATGTTTTGGCTTGTCGTCAAAGGTTACGAAATAACCAACTATTTGAAGGTATAAAATTACGTATGTTAAAAGTTGCGAACGATGATTATCACGAATTTTAAGTTGCTGTAAAATAAATATCCGAAACAAAACACGTCGAAGTTAGATAACGTCTAAATTTAAAAAAAAAGTTATACAAAAAAAGTTATAGTTATAAAAAACAGAAATAACTCAATCCCGAAAATTATAATTACGAATCAACAAACAAAGAATGGTCATTCAGCAGAAAATAAGTATTTATGACTGATATACTATGATGAAATTGATTCTATTCTATTCTAAAAAGCTTTTTTTGTAATATTTATATAATAATAATATTTATAGATTAAAGCTTTCCATAATAATGTTACGCGCTAAAATCGGCGCACTAGCGCCATCTAGTCTCGAACCAAAGAACTAAACTTCTTGAAGTTTAAAACTCGAACTCTCGGTACCTTGCGCGTGTTTACTTGAACATTCTGGATATTTTGCTAATTTATATAAGTAGGCGCTGCAAGATGCGATGGGGCAGAGTTGAACTCGGCGACACAAGCGAAGCTTCGGAGCGGAATTAAGTGAATTAGTGTGTTTAATTATTAGTGTTTTTAGTTTTAATTTGTGTAAAGTAAATTAAAGTGTTAATTTAGGTAATTTTATCGGCAATTTTTATTGTCACGAACCGCAAGCTCGTAACAATTGGTGTCAGAAGTGGGATAAAATCATGCCGATTTTACCTAAGGAGGAAACGGAGGGTGTTCGTACCCGCAGTCAACGCCAGCATGAGACGGACCAGAGAAGATTTGGTGGTGCAACGCCGCAGACGTCGGAGGGCCAGCCGCCGGCAACGGAGGCCGGTTCGTCAGTAGCTCCTGCATCTGCAGCACCTGATTTAGGCGCCCTGATGGTGATGCTGCAGGAGCAGGCTCGCCGACAGGAGGAGCAGGCTCGCCAACAGGAGGAGCAGGCTCGCCGACAGGAGGAACAGGTCCGTCAGTGGAAAGAGCAGCTGCAGAGCGGACAAGAGGAACAGGCCCGCCGACAGGAGGAACAGATGCTCCTCATGAAGGACCTTCACGCTACCTTCGGGAAGGAGATAAAGGAGGTGAAGGATAGGGTTGCTCAGCATGACAAACGCCTGTCGGAAGCTGAAACCCAAATCGAGAAAGCTGAAACCCGAATCGACCAAGTAAACAATCGGGTTGACAACGTAATGGCTGACATGAAGAAATCACTGGACGAACTCAAACTTGGAGATGGAGCTACAGCTCCCGTAGTAGCTACAACACCTTCGCTACGTGGGTTCAAGGTGCCACCGTTCGACGGTACCTCTTCCTGGTCAGCCTACAAAATCCAGTTCGAGGCTGTTATGAAGGCGAACGGCTGGAATAAAAGTCAGGCCATGACTGCTCTCACACTAGGCCTGCGCGACCAGGCCTTAACAGTCCTGGAAGCTCTCGGTGAGGAAGTGACTTATGAGCAACTCCTTGAGGCATTGGAGGCGAGATATGGTGACGCTCACCTGGAACACGTCTTTCGTGCGCAGCTTAAAGATCGTGTGCAGCGCATCAACGAAAACCTGCAGCAGTGGGCTCTAGAAGTGGAGAAGCTGGTGCGAAAAGCATACCGGTCTGTACCTGCGCTCATTGAAGGGAACCTGGTGCAGACATTCATCGACGGCATCCGCGACCTGGAAGTCAGAGCTGCTGTGAGGCTCGGGCACCATGAGACGATTAAGGACGCCTTGGCCCATGCACTGGAAGTGGAAGCCGTGCGGCAGGATCATCGTTCCCATCGCGTCAGGGAGGTTGCAGCAGCTACAGTTCGCGACTGCAACAAAGGATACAGCCCAAGGTGCTATGGCTGTGGGGAAAAGGGCCATCTTCGATCCAGCTGCCCTAAGCGAACCCTAGAAAGGGACGGTGAACGATCTCAGGAGGGTATTGCGGCCAACAGCACCGCCCAGCAGCAGCAGGGAAACGAGTAAAAGACAGAACTGCGGGGCGGGTGCTGGCTGATGTTAAAAGAGCCCCAAGGATCTCGATCTCACAAACCCATGATGGGAACAGTCTAATCATCAAGGGCGAGGTCAACGGAATGCCGTGTAAACTGACCATAGACACTGGAGCCTCTCGTACGGTTGTTAGTTCCCAACTTATAAGTCAGTACCTTGGGGACTCCGCATACAACCTAGAACGCATTAATTTGGTAACAGCCACCGGTCAGCGTATACCCGTCCGTGGAGAGAAGGAGATGGAGTTGAAGCTAGGCAACGTGATCTACCTGCATAATGTCATCGTGGCTGATATAATGGACGACTGCATCCTAGGCTTAGACTTTATGAGGAATAATTGTTGCGAGATCGACGTTAAGCAAGGTGTTTTGAAATGTGGACAGGAGGAACTCTTCATGGAAGGTGCGTTACCAGGGAACGTGTACGGCATCAAGAAGATTGTTCTTCCGCCGATATCGGAAACGATTGTTCCGGTTAGTCTTCCTCGAAACGCTGGGCAAGCTCACCGTTGTGTACTTGTGGAAAGGGTAAACAATGATCTTCCATGGAGAGTAGCTCGAACCTTGGTCAGGACCACTGACATCTCAGGAGTACGTGTGCTGAACCTTTGCGACCGGGAACAGATTATAGAAAAAGGCACACTGGTTGGTACTTGTGAGGAAGTGGATTGGTTACGTCAGTGCCAATATATATCGAGTGGGACCCCCAGCAAGGATTCAGAAACGAGAGTGACCACACTTTTGGAAGACTGTCGCAGTGTTCTGTCCCCGAACGAATTGGTCAAGGCGAAGAAGTTGTTACTCGAGTACGCCGATGTATTCTCATCAAACGATGCTGACATAGGAAAGACTGGTTTAGTTCAACACAAAATAAACACAGGTGAAGAGTTGCCTATCCGTCAGCGGCCAAGACGATTGCCGGTAGCACGTGAAAAGGAAGTGGCGTTAAGGGATGGTGGAGGGTGTTATTGAACCTTCATCTAGTCCATGGTGTTCACCCGTGGCACTGGTAAAGAAGAAGGATGGCAGCTTGCGGTTTTGTGTTGACTATCGCCGTCTGAACGACGTTACTAAGAAGGATAGCTATCCCTTGCCAATAATTGACGACACGCTGGACATGCTTACAGGAGTAAAGTGGTTTAGCACGCTGGACCTAAAAAGTGGCTACTGGCAAGTTGAAATTGACCCTAAGGACAAGGAGAAAACTGCGTTCTCGACGGGCAAGGGTCTGTGGCAATTTAAAGTAATGCCGTTTGGGTTGTGCAATGCTCCAGCAACGTTTGAAAGGCTGATGGAACTTGTACTTACCGGGCTAATTGGCGATGTCTGTCTGGTCTACTTGGATGACATCATCATCGTGGGCCGTACGTTTGAGGAACACCTTCAAAACTTGGAACGCGTGCTCATGGAGATTAAGAGTGCCAACGTCAAGTTGAGTCCGAAGAAATGTTCACTATTCAAACGGCAAGTCAACTTTTTGGGGTATGTAGTGTCGGAAGAAGGTATCCGCACGGATCCAGAGAAAATCGCAGCTGTAAAGGATTGGCCGGTTCCGAAAGACAAGACGCAGGTTAGAGCATTTTTGGGTTTGTGCTCCTATTACTGACGTTTTGTGAAGAACTTTGCAGATATAGCCAAACTTCTACATAAGCTAACCGAGGAGAAGCGACATTTCCGCTGGGATGAAAGTTGTAATATCGCATTCCAGGAGCTCAAGGACCGTCTGTGCAAAATACCTATTTTGGGATACCCTGATGCAAGCAAAGAATTTATAGTTGACACAGACGCAAGTGATATAGGACTTGGCGGTGTGTTGTCTCAACGTAATGGTGAGCAAGAGGTCGTGATAGCGTACTTCAGCAAGTCGTTGTCAAAACTGGAAAGGAACTACTGTGTCACAAGACGCGAATTGCTAGCTGTGGTAAAGTCGTTGCAACATTTTAGCAAATATCTTCTGGGACGAAAATTTCACTTACGAACTGACCATGCAGCACTAAAATGGCTATTGCGGTTTAAAAATCCAGAAGGACAAGTTGCGAGGTGGATTGAAATACTGCAGGAATACGACTTTGAGATCGAACATCGCAGCGGGAAATCTCATGGCAACGCAGATGCATTGTCAAGAAGACCTTGTCCTGAAGATTGCAAACATTGTACTAGGCAAGAGAGTAAGGAAGTGGTATCCGTGAGGATGCTCAGGGCAGACCACCTCAGCAACGAGTGGAAGGACAGCTTACTACATGCACAGCAGGAAGATCCGGACATCAAGCCGATTCTGGAATGGATAAAGGCCAGTGCTCCCAAGCCCAAGTGGAGTGACGTCTCAGCGATGAGTTCGACCACTAAAAGCTATTGGGCCCAGTGGGACAGCTTGCTGCTTCAGGATGGAGTTCTGTGTCGTAAATGGGAAAACGTTCGGGGGAGACAGCTGTCATTTGCAAATGTTGTCCCTAAAGCTAAAGTACCGGATGTTCTACAGCTGTACTATAATGATTGTTCAGGAGGCCATCTGGGAGTTAAACGAACTCTACTGAAGATCCGAGAACGGTTTTACTGGGTCCACTGTCGAAACGATGTCGAGGACTGGTGTCGCAAATGTACAAGTTGTGCGGACGTAAAGGGACCTCAGACTCGTAGTGGAGGTGCATTGAAGTTGTACAATGTTGGTGCACCATGGGAGAGAATCGCCATTGACGTGGCGGGGCCGTTTCCAGAGAGTGAAAGCGGTAACAGGTATTTCATGGTTGTGATGGATTACTTCACTAAGTGGCCAGAAGTCTTCGCCATTCCAAATCAAGAAGCTTCAACAGTTGCTGATAAGCTAGTTCATGAAGTCTTCTATCGTTTTGGTGTACCTTTAGAGATTCACAGCGATCAAGGAAGGAATTTTGAGTCTCAAATATTCCAGGAAACTTGCCGAGTTATGGGTACTCATAAAACAAGAACGACTTCTTATCACCCGCAATCTGATGGAATGGTAGAACGATTTAATCAGACATTGGAGAGGTACCTAGCAAAAGTTGTAGACAATCGGCAACGAGATTGGGACAAGCACATACAACCGTTTTTGTTGTCATATCGAAGCGCTGTTCACGAAAGTACAGCAGTGACACCAGCTTTCGCAAACTTTGGAAGAGAATTACGGCTGCCTGCGGACCTGATCACCAGGATACCACCTGATGCCCCACGCAGTATAACCGATTATGCAAATGACTTGCGGAACAAAATGAATGACGTTTATGAGCACGTCAGACAATCGGGCCAGCAAATGTCTGAAAAGATGAAAACCCGGTATGACCGAAAAATGAACAACAAAGGGTTCGACGAAGGTTCACTTGTGTGGTTGCACAATCCAGTCCGCAGCAAAGGGAAATCTTCTTAGCTTCAAGCTAAATGGGACAGCCCGTACCGGATTGTGACCAGGATCAACGATGTAACCTACCGGATACAGAAAGGCGCAAGAGGGACTCCTAAGATCGTCCATGTGGATCGCCTAGCGCGTTATTATGGGACCGATAATGCTCGGGACGAGCATGTCTTAGGAGGGGGCAGTGTTACGCGCTAAAATCGGCGCACTAGCGCCATCTAGTCTCGAACCAAAGAACTAAACTTCTTGAAGTTTAAAACTCGAACTCTCGGTTCCTTGCGCGTGTTTACTTGAACATTCTGGATATTTTGCTAATTTATATAAGTAGGCGCTGCAAGATGCGATGGGGCAGAGTTGAACTCGGCGACACAAGCGAAGCTTCGGAGCGAAATTAAGTGAATTAGTGTGTTTAATTATTAGTGTTTTTAGTTTTAATTTGTGTAAAGTAAATTAAGTGTTAATTTAGGTAATTTTATCGGCAATTTTTATTGTCACGAACCGCAAGCTCGTAACAATAATAATACTGCATTTTATACATTCCTACATATACTTGAAATGCGTTTGCAGATAATAACAAATCTTTTCAAAATTTTATACAGTTTTTGTGAATGCGAACGCGACTACGTTAGTACTCTTATTAGTATGTGAACGCGACCATCAACAAAACATGTTGTGTGGTTTATTTTATGCGATTTGTTTCAAAACATGACGTGTTGGATGTTTTTCGGTGCATATAAGAATTAGAGGCATTATCGCGATATAAGAATTAGAGGCAGCAATCACAATAAAACTTGCAAGTAATTTTTAATAGTTTAGATGTACCTCTTTTTACATTCAAAGCATTGGACGGATTAAAAGCGGAAAGTCAATTAAAATAAAGTAAAATTTATTACTTTAGATTAATTCTGATAGATTAATCAACTGTCGATCATAATTGAAATTGATTTCAACTAATAAATTATTCAGTACCATTTCATTTCTATTTTCTTATACAAAATCAAAGAAATCGATGAAATAGTGTTTATAATTCAGCACGTTTAATATTATTTCTGTAGTAACGACCTGCTTGTTGTTTCAGGGTACAATTGATTGTCTAATTGTATTAAAAAATGACAACTACAATTTCTAAATTCCGTATGAAGATTAGTCGTAAGGATAACTGAACTTATAAATTAAAATTTAATAAATATTATGGGAATGTCGTAACAGTTTAACGATCTGTGGAAATTATCAAAGTGTTAACTGCAAGTGTACACGAACTTAGCAGCAGACATTTGTTTTGGTGGGATTGATAATTAATTTTAGTTTTTGTTATGTATATACTAAATCTATGGTTTTTGAGACAGTAGTATGTTGACGTGCGCGTGAGCGACAGTTCAATCGATTTCGCATTTTCGAATTTGATTTGTCTTGTTATAATTATTCTTTTTGTTAGGTACTTACTTACGTTTTGTATTTCTTGTTTTGTTTAAATAATATCCAATGTGTATGTTTATAGTGTTCATGAATATGGCAACATGTTAATGTGCCTTGGAGAAGCTCACGGGAATGCTTTGCGTGCATTACGAAATTACCGAGAGAAATATCTGACCGCACAACACACAAAGCTGACTCTCGTCTGATAACAGCAGCATTTCAGCGAGTGTTGGCAAATCGACCCACTGCTACGGCAGCGGTAGGAGTTGGAAGTCAAGGGGCTGTTCACTCTGAGGAGCGCATTTTAGATACCGTTGGATGTCCAATCCGAACCTAGGTACATATAGTATCGCCAAATTGTTAAGGCGTCGGAATGGAACAAGTGTGTCATACTGGACAGTTTACAAGGTGTAACCGAATGCGCCCATACAAAGTGCACAAAGTGCAAGCTTTAGGTCCTGGCGATCACGACCGTTGGCGTGTTTTCTGCCGTTAGTTATCAGACATCAGAATAATAAACATACCTACACCATGGATAAAAAAGCGTGACTCTATCCTTGTTAAAATTTCATTTAAGTAATTTTTTCTTTAGCGGGGAATTGAACTAGGTATTTGGTTTATTTAACCTGTGAATTATACTTAAATTGGCTAGGTGGAGACTAGCACAGTGGCAAAATAGTAGGTTAAATAGATAAGTTAGGTATTTAGACCATTATTGTAGATTATTAGGTATTGGTAAGATCGTAGGCTGCGGGCTACGCGAATTCGATGTCGCACGCGAATGTTGACCCTTGTCAGCTAATTTTAGGTATTTTAAGTTCCACTGCTGGGTTTACGTTAAAGTAGTTTTATGATTTTTTCTATGAAATAATCGTTTCATTTAGCTGTACTAACATGATGAAACGTGAATAAAGCTAATAAAACTTTGTGTAAAGATGATTTTTTTTCATCAGGATCGATTTTCTTTCTGTCTCATCATCGAAGTCATAATTAGTACTATCGTCTGTCTTCGTTATCAGGAGCGTTTCACACAAACGATATTTAGTAAAAATTAGTAAAAGATGAACAAATTTTCATATTCGAACAGTAATAAACAAACGACGAACAATCAATAAAAATTACTCAAAAATAAAAAATAAATCCATGTGGGGCTAAGTTCACTGAGCCCATTGCCTGACGTCAATTGCTCATTGGTGATATCTTATGTTTCGTTATGTATCGATATTTGATGTATCGTATCGCTATGTATATACCTATCGTTATTGCTTGTATCAATCACGACATTATCGCATTGAATGGCCGTGTATCGATATTGGGATTATCAAATCGTATCAATTTAAAAGTTTTAAAATAATGTATGGAATCAAAAATTGAAAATTTGAATCAATATGTAAACGAAGCAAAACCTGTCAGTGTTGAAATGAAAAATATATTTGTAAATAAGAAGTAAACAAGATACTTTTTACAAACACTGGCATTGCCAGTTTGTGCTCACGAATCAAAAACGTTTTAAGTAAACCTTATAATTTGTTGTGGTGCCTTTAGTTTTAGCAACTGTTTGGCACAATCACTTTTCGAATCACTTTTATTAAAGAGACAATGCACTATCTTCATTTGGGGAAACCTTGTTATTCGGCTATGCTATTTTGCTGCAAAATGAATAATGTTCATACGATAAAATAGCAAAAAATAATAACTTTTTGTTACGTTACCTACCGATATTTAAGACATAAACTAAAATTTACAATGTATCACACTGTACAATGTACCCAAACCATATTAAAAAATAGTTATGCAACCACAAGACCACAGGGTTGTTACAGTTCGTACTTAGAGGGGGCTGCATAAGCATTAGACAGTATCCAGTAACTGTAGAGTCAGCGCTTTTGGTTGCATGAGGTATCAGGCAGAGCTCATGGGAGCGGCCACTTCGTTTTGACATCGACTTCTGTCAAGACGTATTAATTAAGTAGTTATAATTATAATTGTATTAAGAAATAAGATAGATTTTAAATAGTTTTTGAAAAATCATTTTACGTTCCCGTAATCTTGACTAAATTGTCTCAGGGTAGTTAAATGTAGGTTGTTGGTAGCATTATTTATTCTATGATATAGACACTGTATAAGCATATCAATCTTTGCTGAGTTTATAATTTTAATCATAACAAAGATTCAAGTCTCAAAAGGTTCTACTCACCTTATATCTTTTTAGCCATATGATTGGGCAAAATATTAAGTTTAAATAATTCGATATTTTGATGCGATATTCACATCACGATATTCACAAGTGATACGATATTTCCACACATCGTTTTAATGTTTATCGATATATTATGTTGTGGGATGGTTGTAACATAATATGGATGGTTTTGTATCGTTTCACAAAAATAACGATACTTATCGTGCATCATTATTGCCCAGTTTGCTCACATTGACCGATAAAGAGCTCTCACCAGAGAGTAATATAATCCTTGCTATCGAGATGTTTATCTTCTCTCACCAGAGAGTAGTATGTTTCTTGCGTATAGCCCGTTCACCGTAAGATGTCCCCTGCGTTGGGAAATGGCAGCATATTCTACGGTGCTGCCAACAATATATGGAGCATTTCCTCCACTTGGTGGTTGCTGGCAAAATTATCCAAACTTGAAAACCCCTGATTAATATGTTTTACTTGCTTATTTAAATAATATACAGTTGGTTATAAGACTAGTAAAGTTGTGAATGATAACACAATTTAATTTTAAAATTATTTATTGATTTATTTTTTCCGACAATAATTATGGTCGAAAGGAACAATTCCAGATATACTCGTATCACTGTCACTTTCATAAACGTCGTCATCATCATCTGTCGTATCCGAATCTGTGCTGCTGTCATTTCCTAATTCAATTATGAATTTATCAGTAATATCATCCATACAGCCATCAAGTACATAAAACTTGTCTTCTAAATTTTTTACGTGTTCACACTGCTTTTGCCAATCCTGAGGGGTTATAGATGAAAAAAGCTTCTTCAGTTAACTTCACGATATTCCCAGCTTCTTGGCCAACATTATTGCTGGCTACTCGTCTCTTTAAAAGACTCCACATAAACTCAATCGCATTTAAATCGCAGTGGTAAGGGGGCAACCTAACCACTTTATGGCCATGAGAAAGCAATAATTGGTCAGCCTCATAAATCGGCGCTTCTTTGTGCTCTTTTATAATTTCATAAAGTTCTGCTTTCAGCATTGTTGGTATATAAGACAATCCCTTATTTGTTATCCAATTTTGCATTTGAAGTTTTGAGGAACTCATAGTAGGTGCTTTATTTACTTGTACGGTATGATAGGGAGCGTTATCCATCACGACTAAGGAGTTCGGAGGCAAATTGGGTATAAGTTTCTCTGAAAGCCATTTTATAAAATTGGTTCTGTTCATGTCGTCTCCTGATTTACTCTGTGATTTAAAAATCAATTGTTTTATTAGGAATAAACCCTATTTCTCCACCTGCATTAATAATTATCCACCGCGTTCCAACAGAATCACTTATTAGTACTCCGTCCTCGTCATCTTTTTGCCAACATTTTTTCACTGCATACGATGCGTGAATGTATGTTTCATCTAAGAAAACTATTGGCCGACCATCTGCTCGATTTTGCCTCATAGTAACGATATACTTGCGTTTCCATGCAACTATGTCGTGCCTTTCCATTGAAATTTTCCGTTTCGAACCACACTTTTTATACTGAAATCAAATTTGTTTTAAAATTTTCCACAAAGTCGTTCGACCTCCACCAAAGTTTATGTCATTCTTTAATTTTACAAGTAATTTATTTAAAGTAGGAACAACTTTTCTTACAGTATACATTTCATGGATTTTGTTTCTTATTGCGCATAAATCGAAATCATCAAGATCCACCGTTTTACGTCTTTGACGGTGTTTTCCAGGAGACTTGAGTTTTTGAGATGTAGAGGCAGCAGCTTTACCTTCTTTAGATATTCTACTCACGGTTTTCTCCGACATGCCTGAAATAGACACCAAATTTGTATCATTTTATAAAATTAAATATTTATAAAATACAAATACAGACATTACCATAAAAAATAAATTAAATTAACTGAGATACGTACTTTTTTATTTTAATTCGTAATGTTAGTAATACTAAAGGCACTTTGCATGAAGCTGGCATCCCTATTTTACTAACCTGTCATGGCGGCGATGCGAGTTCGCACTTGATTGAGTGGAATTAACGGGGCTTGGTTTGCCTTTTATCTCTCACAAAAAGGCACGCACCTTCAACACAACCTCTCTTGCACTGCTTCTAAATGGTTTCGGCATAATTAATTCGGAATATTTTAAATAATAACACAAAAACGAGCGTTATAATCACAAACTGACAACAGATTGACAAGCAATAGTGCCAACATCACAGCAGGGGACATCTTACGGTGAACGGGCTATAGACAGAGAAACCTATAGACTAATGATTAGCGTGGCTTCGAGTGAGAAAGGACGATAAAACGTAGACAGAGAATTTCTCTGTCTACGGTTTTAGGTTATACAATAATCTTTATGACTTTTAAACATATTATTTAGATAAAATTCAAACGTATATTTATATAGTTCTGTAACGAAATTTAAAATAACAATTGAATTTTATACGTAATATCAGATAAAATGTACTATATTTTCGAGTGAAATGATATACCGGTGAGTTTACGTTCACTACTACTTTTACATCCTAAGACACTACATCTAACCATTTTTAAAGTTTTTAATTGTTTTAAGAACTGAACTGAACGAGATTCATCAATCTTAAGCTCACAAAACACTTTTTTCTCACTTAAACCAACTTGTAAACTCCTTAGATCGCTACGAACTGTCGAAGTTGTTTAGCAAAGTGTAGTTTGCTAAACAAAAAAACCGGCACGGAGAAAGGGACAAACAATCACACCGCTCTGTCTCATTTCTGTGCAAGACGTATGCATAAATCTATCTTTTTCGTGTGCGAATGCGAAAGAAGGCGTCAATTTGTCTATAGGATTCTCTTTCTATGATTTCTTGATAAAGAGGAACAGAGAAAAAAAGGGTGTTTTTTTATAGGATAGGATGACAAACGAGCACACAGTCCAACCGATGGTAAATGGTTGTTGTGGCCCTTAGTTATTTATATCTATCCTCGATTACGAATCAAAATGCAGATGCGTTATCACCCGTGAGGACTAAGATGGAATGCCTCGTTTCCAGTAAAAAGGGTCTCCAGTTCTTTACACTCACCATAAGAAATACAGCAGCATTAAGCTACTATTTTACGCTGGTATTCTGTGAGAGCGCGGTACTTCCACGGTCAAGCCGTTCCATTCGTGCTACAACTATACTACTAATATAACTGCAGCATGGCTCTGCCACGTATAACGTGTTTCCAGTTCCAGTAACAGGAACTTAGCGATTCTGATATTTGTACCAGAACGTAAATGTATGAATTCGTTACAGTGCATTAAAATATCATTAAAGCGAAGCAGTACAATATATTATTGAAGCCAGAGTATCGTTGCAGTTATACAATTTTATGTCACATATTACGATGTAGGTGTAGCAGCCAGACTAATCAACCCTAAACGGCAATAAATAATATATACCCTGCTGCTACCATAACACAGAAGGCGAAGAGGTTTTTTGCCTACCATTGCCATTACTTTATCTTCAATTTTTCCAAGTGCTTCATTATAAATGTGTTCATTGTATGTCATGTTCGCGTGTGTCTGCTGTAACCTTCGCAAAATAATTTTCGCCATGTACTCTTTATATTTGTCCCACCATTCATGTGCATTAGATAGCCCGCAAGATGATATGAGAGTTGCATAAAGATCCCTAATTTTGGCTGGTGACTGGCACTGCACAGCTTCCTCCATGGTTTCATCCCAGTGATTATCGTTTTCTAAAAGATGCAGAGCTTCACATGCTTCTCTATAAGTTGCGCATTCCTGATCGTTGACAGTTGTAAGGTCTTTATATCCTGTAGGACCCCGAATATGGTGCAGCAGCAATCGTAAACAGAAACATTCAGAAATTAGTTACATGGACGGTATACACACGACCAAGGGCATCTGATGACTTTACACCGGGACAATTTGCAACAGGCGCGCCTTGAATACGGCGTTTCCACTCCTTCCTAAATGTGTTCCAAGTATAATAGTGGGGGACTTCAGAATATAACAACGTTTTTGCAAAGGGGTCGGTTTGACAAAGTTGAAAGAAGGCTGTTAGTGTAGTTTTTGGTGGTGATGCAATTGTTTCTTGGAAAAGTTCTTTCGGTGAAATATACACGCTCTCCATTTTCTAAGTGCACAGCATGGTCAGTAACTGTTGGGTACCTTTCGTGTAAAGTGAAGCCAAAGAGACGCCACGCTGCCTCGTTACTGCTGACATAACGCCCTGCTTGAAAGGTCTGTACTTCATTAACGGGATTTGCCTCACCTTCATTCCTGAGCGAGATTTGATTGTAACTTTCCTGCCATCATCTTCGGGAGCTCTGCATCTGTATAAAGTGTGGCCATTGTCATTGTGCACTGTTTCTTTTAATAGCTGTTTAGGGAATTTCTTTGTACATTTTCCTTCTTTCATACATGGCGATATTGAATTTCGTGCTCCACATGGACCGTGAATCATATTTCGGACGATGGTATCATACAATTCTTTATCTTGCTCAGGATGCGGAATCTCGGCGCTTATTATGTCGTCTATTTGGCTGGGCCGCAACTTCTCTTTAAGCCATATTAGAATGTGGGCATGCGGTAATCCTCTTTTTTGCCATTCAATTGAATACATGAAGCACTGCACTCTCCGAAAATTTTCCCTTTGTTAATTACATACATTAATTTTTGTACTTTTAATCTAAATACTCTAGCAATTAAATCGTATCTGTCAGTACTTTTTTTGGCCCGGCATTAGCTCCTCGGTTATTTCTTTCCATGTGGGATTACAAGTAAAAGTAACAAAAAGATCAGGTCTTCCGTAAGTTCGTACATAGGCGAATGCGTCTTGTGTGTACTGATGTAGGTAGCGGGGACTGTTAACGAATGGTGAGGGCAGAATTACCATTTTACCTAAATCTCTGGGGCTTACATTGGCGTCGCTAGAAACTGCATCTTGTATATGTATATAATTCTCAACGAGCAGCTTTTTTGATTTAAAGATATATAACTGAGACGTTCACTTTCTACCTTCACATACATGTCTACCAAAAATTGATGAAATAATTGTCTACACCGGGCTAAGAGGTTAAAATCTATTTCTCGCAACATCATATCATACGCATAAAAATCCATACATGATACTTTTTTGTTCGGAGTAGGCTCCTTTGTGACCGGGTTAATGAGTGGAATTTGAAAATGATAACCCTCTTGTCCTTTGCAATAAATCAATGGGTATTGCAGAGCGTCATAAAACTTGTGTGTATCGGCTACCCGTTGCAACGTATCATCACGTGCTTGCAAAACAATGTCTCCTGAAGAAAATTGATCACCACTAATTACTGCTGCTATTTCGTTTATCAAAGGTGCATTGTAGCGCATTTCATGCTCTCCTCGAGGGGTCCGATCTGCGTGAATGACGACTTTATAATCCTTTTCAGGTAAGTTTTCTAAAGCAGTTTTAAATGTTTTGACTAAAATGTTACGTTCATGCAAGAATCTTTGAATTTTGAACACTGTGTCTCTCTCAACTCCCTGACAGCGACGGTCTACCTCAATTTCTTCGTAACCCATAAAATATACTTGTAAAAATTTATGCTGTTCGTTTTTAGCTGGAAAATGTGAACCTATTATATGATAAATTTGCCCTTGCACCGTAAATGTAGGCGAAAATGCCGGCATTATTTCCCGGTCAACTCCGAAGGACCTCATTTGAAAGCATGAGTTATATTTCCGGATCCTGTTTAAAAAGCGCCGTGACTCATTAGCATCATATAAAAAGAGAGTTTTCAAAGGTTCTTCTGGTTCCCCAAGTAACAGAAGAGACACTTTGCCATTGGAACAGCACATGCCTGCGGTCTCATCTTTCCATTTTAAAGCGCTGCAAAATCGACACGCCTTGTCCATCAGTCCGATAACAACTAACCTGTGATTTTTATAATCAATCAACGGATCATAATTGAATGCTGCATCATTAAAAACCGACCAATTGTTTCTTTGAAAATTTTGTCGACATTCAGCTTGGAGCTGTACATTTGCATCTCTTCGCGCCTGTGTCTGTTCTGGTGTTTCACTTAAGGCGGCCTGACGTTCCGCTTGTTCGAATAGCCTTTGCTGAATTTGAGCAGTTGTTACAGTAGCTCTTAAAGTAGATTGACGCTCTGCTTGTTCAAGACGCCTTTGCTGACTTTGAGCAGTTGTTACAGTAGCTCTTAAAGTAGATTGACGCTCTGCTTGTTCAAGACGCCTTTACTGACTTGGATCAGATATTTCAGTAGCTCTTAAAGTAGCTTGACGCACTGCCTGTTCAAGACGCCTTTGCTGACTTTGATCAGGTGTTTTAGAAGCTCTTAAAGTAGCTTGACGCTCTGCTTGTTCAAGACGCCTTTCCTGACTTTGAGAAGATGTTTCAGAAGCTCTTAAAGCAGCCTGACACTCTGTCTGTTCAAGACGCCTTTATTGACGTTCAGAAGGTGTCTCAGATGCTCTAAAAGCAGCCTGACGCTCTGCTTGTTCTTGCCTTCTTAGTTCAGCATCTTCTAAAGATTCTAGCGATCGAGCTAATCTTTTCGCTTGTCTTTAAGAAGATACTCTTGAAAGGCTGGACTTACATTTGAGAGGCATTATGAAGTAACAAAAATCCTATTTATAAAAAAACGTTAAAATACATCATCATCATCATCATCATTACAGCCCTTCACAAGTCCACTGCTGAACATAGGCCTCCCCCAAGTAATGCCACAAAGCACGGTCCTAAGCCACCTGCATCCATCGACTTCCTGCATGTCTTAACAGGTCGTCACTCCATCTAGTGGGGGCGTAGTGTAGGACGACCCGCCCTACACTACGCCTACCGGTACGAGGCTGCCACTCGAGAAACTTTCTTCCCCATGGGTTATCGGTTCTTCGAGCTATATGGCCGGCCCATTGCCACTTCAGCTTACTGTTACGCGCTCAAGTCGACGATACACTAGCGCCATCTAGTGTCAGGAACGAGAGCGAGGGGAGCATCGAGAAAATGACATCACAAATCACTCAACCGACAGCGCCATCCGAAGAACTAAGTTTCTAGAAAATCTACACTCGCACACTCGTCCCTTTGCGCGCATTTACTTGAATATTCCGGATGCTTCTTTGCTAATTTATATAAATAGGCGCTGCAAGATGCGATCGTGGTAGTGTTGATTTGGCGAGACAAGCGAAGCTTCGGAGCGGAATAAAGTGAATTAGTGTGTTTAATTATTAGTGTTTTAAGTTTTAATTTGTGTAAAGTAAATTAAAGTGTTAATTTAGGTAATTTTATCGGCAATTTTTATTGTCACGAACCTCAAGCTCGTAACAATTGGTGTCAGAAGTGGGATAAAATCATGCCGATTTTACCTAAGGAGGAAACGGAGGGCGACCGTACCCGAAGTCAACGCCAGCAGGAGACGGAACAAAGAAGATTTGCTGGTGCAACGCCGCAGACATCGGAGGGCCAGTCGCCGGCTGCAGGCCCGTCAGTAGCTCCTACATCTGCAGCACCCGACTTAGGTGCTCTGATGGTGATGCTGCAGGAGCAGGCTCGCCGACAGGAGGAACAGGTCCGTCAGTTAAAAGAGCAGCTGCAGAGCGGACAAGAGGAACAGCTCCGCCGAAAGGAGGAGCAGGCCCGTCGGTTGGAAGATCAGCAGGCGGAACAGGCTCGTCGGTCGGAAGAGCAGATGCTCCTCATGAAGGACCTTCACGCTATTTTTGGGAAAGAGATAAGGGAGGTGAAGGATAGGGTTGCTCAACATGACAACCGCCTGTCGGAAGCTGAAACCCGAATCGAAGAACATGAAACCCGAATCAACCATGTGAACAATCGGGTTGACAACGTGATGGCTGACGTGAAGAAAACGCTGAACGACCTCAAACTTGGGGATGGAACTACAGCTCCCGTAGTAGCTACAGCACCTTCGCTACGTGGGTTCAAGGTGCCACCGTTCGACGGGACTTCTTCCTAGTCAGCCTACAAAATCCAGTTCGAGGCCGTCATGGAGGCAAACGGCTGGAATAAAAGCCAGGCCATGACTGCACTCACCTTAGGCCTGCGCGACCAAGCCTTAACCGTGTTGGAAGCTCTCGGTAAGAAAGTGACCTACGAGCAGCTCCTTGAGGCATTGGAGGCGAGATATGGCGACGCTCACCTGGAACACGTCTTTCGTGCGCAGCTTAAAGATCGCGTGCAGCGCAGCAACGAAAACCTGCAGCAGTGGGCCCTTGAGGTGGAGAAGATGGTTTGAAAAGCATACCGGTCTGTACCTGCGCTCATTGAAGGGAACCTAGTGCAGACATTCATCGACGGCATCCGTGACCTGGAAGTCAGAGCTTCTGTGAGGCTCGGGCACCACGAGACGCTTAAGGACGCCTTGGCCCATGCACTGGAGGTGGAAGCCGTGCGGCAGGATCATCGTTCCCATCGCGTCAGGGAGGTTGCAGCCGCTACAGTCCGTGACCGCAACAAAGAATACAGCCCTAGGTGCTATGGCTGTGGGGGAAAAGGGCCATCTTTGATCCAGCTGCCCTAAAAGAACCGTGGAAAGGAGAGTTGATCGATCTCAAGAGGGTAGTGCAGCTAACGGCACTGCCTGGCGGCGACAGGATCATCGTTCACCTCACGCTAGGGAGGTTACAGCAGTTACGGTTCGCGACCACAATAAAATATACAGCCCTAGGTGCTATGGCTGTGGGGAAAGGGGCCATCACTTCAGCACCTCGATATACCGACAGTCAACTTGGTACCGCTGAAGGGACTGTAGCACCGCCCAAATTTCGACGGAATCAAAGGCTTTCTCATAGTCCACATACGCCAGGCAAAGTGGCATATTGTACTCTTCGGTCTTCTGTACAATCTGCCGCAGGGTATGTATGTGGTCTATGGTACTGAAGCCTTTTCGGAAACCGGCTTGTTCGGGAGGCTGGAAGTCGTCGAGTCTGCGTGCGAGACGATTCGTAATGACTCTCGAAAACAGCACGTAGACGCGGCTCAGAATGGAAATCGGTCTGTAGTTCTTCAAGGGAGCGTTGTCGCCTTTCTTAAAGAACAAGACCACCGCACTTCTGCTCCACGCATCAGGAGTAGTGCCACCATGGAGGACGGAATTGAAGAGCTTCTGAAGGACATCAAGTACCGGTGTTCCACCCGCTTTCAGAAGCTCCGCTGTAATTCCATCCTCGCCTGGGGCCCTGCCGTTTTTAAGGTGATGGAGAGCCATTCTAATCTCGCTCAGACTGACGTCGGGGATATCATCGGAATAGTGTCGGGTAAGACTTGCTCTTGGATTGTTACTCACACTTTCGTGTGGCTCCAACGATGATGTGTACAGCTGCCCATAGAACCTCTCAACCTCACTCAAAATCTCAGGTGTCCCGGAAACGATGCTACCACACTCAGTCTTCAGCTTTGACAGTTGGCTCTTTCTGGCAGACAGATCTCTGGCAAATACTTTGGAGCCCTGGTTCCGCTCAATCGCTTCTTTAATACGAGCAGTATTAAAGTTGCGTAAGTCTCGCCGCATGCATTTGGAGATCTGTCTGTTCAGTTGCCTGTATGCTCAAATCTGTTGACGATTGCAGCCTCATCTCCTGTCTAACAGCCATGAGATTAAGAGTGTGATCGGAGAGTTTTTGTGTTCTTCTGCGGCGGGTCTTGCAGAACTTAGCTCCGACCGCATGGACAGTTTCCACGAGCTTGTCATTCATATCGTCCACTGCATTGCAATCTTCTAGACACTGAAAGCGGTTACGTAACTCGAGCTGAAAAGTCTCGGGATTCTGAATTAGAGCACGAGGGGGGACGGAGCGTTGACTTCATCAGACGAGACCTCTTTAACTTAACGTTTAGGTTCAGTGTGCCTCTAACCATTCGGTGATCGCTGCCGGTTTTCACCCTTGCGATCACTGAGACATCACTGAACAGCTGGTGTCTGGTCGTCATAATGAAGACAATCTCATTTTTTGTCGAACCGTCGGGGCTCGACCAGGTCCACTTCCTGTGGGGCCGCTTCTGGAAGAAAGAGTTCATCATAAAGAGTCCCTCTTTCTCCATAAAGTCAGCCAGCTGCTGGTCCCTACGGTTCCGTTGCCCTACTCCAAATTTCCCTAACTTCAGATCACCGCCTTCTCTTGTGCCTAGTTTTGCGTTGAAGTCTCCCATCAACACCGTGTAGTGGGTTTTGGAGGAATGCATGGCTCTAGAAATATCCTCATACATTTCCTCCACCTCCTCATCGGGATATGCCGAGGTTGGTTTGTAGACCTGTATGACCTTCAGCGAATACCGTTTGGTGATTCTGAGTATCAGGTACGCAACCCTCGTCGACATACTCCCAATCTTTACAACGTTGTTGACGAGAGACTTGTGGACGATAAATCCGACACCTCCTTGGAACAGATGGTCGCCCTCCCGGTGATAGAACAAGTTGCCGGACTCGAGGATTACCGTGTCCTCCCCCTCTCTTCGGACCTCGGATAATCCAATAATATGCCAGTGCAACTTGTCTACCTCTTCTTCCAGCTCCAGTATCTTCTCGTCAGTCCTCAGGGTGCGTGCGTTATACGTTGCCAGGTCGAGTCGTCGTAGGTGGCAACCGAACCTCCACCGGAGATTCTTAGCACCACCTGCCCCGCCGTTACGATGGTCGCCACCGTAGCCAGGAATAGCGGGGCCGCCGGGGACTGGGGGCCGTTTATTTGCGTCGTTGCTCATGGGGGGATATTTGCCATAGTTGCCACGCTTGGCGATCGGGTTGGCAACTGCAGTTTTTTATTATGTTATTGTTGTTATTAGGAAGATGTTGCTGCCCATCTCCCTTCTGTGTTCCTCTGTCGCCTTTTACGACACCCACGGGAAGATATGGGGTAGTGGATATTTGATGGAATCAGGCGTTACTTTGCGGAAATCCATTATAATAAAAAATAAAAATATAAATTTCTTCGCAACCTTCCGCCAAACAATTACAATGATGTGTCTTACCTGAATTGAAGAGCACCTCCCGCCCTCCCTCAATTGCATGCACTAACTCCGTCACCACTTGGAGACGCCAGTAACTTAAGGTATCTTCGATAAAGATTTAGTGGACTGTAATTTTGGTGCATACGGCAAAGGGGGGAAATAAATAGGTGGGATAGCACGCACTGACCTGATGAGGGCTGCCTCGCCTTCCTCCTGGAGTGTCTGCTATACAGCGAGCTCGCCACGTGGTTCGGCGCACACGCACTCTCGGAATAGTTTCGTGAAGTCCCACACTCTCGACCTTTGCCCTTACGGGGGCGTCTCACACTTTTATGAGTTACAAAGACACAATGTCTGATGCGGTGAGTATTAAAGATAAACAGGAGAACTTAATGTTCGTCCTGCGCGGTTTGCGGTTAATATATATAAGACGCGACGGCTGGCCGTGCGTTGCGGATGGCGTAATGTCACTTAGTATAATGACGCGCGCCGAGATCCTTTCCTTCACCTCGGCGGCAGCGCGTGCGGTAGGAAAGGGAAGGAAGGAAGGAAACAAAAATATGCACTAGTCATGTTGATAAAGTAGTAGAAACTTAGGACGAACTCAATGCGATGAGTAATGTAATGTTGATAAAGTAGATTGTTAACTGGCGTTACCATTTCCTCCCCGCCCTTAAAGGGTCACCTTTAAAAGACAACCGTAATATAAAAAGAAAAGGAAAACAAATAAATAAGCGGTATATAAAGTGAGAGGATGCGCTCAATGCGCGTGTGTCATCTACTAACCCTACTTGGTAAGCGAGAAAATGTATACATAAATATAATATTGCGGTTTAATACTTTTTAATATATAAATATAAACTTAATTCCTATATCAAATAATCGTGATTTATTGTCTTGGGAGAGGGCAGATACGAGCAACAGGACGGAGATATGTTCCCTTAGTAGTTCTCACGGTCACTACTCGAACTACGCCATCCTTCGAAGGATGAACAGACTCGACAATCGCTAATGGCCAAGCAAGTGGTTCATTATCATTTATCATAATTACAACCATGCCTGGTGCGATAGCCGTAGACGGGGTGTTCCACTTCTGACGAACTTGTAATCCGTGAAGGTATTCCGTCCTCCACCGATCCCAAAACGACTGAACTAATTTATCCAGTAAAGAATGCCTGTGTAACAGACTGGTAGAATCAGATTTGACTTTGGGTGCGGGTAATGACAATAAAGGTGCGGTATTCAAAAAATGACTCGGAGTAAGAGCTGAAGGCTCTGCGGGATCAGAACTTAATACTGTCAAGGGCCGCGAGTTTAGCAAGCACTCAATTTGCGCAAGAACAGTATTAAGCTCTTCGTATGAAAGTAACTGATGTCCGATAACTCGGAACAGATGCGTTTTTACGACTTTGACCATACTCTCCCAGGCGCCTCCAAAATGAGGAGAGTTGGGACAGATGAACTTCCATGTTATACGATTCTCAGCACACTCTTGCTCAAGCTTTGGCCGGTATTCAACGTTTAGAAATTTATAGAGATCGCGAAGGTACGAAGCGGCACCTTTAAAATTCGTTCCATTATCCGAATATAAACTGAATCGGCCCTCGTCTAGAGAGGAAACGTTTAAGCGCAGCGAGGAAACTAGAACTACTAAGATCTGTAGCGATTTCTATATGCACAGCTCGAGTCGTGAGGCATGTGAAAACACATAAGTACGCCTTCTCGCTGCGTACACCACGACGACGTACAGGAGTGTATGCGATAGGACCGGCATAATCGCAGCCCGTGTGTGTAAATGCCTTAATAGCTTGTCTTACACGACTATGGGGAAGATCAGCCATCAAAGGGTAAGTTGGACGGGGTCTAAGCCGGAAACATATATTACACTTGTGGACTCTGCTTCTCACAGTGCGGCGTGCGGAGAGTATCCAAAATTTTTGACGGAGTAATGACAATAACAATTCAGGCCCAGCGTGTAAATTTTTAATATGATAATAGTCAATGATCATGTTCACTACATGATCACTGCGCGGGAGTATAATTGGATGTTTTTGCGTGTAATCTAATGCGGAGTTCGAAAGACGACCACCAATGCGGATTAAACCATTCGCAATAAAAGGCCTTAAACGATTGAAAGCGGGCGAGCAAGGTTTGTTACCTTCAATATTTAAATATTCCACTGCAAAATGCTGTTTTTGCAGGGCGCGGAGCATTATAACCTCAGAGAAACCGAGATCATCAGCAGTCACTACAGTAGTGCTGCGGCGGGGCAATAATTTAGCAAACTTACACACGTACGCAATTATACGTAGAAGTTTACTCCAAGAAGAGATGCGGAGTGCGAGCTCATAAATCGCAGAATTACAGACGGATGTGCACACAGTGTGCGACAAAATCTTCTCAGACATATTTGCAATAACCTCATTGTCTAAAGTACGAAGAGGCCATTGATATGGATCTAATGAGGTCCACTGAGGCCCATGGAGCCACAGGGGGGTTTGGTCCTGAATGCACGATATCATTTAATGCTCGCCCAGTGCTAGTCTTACTGCTAGCATCCAGGACGATGCGCAGACGTGTTGACTTCTTATCTTCGCGTAAGACTCCATGATGCGGTATGACATATATTGGAGCGGGTTCATGAGAGTCATACGGCGGTGCGGGGGATATATAATTATTAGCTAAGTATTCCTTTATGACGTCATCATATGCTAACCTTAATGTAGGCGAGGCTTGAAGTTTCCTCTCCAAGCACATGAATCGTCGTCGAGAGGTTTCATAAGAATCTCCGAGAGAGTAAACGTCATCTTTAAATGGCAGGGCGACAATATATCTACCAGTAAAAGAATCGCGGGATGTCGAAGATTTATAAAACTCTTCACATTCAATGTCTGAAGGACACTGAATGGGCGGTGCGGAGGGTGGCTGTTCAAGCTCCCAAAATCGTTGCACTAATTTGTCAACGGTAGGAGACTCTAGAACTGAGCAGCACGTTAAAGAATGATTTACCTGAAGTGTCGGCACTGAGCCCATAATAACGTAACCAAATACCGTATTCAAAGCTGAGGGCCCGGACAAGTCGTTAGACGAATAAATTACGTCTGGACACAGTAAGTGCGGGAAAAGGGATGCGCCTATCAACACATCAATTTTATTAGGCATGCTATAACATTCATCAGCGAGCCTTATGCCATGGAAGTGTGATAAGACAGATGTGTCTACCACAGCGGTGGGCAAAAGGTCGGTGATTTGATCAACAACTAGCGTTGAAATATTGAAGTTAATATTCGAGTCGAATCGTGAGAAAATTTTAATGTCAATCGATTTCGATTTTACAATTTTTTCAACTCCACCGAATCCCTTTACTACAGTACATTCGGTATCGTGTTGTTGAACGCCTAAACGATGACAGCACTCTTTAGTAATAAAATGGCTTTGAGCCGCGGAGTCTAATAATATACGAATAATTTGTTTCTCTCCCTTAGCATCGTATGCAAAGACTTGAGCGGTTGATAGTAAAACAGTTCTCTGCGAACGACTTACGCGCGCGGGAGGCGGTGAACGTTGAGAAACATTCTTGAACGAAGTACACAGCGCGACGTCTGAACGCGCACCTGCGGTGAGGGGTGGCGAGTGTGCGGGCGCGGGGGCTGTAGACTTCAGTGTAACTGGCTGAGGCGGTGGAGAATGCGCCAGCGCAGGGGAAGCATTATCGCTTCTGCGGTGGAAGTGCAACAATGTGTGATGTTTAAATTTACAAACTCGACAACTATAATTTGAAGAGCAACTAGACACTCGATGACTTAAACTGAGACAATTCACACATGCATTGTTACTCTTTACGCATTTAAATCGTTCCTGCGGCGTCATTTTATTAAAGTCTGCACACTTAAATAGGTGTTGATGCACAATATTATCGCACAGACACTTTGAGCTACTAGTCGTCGTGCTTACGTACGCCTGATACTTCGGCGATGAAGTATTATTACAGCGACGATTATTATCGATACCTCGTCGATTGTTTGGCGCGCTATTAGAATTTATACTAGAATCGGTGCGCTGCAAAACTTTGGAGCGGGTCTTAATAAAATTTACTAAATCATCAAAGGTAGGTACTATCGAGTTATGACTGTATTCGAAGGAGCGAATGGTATCCGGGTCCAGCTTCTTAAGCCCGATATGAAGAACAATTAAGTCCGCGAGATTATCTAACTTTAAGTTTTGTAAAGCGCGCACTGCACTTATAAAGTTATCAGTAAATAAATCAAAATTATTTGCGGTGGCCGATTGCAATGGCTTAAATTCGAACATCTGATTAATATATGTAGATGCTAGCATACGCCGGTCTTCGTATTTGTCAACGAGTGCTTGCAATAAAATCTTATAATTTTCAGCGCAAGGAGTTATACCTGAGCATACAGATAGGGCTTTGCCCGTTAGTTTACCCAGCAAATAGTATAACTTTTCAGCGTCGGTGAGCGATGGGTTGTCATGGACGGTTGATTTAAAGCTAGCATAAAATAAAGGCCATGAGCGAATGTCACCCGAAAATGGCATAAGTTCGATAGGCGGAAGTGTGAATCTGGCTTTAGATGGTGTACTAGTACTTTGTGAATTAGATTGCGAATATTGTAAATAAAGCCTATTTATTCTACCGCAAAGAGACTCAAACGCAATGAGGCTGTTATAATCAGGTTTAGCAATAGGGTTTATTTTTAATAAATGTGAATTATAATTATCTAAGACCTGTTTAAACTCAATACGTAAAGCATTAATATTAGAACTTCCATCAAGAAAACGCTCCATCGTGGAAGTGTTCGTGTGGATGTCAGAGGACATATCATATATTTTTTGCACTATTTCAAATAAAGCATCTCGTTTAGCTAACAATAAAACCAACTCAGCATCAGGTGTGCCCTCATTATCCGAGGAATCGCTATTATTCGATGCTATTTGTTTTTTAGGCGGCATTACGGCTAAAGTTATACGGCAAAATATAATTATAAGCGGGTAGTCTCTAAGCGAACTCGCTACGCGGTTGAATTATTAAATATTAGTTTTGTTAACGATGAACTTTAATTGTTAACTTTTATAATAATTATGAAGTTATTTATAACGAATATAATGCTTAAATATATATGCAAATAATAAATGTAATTTAACTGTATATTCTATAGATGTAGTTAAAAGTTGATGACGTGATGTGAACATACAACAAAATAATTTATATAGATAATTATATGCTTATTCATTCTATGAATATAGTTTTAAAATTACTATGGATGTCACCTATTAGGACCTATTTTAGTGTTCTAATAAGGGCGGGGTCAATCCGAAGTCGGATTGAAATATAAATAATTAATTATATAAACGCTTATTACGATAACGATCTAATAAGGGCGGAAAGTCAAGGTCAATCCAGCGAGAAGTGACCATTAAAATGGAGACGCCAGTAACTTAAGGTATCTTCGATAAAGATTTAGTGGACTGTAATTTTGGTGCATACGGCAAAGGGGGGAAATAAATAGGTGGGATAGCACGCACTGACCTGATGAGGGCTGCCTCGCCTTCCTCCTGGAGTGTCTGCTATACAGCGAGCTCGCCACGTGGTTCGGCGCACACGCACTCTCGGAATAGTTTCGTGAAGTCCCACACTCTCGACCTTTGCCCTTACGGGGGGCGTCTCACACTTTTATGAGTTACAAAGACACAATGTCTGATGCGGTAAGTATTAAAGATAAACAGGAGAACTTAATGTTCGTCCTGCGCGGTTTGCGGTTAATATATATAAGACGCGACGGCTGGCCGTGCGTTGCGGATGGCGTAATGTCACTTAGTATAATGACGCGCGCCGAGATCCTTTCCTTCACCTCGGCGGCAGCGCGTGCGGTAGGAAAGGGAAGGAAGGAAGGAAACAAAAATATGCACTAGTCATGTTGATAAAGTAGTAGAAACTTAGGACGAACTCAATGCGATGAGTAATGTAATGTTGATAAAGTAGATTGTTAACTGGCGTTACCACCACTAATCCCAGCACCACTACACCCAACACCACTATTCCAGGCAAGACACACCATCGACTAAACTTAGCTAAACTTAGCGGTCAGCCGCCGTAGAGTCTATATTACCTGAAGATGCCTCGTGTAGAGGCGAAACACGTGTCGTATTATCGTCGATGGTGTGTCTTCTCTTATTGTAGTGGATATTCTCAACCGCCACTACACGGCCAAAATACCTAAAAGTAATTAAATTTCGTTTTAAATATTTTTTTTAAAGCAAATCCAAAATATTTAAAAGAAATAAATATTCCTTTTAAATATTTTTTAAAACCAAAACAACAAAACCAATTCAAGACACAACACGAATCCGAAAACGAAAGCCAAAAAAAATCGAATCAAATTAAACCAAAACAAATCACAGAAAACCGAAATCGAAAGCAGTAGTCAATATAAATATAACCAACGAAAAAAGAAGTAAGTGTATAGGTACCGTATACACTATTATACTATTAATATTCCTCTGAAATATTGTTAAACAACCTAAAACAATGAAAACCAATTCACGATTCTAAATAAACAAAATCCAAAATCAAAGCCAGAGTTTAAATATGTATAAAGGAATACCAACCAAATCAACAAAACCGATCCAAGAAAATACACAAATCCGAAAATGAAAGCCAATATAAATCCATTTAACGTTAACCAAATCACAAAGCAAATAACAAACAACCGAAATCGAAAGCAGGTAGTCGAATAAGCTACGAAATAAAAACAATTTAAGCGTATAGGTACCGTAAGCACTATAAGTTGACGCGCGGCTCAACGGCGGGAGTTAAGTACATGTCAGGAAACATTTCGTTACCACGTTTTAAAAACCTAGTAACGACATCTAGCGGAATCAATTTAAACTATGTATACGTTAGTTAATAAGAACTCTCAAAAATATTTTTCTTATAATTTTGCACAATTTTTCTTATTGTAATACCGATTCATTCATAACCACATATAAGAACTGTATTCATTTCCGTTCAATAAATATTACTAAGACTATTAATAAGGCTTATTAAGAACTGTTTCTACCACAGTTAAGTAATAGTTAAGGGTGAAAGCGTGACAGGTGGTGATAGTATTTCTGATCCATACTTATAATCACGCCTGTAACCCTTGCGGGGTAGGCAGAGCATCAAAGGATTACTTAATATCGTCTGCGAGGTTATCGCTTATTCTGTGAACTACAATCACTGACCTCTATATATACAAGTACGCTGGACAGGCTATAGACGTGACATGATGAAGCGATTTGATTTCCGCCATTTTGGCGCTGACAGCAAAAGTGCACGTCCACGGAACTAATAATAGGGATAAGACAGTGTATCAAATTATATCGATAAAATTCTATACCCTACCTATACCTAGATAAACAGAAAGAACTCTATGGATAGATGGACTCTACCCGTAACGTCCATTCTATTTATGTATCATATTAATATAACGCCATTATCATTCATCATCATTAAAACCATTCACAAGTCCACTGCTGAAAATAGGCTTCCCCCAAGGAACGCCACAAAGCACGGTCCTGAGCTACCTGAATCCATCAACTTCCTGCATGTCTTACCAGGTTTTAACTCCATCTAGTGGGGGAAGGTCCTACACTTCACGTGCCGGTACGGGGCTGCCACTCGAGAACCTTTTCTCTCCTTCGGTATTCGGTTCTTCGACCTATATGGCCGGTCAATTTCCACTTCAGCGTACTAATCCATTGGTCGATGTCGGTCACTCTGGTTCTGCTGCAGATATCCTCATTCCTAGGTTTGAACCCCTGAGCATAGCCCTCTTCATAGCTCGCTGAGCGACTTCGAGCTTCCGCAACGGCCAGCAGTGAAAGACCTCGACTCAGATCCATAGGTCATCACTGGCAACACGGACTGGTTGTACAATATAGTTTTGAGGTATTCCTGACGAGAAGATGTGTTGTAATTTCACGAACGCTGCCCAGCGGAGTTGAATCCGTCGATTGACCTGTCGGTCGAAGTTGAACTTACCTCCCCGTCGGACTATTTGTCCCAAGTAAAAATACTCGTCAACAACTTCAGCTAAGTGCTCCCAAAAACCACCGGCATAGGTGTGACATGGACATTACGCATGACTTTTGTTTTGTCCATGTTCACTTTAAGACCTATCCGTTGAGAGACACTATTGAGGTTATTGAACATAGTGTGTAGGTCCTTCAGCGATTCTTCCATAAGGACTATATTGTCGACAAATCGAAGGTGAGTGACGTACATGCCATTGACGTTAATACCGTATCTATGGAGTGTAGAAGTAAGGAGTACATACTGTGTATTAAAAAGTGTCCATAAAAACCATTAAATAAGGGTGACGCCACTATAACTACGAGGTAAATTTTAAAGAACGCACCGAAAAATATTAGTGGGATAGACGAATTTTTCGAGGTTATATTTACTAAATAATATTATTTTAGATTTTAGAGCTACTGAGCAGTTTAGCACCACACCTAAACCGTCGACAATTGCCAAGTTCATTTTATCCCAGTAGCTAATCCAGCACTGTTGTGGAAAGTTATTGAGCTGTTATTTACTCCTTACAGATGGCCACTTTTTCAACTGTTCTACTATGAGAGTTGGTACTACTTACTTCTACACTCCATAACCGTATCTTATCCAGTCCAGTAGCTTGAAGACGTCTTCCAACGCAGCGGTAAAGTATTTCGGGGATATTACGTCACCCTGTCTTACACATCTCTACAGTTGGATTAGTTTTGTACTCTGGTTCTGTACTCGGATAGCCATCGTAGCCCTTAGAACATTCAACTAAAAAAGGCGTGCGTATTATACTTACTATTTATTTGAAAGTTATAGAAAGTTATATATCATTATATTTCAATGATTGTATTATCATTCCTAATTATACAATATTTAGGAATGATACCACATTCCACACCACATTTAGGAATGTTCCACATTTTTAACGATATTTCCACAATTATTTCTTCTGCGGCAGCAATGCGGCGGGTACGAGCTAGCAAGATAATATAAAAAAATAAACTTTGAATTACATAGTTATCAGTTATTTAAGTCATTTTCGAAATTAAAATTACAATATTAAAAAAATAACTGAAATCATCATACAGTCCTACTTTCCGTGGTATCGTCCCAAGAATGCTGGCTACGTGTCCTCTCTGAATGGCTATACTTAGCCTTCAAGCGAGGAAGCAACAAACTAAACAACTTCTTATTACCAGCAGTGATGATCAGTCGCAGATACAGTTTTTTAGAAACTACACCGCACGTGCACCCTACGGACCATTAGTCTCTACAGCAAATAGCACAAATATGTACTCATACTATTACATGCCTGCAATTAAGAGAGAATTAAATCTCTAGATCGCACTTACTAAAACCCCATGGTGTTCTCCCTCCGCCGCAAATTCGCAGGGCCACGGAAAGGCTTTCATGCACATCCGCGGCCCCTCTCGCGCCAGTCGCCCAATGGCAGCCCCTCCTTAGTTGCTGAATTCTCCTCCCCGTTTTCTTTCTCAGATAAGGCGCACCAGAAATACAAGCCACACTGTCCTTCGCTGCCTCTAACTCCACCTGCACTACGGACTCCACGAACCCGATATGTGAATGGAGCCAGGGAAAAATGAGCACTTGGAAACATCAAGTGGTGCAGCCTCACTAAAGTCGCGAAAGATAGTCGAATAGCGCATCGCCAATCGCCATACCAACACTCCTCTTCCCTTACTACTCCACCTCAACTATACCGGTACAGGGAGAGGAATCTCCTCTAGCCGCAGCCCACTAACACACATCCAACGTGGCTCGACATCAACAGACGACCTTTCGACACTTGGCTATGGCCCTTGATTTTAGTGCAAAATGAGGAAAGAAGAAATAAAAAAACATTCCAAATAATAATCTAATACTTTTATACTTACTGGTACTGATACTACCAGAAAATATATTCGGTATACTGCACTTTTTCAAAGTGGTGCAGTTCTCATATCTAATAAAACAGTGGTCTGTGAAACGTTTGGAACAAATATGATCATTTTGTTTCGGACGCCAATTCACAATATTTATGCTTTTAAGCCATAATTTTAGTCTAGGTTCTGTTGGAAACCAGTTAATTAATAACATTTGATAATTATCTGTTGTTGGCGACTTTGCTTGTTAACAGATATGGGTAGGAAAGAACATCGATAAGTATTATAGACAAGGAACTCGACAACCCTATTGAATGTTATTGTTTATCAAAACTCAGTAATATACAGCCAAACATGTTGGTATATATGATATTAAGATTAGTAACAAAATTTTAAGTACTTACATTATCAAATAGTTTTAATTTGTTAAATATTAGCTGCAAATTCACTTACTTGTGTAATGTTATATGGCTTCCCCTTTTGGTAACGAGTTTTACAGATTACGCTCACTCTCATTATTATTAAAAATAATTCTTAATATGTAACTAATATTATACACAATCAAACAATATAAAATACTTTCATTTTTTTTTAGTATATAAGTTCAAAATACAGACTTTTTTAAATATGACAATATAAATAAGACAGCAGACTTTGGCATATTATGTCAATTTTATTTTTCAAGACATCCTTTAGCGGCGCTTCAAATTGGCACAGTCATTTTGTATGGTATAGCCAGTCCAGCGTACTTGTATATATAGAGGTCAGTGACTACAATGCATCAAAACGTTTGAAGAAAATCAGCTGGTGAATTTTTTTTTCGCTCCCTTCCCGGTCTTGCGTGCAAAAATACAGATCCATACATTTTTTATCTTAATTTTGATAAAAAGACATAATAATCCAGATATTCTGACCTTCTGTGTTCGTCCATCGTACCGTCGTCCGTCTTGTAGAATCACGGTGGCGCTACCTAGCTGAATTTAATTTTGCAATATATTCGATTTTCCCACGGGAATGATATGTTTTTCCGCTGAAAAAAGTAGCCTATGTCACTCTACAGCCACCGAACTAACACCATAAAAATCATGCCATGCCGATGCTCTGTTGCGACGTGAAAGAAGGACAAAGTTGTGCAAAATATTCGATTTTCCCACGGGAATGAGATGTTTTTCCACGGAAAAAAGTAGCCTGTGTCACACGTGGGAAAATAGAATATTTCCCACGGGAACGGGAATGAGATGTTTTTCCGCGGAAATAAGTAGCCTGTGTCACACGTAGGAAAATAGAATATTTCCCACGGGAACGGGAATGAGATGTTTTTCCGCGGAAATAAGTAGCCTGTGTCACACGTGGGAAAATAGAATATTTCCCACGGGAACGGGAATGAGATGTTTTTCCGCGGAAATAAGTAGCCTGTGTCACACGTGGGAAAATAGAATATTTCCCACGGGAACGGGAATGAGATCTTTTTCCGCGGAAATAAGTAGCCTGTGTCACACGTGGGAAAATAGAATATTTCCCACGGGAACGGGAATGAGATGTTTTTCCGCGGAAATAAGTAGCCTGTGTCACACGTGGGAAAATAGAATATTTCCCACGGAAACGAGAATGAGATGTTTTTCCGCGGAAATAAGTAGCCTGTGTCACACGTAGGAAAATAGAATATTTCCCACGGGAACGGGAATGAGATGTTTTTCCGCGGAAATAAGTAGCCTGTGTCACACGTGGGAAAATAGAATATTTCCCACGGGAACGGGAATGAGATGTTTTTCCGCGGAAATAAGTAGCCTGTGTCACACGTGGGAAAATAGAATATTTCCCACGGGTACGAGAATGAGATGTTTTTCCGCGGAAATAAGTAGCCTGTGTCACACGTGGGAAAATAGAATATTTCCTACGGGAACGGGAATGAGATGTTTTTCCTCGGAAATAAGTAGCCTGTGTCACACGTGGAAAATAGAATATTTCCCACGGGAACGAGAATGAGATGTTTTTCCGCGGAAATAAGTAGCCTGTGTCACACTTGGGAAAATAGAATATTTCCCACGGGAACGAGAATGAGATGTTTTTCCGCGGAAATAAGTAGCCTGTGTCACTCTACAGCCACCGAACTATCCCCATACCAAAATTCATACCATGCCGACGCTCTGTTGCGACCTGAAAGAAGGACAAACAAACAAACAAACACACTTTCGTATTTATAATATTAAGTACGAATTATCCCCGGCTACTGAAAAACTGCGGGCTGCATATCGATGCGTGATAATTTGACGTATATATTTAACGTTCTAATAAAGAAACAAGAAACAGCCCCTAATATCATTCAGCGCAACATCGTCTTCACACGCCGCTATCATCATGTCCGTCGACCACTTTTGAGCCGTTTCTTCAACGCCGCAGCTCGGTTCTTCTTGCTGTTCCGGACCTGAGGCCCCCGCCGCCGCCGCTCGCCGACTACGCGAGGGCGCTTATTTTTTTTTCTGCGCCCGAAAAAAATATTGGCAACCCTCCGGAAAGCGGGGGAGGGAGGTGGGGAATGCTCATAGCATACCACGCAGCCGGCTGCGTGGTTATGTGGAGACTTTTACCCACTAAACCCCACCTTTTAGGGACTGGCTTAACGGTCTAACTAGAGATCTCTAAGCCGTATACAGACGCGACCCTCTTAGGCAGAAAGGAGGGCGCAAGCAAAAAGGAGGGCGCAAACAGAAAGGAGGGCGCAAGCAGAGAGGAGGGCGCAAGCAGAAAGGATGGCGCAACGCGCGCGCGCCGGCCTGCACAACTTTTATAGCCCAGTCCAGCAACGCAGCTTCGAGAAATGGACCGCACATAATAGTTGTATTTTGATTAATCTTTATTGGTCATAATGTATGAATTGTAATTGGCTAGGCAAATAAAAATTGTTACTATTGGTAAACTAACGACGTAGCCGGACATATAAATATAGGCAGGGTTGACCAAAAAATATATTCCATACTCCATAGACATTCGTCTGCACACAAAATAGTAGTTTCATTTCTCCACCACTAAACCACTCGGAGTCTGTTAATAGTGGACCTCATATCACCACTATTACATAGGCATTGACATAAAACAAAACTAAACTAAAAATATTCGAATGTTTCCACCACCCTCAACTGGGTACTGGAAACTGGTATCCTAAAATCTTAATTTGAAGTAGAATCGTATCGAAAAGTGAAACCTTAATAAAGAACTAAAACTGAACTGAACAAAACTTGATACCGGTGTTTAACCCTTACTACAAAGAGAATAAAATCACTACGTTTAAAAAACGCAAACTTTCAAGAGGAGAAAAAGCAATGAATTTTATGTGGCAATTTGCTTGAAAGCGGACTTTTGCTTTTATAATATGGGATATATATATTTTAATGCGGGGGCTTAATAAAGTATACTTGTACGTGGTTGAAACGTGGACCTTAATAGGCTGTAATGACTAAACTACCTAAAACCAGGTCGGAAAATAGAACAGAATAATTTTTATTTGATACAGGAATAGTTATTCAAAGTCATTTATTTTTGCTTTTACCACTGGTTCAGGAAAAACGTCTGTCCTAGGAATAACCAGCAAGTAATGAAGTAACTCAACAGCACTATACTAACAATAATTTGCAATATATATGTTGTACAATTAAGTAAGTAATAGCGATCACCTTATGCGCAGGATTTTTTATCAATCATATACCTATTGTTATATAGTATTGTTACGCGCTCAAATCGACGATACACTAGCGCCATCTAGTGTCAGGAACGAGAGCGAGGGGAGCATTGAGAAAATGACATCACAAATCACTCAACCGACAGCGCCTAGTCGAAATTCGAACGCTCGGTACCTTGCGCGTGTTTACTTGAACATTCTGGATATTTCTTTGCTAATTTAAATATATAGGCGCTGCAAGATGCGATCGAGCAGAGTTGAACTCGGCGACACAAGCGAAGCTTCGGAGCGGAATTAAGTGAATTAGTGTGTTTAATTATTAGTGTTTTTAGTTTTCATTTGTGTAAAGTAAATTAAAGTGTTAATTTAGGTAATTTTATCGGCAATTTTTATTGTCACGAACCTCAAGCTCGTAACAGTATATACCCATATTGAACAATTTTTGCTTTTCAATTTTTTTTAACTTTTTGATAGATAGGTCCTGCATAACATTTTCTGGGACTTTGTTGCGACTGCTGTTCATCAGTTACTGAGTTTTTCTGTTAAAGAATTCTCATTAGCAGCCCGAAGTCAAGAAGTTGACGGTGTTTACTCCATGTCACGAAAATTACGTAAAACCGTTGGTCGTGCGCCTAATCCCTCTTCGGTCGCGTTACTTTCGGCATCGCACTTGGGCACCACAATACTGTCCTCTGCAGACCTCTTCTTTCAGATTGGCCACCGTGACCGAAATTCGGTAATGAATGAAATGAAATGAAGATATTTTAAACATTAATAAACAAGGAATGTAACCATAATCGCTCAAAAAAAAAACTGAACAAAATGTGTTAAATTTATCAACGGTCGCGTTGGTAGTTTAATCAAACAATTCACATTAATTTGTCGATACCAAAAATCTTACTAATTTGTACCAATTCGTGCAAAAGTAAAATCCAATAAGCCTGTAGGTAACAAAAGTTTAACTTACTTAATTACGATAATGTTTATTTTGATTAAACATAGGATGTTTAAATCCTAAGCTTAATCAAAAATGAATTTTATTTATGCAGTTAGGTAAAAAGGTTACATCGCGCAGGAAGTTCATCATCATCTATGGCAATATCTTCACCATATGGCATATGGAGAAGGCCTATGTTCAGCAGTGGACCTTTATAGACTGTAATGGAATGGGAATTGATGAATTGAACAATCCTTGTATATACTAATAAATTAAATATGAGTAACTAATTCTATATATATGTACTCTAAATACATAGAAATTATGCTAAATACATAGAACGCGTGTAAATTAATTTATTTGATAAGATAATTCTCAAACACAAGTGGTATAGCAAAACAAGTAGTAAAATTAAAAATTTTGTGCAATCAACTTCAATATGAATAAAATAAGAACATCATCAATGTAGTTCAAGTCATATGGGACCACATGAGAAGCACCAGCTTTCAAATAAAAAAGAATCATCACAATCGGTTCACTTAGAAGAAAGTTCAGAGGTAACACACATAAAAACACATACGGCCTAATTGAGTACCTCTTCCTTTTTTTGAAGTTGGTTAAAATGTTACAATTCTTATTTTTTAACTAAATTTTAGCGTAATACATCAAAAGAACATTTATTTTCTTTTAGGTAAAATTGCTTTGTAATAGCGCCATCTACTTCATTCTATATTATTATGTATTCATTTTGTCGAACAAAAATTGATTGACTCTGAAAGTCGTATGTAAAATAGACGCTAGGTGGCCTGAAGTTTTTTATTATAGGATAGGTATCCTCGATTACGAATCAAAATGCAGATGCGTTGTCACCCGTGAGGCCTAAGATGGAATGCCCCGTTTTCAGCAAAAAGGGTCTCTGCTTCTCTACACTCACCATACGAAACACAGCAGCATTAAGCTGCTGTTTTACGCTGGTATTCTGTGGTACCTCGGTCGAGCCGACCCATTCGTGCTACAACTATACTCGTACGACTAATATAACTGCAGCATGGCTCTACCACGTATCAAATTTTAAAGTTATCAAATCTTGGATTGTTTTTGATGGATTAGATATGATAATTGAATTCAATAACGTAAGTTTTTTATTTAATAAATTTGTTAATTTTTATATCGTTTATTTTAACAATTAAAAATTGATAGTAAAGAAAATATTTTTAAACCTGGTAACAATAGTTTAATAAATAAACCCTACAGTAATCATACTCCTGATACTCTGCATTTATCTCATTCTCCTGAAATTCAGTTTTCTGAAGATTTCACTTCTACCGCAGGCGAACTGCATACATATATTTTAAATACTAGCAATGCTATTAACATAAGTAATATTCCCTTTAACCACTAGTAGTAATCCTAATGACCGGGTGCGCACCACGAAGTTAAAAAGTTGGGGGTTCGATTCCACCATTCGCCTACTGTCGTGGAATACTCGTAACACAAGCATTTTCAGCTTGTGCTAGGAGTGGTACCGACATAATAGCGTATAATTAAACTAAAATATATATAAATAATGTTTACTGTCTGATTAAGTTTGTACTATGTAGTCAAGAGTCATTGATCAGTGAACCGATAAGTATACACACAAACACTGTACAAGACACTTTGAAGTTTATTAAAAATATATATTGTGGATAGAACGAATTGCGTCACCAACATCAACATAGCCTACCGGTTTATTTAAGTCACGTGTATGTTTTATGGTTAACATTCAAGCCCAATTTACTTATATTAAGATAACAATATCAGCAAACCACTGTTACGTGACTAAATGAAAATACTTTGCTCTTGCGCCATACATTTTGTAACCTTTATGCAACAAATTTGCAATCAAATCGTTTTATTTAATTAGGTACCATGTAGTGAGGAAACTGAATTGTTACCAAACCGCTTGCTAGCGTAGCAACTATGGCAAATTTCCCTTCTGTGAGACAAATAATGGAGGGAGGTCTAGTGGACTTCTAATAAGCTATGAGAAGACGACGATGATAATGATGATGATAATAAAACGTTATAACATCATACGTCGAAATTTAAAAGGTCACGTTCTATTTTACCTGGATACTATATATAGTTGCTCTCTCGGTAGAGAGTAATTGTGTTCTGTGGAGTAAATTACATATTACGTACATTTACTTCACGCCATAGGCCTTGCCAACCCGCTTGCCAAACCTATGAGGCAATCAATGGGAGAGGTCTATGTGCAGTAGTGTATAATATAATAGATTGTATTGTTAACGCTTACGGAGATAAATGAACAAATTGCGGCTATGTGATATATTTCGATATTACTACTCTAAATAAAGAAAAAAAGACTATTAAGCATGTACGGTGAAATATATTTGGTAACAAATGTACCATGCTGAGTAAGAAAAACTCAGATCAAGCAATCCCTGATTATACGTGGTTAAAATATTAAGCTTTAGGAACTAAATTACAAAAAATCTTCCATTTTCACTTATGATCAAAATCATGGTTCGGTCAAGCTAGGCTGTTGTTTTTGCTGTTTATTACAAATTTTATTTTTGTTTTTTAATATTTCCGTTGCTTACGTATTAAATCAAGACGATTACTTATTCAATTAGAGTGATGTCAGTGTGTCCAGAGATTTAATTTTAATTGAAAATAGTTACACTTTTTCTCAATGTTGGATAATCCCGACAGACAAGACCGAAAGAATATACGAGAAGACAAAAGGACAAAAAAATTACAACAGCGACGGATGACATATTTATGATAAGCATTGTACTAAGAAATCGTAGGTATTTATACTTCTTTCCAGTTCTGAGGTAAAAATAAGCTCCAGTAAGTTCGAAAAGCTTACCGTGAAGTGGCAGTGTAAAGAACATCACTACCCCATATCGCCCCAAGGGTGTCGTAACCATTAAGTTATAGATAAAGATGGAAGGTCACACTTGGAACAACAGCTTGAGTCAAATACCCACGTATCTTTATCTCATTCTCTGTGGTCTGACTTCTCTTTTTAGTGTGGAATACAGTATTGCTATGTTTTTATTTAAATCTCCTGGTAAATTCTTAGAAATAGTTTCCACACTAACCAAATCAGAAGTTAAGCTCCATAAAATAACGTACCAATAAATAAATAGTTGAACTACGATTAGTTACACTAAAAATTCCATAATTGAAGGTCTCGTATGCATTTTTGGGTTAACGAATCAGTGAATTACAATCCCATTTCCTAAGGGTCTGGTAATGTGGCAACATTAGCCCTATATGTCAACATAAATTAGACAAATATGGCGGTTGTTTACTTAGCAGTTCACAGCGTTGTTTGAGATATTTAAAGTTAATTATTGTTATAATTCAAGAAATGGTGCAAACTTGTGTAGTGCGTGGTTTCGGCAGTAGTTGGTGTCCAGGAGGTGATATAAGATTTCATGCGTAAGTGTTTAAATAGTGACTTCTGGCATTGAATACTTGTAAACATACTTCTTTGTATTTTCACTTAATTTTTTGCTGAAACGTTTTACCAGTGTTTTAAACATATTAGTAAATCATAACTTTATCAAAATCAAATAGTTTTACATTGAATTTAATTGACTTTGAACAATTTTATTGTTTTTGTTTAAAAGAAATCGCACTGAAGTAGTGTGACCATATTAATGATGTATCTGAGACTTTCCGTGTCCTTAACTAATTATATGTACTTGTTTCTTATTATGTTACCGGAAATGCATGAAATTTAGGAATTATATACAATTCCTATGTATTCTATATAATGACGGATTTCATAGATTTCATAATATTAAATTATTAATTAGTAACATAATAATATATTCTTTTTATTTAGTTTTTTTAGGCAGACAATTTACTTTTTATTTAGTTTTTGTTTCTCATTATTCTGATACTTTAGTAACGTTTACAATAATTACGAATATATTTTTTAGATTTCCTAAAAACAGTACTCGGAGAAATTTGTGGTTATGCATTGTATCATTGAAAATGAAGTATTATGAAAGTGCAAGGATTTGCAATTTGCATTTTCAAGAATCAGATTATGATTCAACAACAAGGCGCTTAAAACCAACAGCCATTCCTACTGTTATAATAAATCAAGAAACAGTATCATCAGGCAAGGTAAAAATTTTATATAATTTAACTATCTAATTTTTCGTAATAAGTATATTATATATTTAGAAATGTAGTAGTTTAAATGTATGATATAAAGCAACATTTTGTAAAATATGTTATCATTTGCAGACAACAAGTGCATTACATGAAGAGTCTATTGTGCAAATAGCTGCTCTGGCTCTACCAAGCTCCTACTAGTTCTGACATTTATGACAGTAGTTCTGCACTTAAGGAAACAGGAGTGAAACGTACTGCCTGTAATATTGAAGACCAAACTAGTAAAAAAAATACGTGTCAACTTATGCAATTATAATTATTTATTTATTTTATTTATGCAGTTAAGTCTTTGATATTAAATGAAGTTACACTTTTTGAGCGTGGTGACCGATAAGAAAACAATTTTTTTCTCTTATTGAATAAATGAGAAGTTAATATTGTTTAAAATATTTTTAATATCTTACAATACATGTAGGTTATTCAGGAATTTTTATCATTGAGTTAGCAGCTAGTGTACACGCATACGTCTAGTCGCACGCACACAAACACCGTGCCGAAATCTGCCGAGTGCCGAAGTCTGCCGAACTGAAACGACGTTAGACGATGCACGGCTTTCAACGCCACACCTCCGTGCCCGTCGGAGTAGGGAGCGTGAGGTTTTTTTTCATTACGGAATTTCTGGATTCGGTCCCCGCGCTCAAGGCCCGCGATAGAAGCTATGCAATAGCTTAACAATGTCGAAAAATTCTTGAAAATTTATGCAATCTTAACAAGTTACCTGTAAGTTTCCTTTTCCTTTATTACTAAATACATACCTTTTATTTGTATTTATTATGACTTTAATATTATATTACATAATTTATTATATAGCTTAAAACACATACATATTTAAACTCTTTAGTGCCAATCGCAGTGTGGTAACCGTTACTACGACACTAAGCATGAAGCTTGTTGTTTGATGCTTCATTTATGCGTGCTCATGAAGGCACGCTCCGGAGTATCCTTTCTGTCTACTAATGGTCTAATAACCTATTACGTGATGTAAATTTGTACTGACATTATGATGTAGAAGAGTTATTTGATTCTTTTTTTGTTTGTTTGAGTTCTCTAATCTCCGGAACTATACCAGTCAGATTTGAAAATAGTTTTTTGCATTTTTAAAATTCTTCAGGAACATCACGCTACGACCCTTATGAGCGGAGCAATACGATGCTAAAATTACCGATTTCACAAAGGTTTCTTGTTTTCTTAGGTCAGTAGTGAAGACGACGATCTCGCGAAGATAGATAGGGGCGTGCAAGTGAAAATAAAGTCGAGTAAAGAAGAAATCTAAGATTCTTAAGCAAAAAGTGGCGCGCCAAACTAAAAAAAATCAGGATATGTCTTCTTTAATTGCAACTATTAAAAAGTATACGGGTCAGTCAGAAATTGAAAATATTATTCAAGGGCGCTTTGCTGATATCTGTAAGGATTTCAAAAAGCCACAGAGTAATCCACATGGTGTTCAATATAGTGAAGAAGTGAAAGCTTTTGCTTTAACTTTGAATTTCTATTCACCTAAGGCTTACAAGTTCTTAAGAAAATATACGACTTTACCTCATGTAGAAACTATACGAAGATCTTTATCTTTATTTAACTGTAATGTTGGTTTAGCGGGTACCGGTAGACTGGTGCAAAACCGTGATAGTCCCAGTATATAAAGGAAAAGGGTCGCAGCAGGACTGTAAAAACTACCGTGGCATCAGCCTTCTTAGCATTGTGGGAAAACTGTATGCTAAGGTACTGATTGAAAGGGTCATGAAAGAAACTGATGGAAAAATTTGGGATGTGCAAGCGGGATTCAGAAAGGGAATGGGATGTACAGATCAAGTCTTTTCCATGCGCATGATCACGGAGAAGTTTTTGGCCAAGAACCAAAAGGTTTTTTGTGCGTTCATGGACTTGGAAAAGGCCTATGACAGAGTGGATAGGGATGTGCTATGGCAAACACTGAACTCATTTGGGTTGAGCACTGGCTTGATACAGGCATTGGAGTCTCTTTATAGGGACTCTAGTGCTTGTGTTAGGATCAACGGGGTCTACTCGGACTGGTTTGACATCCATAAAGGTGTCAGACAAGGCTGTGTGGCTTCCCCGTGGCTGTTCAACCTATTTATGGACAGTTGTTTGCAAAATTTGAAAGTTGAAGAATGCAGATTAAGAATGGGTGAGTTAACCGTCAAATGCCTTTTGTACGCCGATGATCAAGTTATCCTTGCGTCGTTGGCGGCCGAGTTGCAAATGATGGTTACATTAATGAACAGATCATTAAAAGAAAGGGGTATGAAAGTGAACGCAAGTAAGACGAAGGTTATGGTTTTTGAAAGAGAAGAAAGTAAAACGATTTGTGAAATAAGAATAGAAGGGGAGTTGATTGAGCAAGTAGATGAGTTTGTATATTTGGGCTGCGTATATAGCAGGGATGGGAGATATGATAAGGATATAGAACGACGAGTGAATGCGGGAAATAGAGTAAATGGGGCCCTGCACTCTATTGTGAAGAGTCAAAATGTGTCATAAAAGGCACGTATGGCAATTCACAATGCTGTGTTGGTCCCTACTTTAACGTATGGTAGTGAAAGTTGGGTGTGGCAGAAGAAGCACGAGAGTAGAATCAACGCAGTAGAAATGCGGTCCTTAAGGATTATGTTAGGGCTGAATCTGAACGACAGGGTAAGAAATTGTGTAATAAGAGAAGAGTGTGGTTTGCAAGATGATGTTGTGACCAGGATTAAGAAAGGAATGCTTCGGTGGTTTGGTCATGTGGAAAGAATGAATGAGGAAAGAGTGACAAAGAAAATTTGTGTTGCAGAAGTGAATGGCAGAGTCGGAAAAGACGTCCTAGGCGAAAATGTATTGACCAAATTGGCGATTTATTGAAAACGGGCCAAATTAGGAGTACCCTTAACCGACGAGCATGTATGCGTAGGTGTATGGATGTGAAGGAGGCGAGAGAGGTGTGTCAGGATCGTGCCAAATGGAAGTCTGTAGTCTCTGCCTACCCCTCTGGGTGATAGGCGTGAGTGTTTATGTATGTATGTTGGTTTCCTCTCTGAAGTACTGGAATATTTAAAAGAACAAGTTAAAACACCTGAAAAAATATATTTAAAAAATGTTGCTTTTAATATTTGATGGAATGGCATTAAAACAAAATTTGGCATATGATCAAAATTAGACAAAGTGGTTGGGTATGTAGATTTAGGACCAATTCCTGTAAGTGATCCGAAGCCCTTGTGTTTCAAATAGTGTCTTACGGTGTACGTTTTAAGTGTCCAATTGCATATTTTTAATTGCAAATAACTTGTCTGGGGAACTGCTTTCCGAATTAATAAAAACCACTATAATTCTGTTTGACTTGTGATGGTGCATCATCCAATGTAAAGGCTTATGAATATTTAGGCTGCTCTCTCGAACAAAATAATTTAAGACCGTACTTTCGACATCCAAACGGGATGAGCAATATATATTGTCCGCTTGACGCTGCACATATGTTAAAACTCGATAGAAATGTTTTGGCCGATTTTGAAATGAAGTCAAATACCGGCTATATTTCGTTTAAATATATCCGAAAATTACACGAAATACAAAGCAAGGAGGGGTTAAAATTTGCTAATAAATTAGGCGCTTTACATGTAGATTTTAAAAACAAAAAAAATTAATGTTAGGCTTGCTGCGCAAGTACTTAGTTCATCTATTGCTGATGCAATAGATTTTTTGAGGATTAGTGGTCATCCTGACTTTCTAAACAGCGAAGCGACTACAGAGTTCTTGCACATGATAGATAGACTTTTTGATCTCATGAATTCAAAGTCACCATTTGGAAAGGGTTCCAAGTCTCCATTATCGTTACAAACAAACGTTATTGGGAACCAATATTTAATGATACTGGAATGTTTTTAAAATCGTTAACAATAAATGGTAAAGGTATTTTAAATCATCCCAGAAAAACGTTTTTATTAGGGTTTTAATGAACATAAATAGTTTATCGTTACTTGTTAATGATTTGTGTACACTAGAGCAAAATCCAATTAAATATTTGTTGACTTTTAAATGTTCGCAGGACAACTTGGAACTTTTTTTTTCCTGCGTTAGGGTTCGCGGTCGGGTACAAGATAACCCAAGCCCTCTCGAGTTCCGCTACATAATTAGAAACATGTTGATTTCTTATATTTACGCGAACATTGCACATGATTAAAACTACTTTTACGGATTTTATCGCGTTTATTTTTTCTTACTTTTTATTTTTATTTTTTAATTCCCGACGTTTCGGGAGCTTTCCAGCACCCATGGTCACGGGGGACTGAGATGACTGACGTCCCGATGTCATTGTTAAACCCGGAGTACCTTCAGCTTTTTTTAATTATTGTTTATGGTCCGATCTATGCAAAATGAACTGACTATGTCCTGAGGTCTTGCAGTGGTATGCTTGGGTTTAGTTTTAATTTTATTGATTATAGGATCCCAAGCAGGTGGTAGTACCCAGCCTCCTTCTCTATTGAAATTAGGATGTTTTTTAATTTCAATAGCCTCACGTATCATCCTTGGTAGGAATCGGTGTTCTTTCGCGAGGATTTGTGGTCTATCAAATCAAAGCATCAACGTTCCGGGAAGTCTGCAGTTTGTGATCATATCCTGGACGGCCCCAACCATTACATCAGATTTGATAGACCACAAATCCTCGCGAAAGAACACCGATTCCTACCAAGGATGATACGTGAGGCTATTGAAATTAAAAAACATCCTAATTTCAATAGAGAAGGAGGCTGGGTACTACCACCTGCTTGGGATCCTATAATCAATAAAATTAAAACTAAACCCAAGCATACCACTGCAAGACCTCAGGACATAGTCAGTTCATTTTGCATAGATCGGACCATAAACAATAATTAAAAAAAAGCTGAAGGTACTCCGGGTTTAACAATGACATCGGGACGTCAGTCATCTCAGTCCCCCGTGACCATGGGTGCTGGAAAGCTCCCGAAACGTCGGGAATTAAAAATAAAAATAAAAAAGTAAGAAAAAATAAACGCGATAAAATCCGTAAAAGTAGTTTTAATCATAGAAACATGTTGTTCTGACATTCCATTCAACCATCCGTCAATGCCAACTGCATAGAAAATGGCTTTGAGACAACACACGTCTTCGATTTAAATAAACAGAAAAGTTTGTTTCATTCTCGCGAAGAACCTGAATATCAACAAGACGTTGAAAATATGTTTCAAAATTTAGAAAAGATTCATGCTAGTCCATACCAGGAAAATATATTATATTATATAACTGGTTACATTATAAAACAAATTCTTACCCGCATTTCTTGTGAACATTGTAGTAATGCGCTAGTAGCACTTAACTATGTGTCAACAAATTTAATTCATGTACGACGTTTGTGAACCGAGGCAAACTTTATTTTCCTTCGGTAGCAGCTTACAAAATTGTAAAATATTGTGACCAAGTTTTCCAACGAGCTAATTTGATGGGCCAACTTAGAGTCAATAACATTGAAAACAAATTAATTAATGTCCTGTCACAACATTTTACTCCTCTGTTGCAGGAAATGTTTAACCACCCGATCACGGACTCAATTAATTGTAATGATTTGCATGAAACTATGATAGTTAAGAAAATAGCTAATTCATTTTTTTAATATGCGTATACGTGCTCACTTAAAGAGTCATACAGAAAATGTACTTAGTGATTTACGTGGTAAGAGACAGATACTACACAGAGCAATGATATTTAGTCATGTATAATAGACAATTTTCAATAAATGATTTTAATATGGAAAATGCTTTTATTTATTTTTTTGAAATTTTTTATATATTACCGTCCCTATTATAGTACATATGTTACTAAATATCTATGAAATCCGTCATTATATAGAATTCCTAGGAATTGTAAATAATTCATAAAATGAACAGGATGTGTGGAATATAGTATTATACACATTTCAGCTCAGAGCAGCCTGACTCTGATGGGTAAGGTCAGAAGTCTAAGGCAGGAGCTCCGCTAAGCTCTTTTAGTCTTCCTGATATTTTTTTAAATAATTGTCCAAAAATAGATTTAGTCTGTCTGTACAATAAATCAGGTATATTTTGCCCAATTCAGGGAACACCCGGGATGTTATAATAAATTTTAATTTTATATTTCGTTGGTACCGTTTAGGATTGGATACAATAACTAGAAAATACATTATCGAAATGGTAGTTATAAAATATTCTCTGATATATTTATTTTCCACATTTTCTAAATAGGCTCGGCATTATATGGGTTGTAACGGAAATGCGTGGTCATATTTTAAATACCGGTTCTGTCCATGGAAATGAAAACCTTTCTTCATAAAACCAGTTAATTCCCAAAAATTGTACAAAAATATATTATCTACATAGGCTAGATCTTAGTAGTAAACAGAGATGTAAATATTTAAAATAAACCACTTATTGTAATGCAACTACTTATAGCGATATCCTGGGAAAAATAAAATAAAGGTTACCTACTTAGAAAGAGAGGGTCTGCCCACAGAGAGCGAGATAGTAATACATAGGTTAAGCTTCAAGTAGGTATTCGGAGTGTGGTCTCCATCCTTATCTATAACTTCATGGTCGTAAGGCCTCTGCCTCGAATCTTGCGGGCAGCGGGACGGCAGCGGCGGCGGCGCGGGAGCGGCAGGATCTTATGCGTAAAATCAAATGGACCGACTCTCGAAAACAGTGGCTTGGCAGCGGCGCGGGGGCGGGCAATGAGCGGTGTACTCTAGTCAAGCGGAGACCGCGCGCGCGTCTGCATTGTAGTGTTGTGCAATTAATTTCTGTGACGTTTCGAAATGTCCTCGGACGTGCAAGAGCAAATTATTTCAGCAATTTTTGAGAGAACACCGATATGGAACAGCAAAGATGTGAACCATAAAAATAGAAGAGTAATTAACCAGTTATGGGAAGAAATTAAAAACGAACTGAATACAGACTCTAAATCGCCCTTGATAGCTTCAAGAATATAGTCAAAAATTTTCTACGCTCATTCTGGTGTAGTCGTAGAATTTGTCGGGACATTGTCTCTGTTCTTCGTAATTTCGATAAAACTCGCCTTTTCTTTTCCTTGCCCTATAAGTAGTAGGGATTTACTTCATTTGCCCACAGTAAATCGAGCGTTAGAAATAAATTCGAATCAAAAAGATGTTGTCGCCGTTGTTCAGACATTTCGTTCGCAAATAAAAACAAACATCTCGACAACACAATCATGAACACATCACTACGCCGCTATAGTGTCGCGCGATCTGCCCGCTAGTTTCGTGAACGGGTCTGCGTTGCCCGCCCCGCTCCCGCGCCGCCGTCGCCGTCGCTCCGCTGCCCGCAAGATTCGAGGCAGAGGCCTAACAGGCGACAGAGGGAAACAAAGCAAAACATGCGCAGCAGCGTCTTTTTAATAAAGACTATAAATTTAAAAACCTGCTGCCGTCAACCTGTTAGCCAAGCATGGCAACTATGGCAACCCCTCCTATAAGGTAATCCAAAGGGATGCCTATGTGCAGCAGTGGACTTTAATAGGCTGTAACGGTAACGGTAAGTTCGACAAGTGACGGTTAAATCTAAAACCACAATAAGAATACTTAACGCGGCTGGGCATATTTGGCTACCTGAGAACCTTCACTTACCACGGGTGATCCAGTTACTCCATCCAATTTTGCTCGTTCACATCGAAACTGGGTTGATGATGCTTGACAAAGAGTGCTCTTTACTGGCGAGACCAGATTTAATTTTAGCATATATCCGGATGATGGAAACACCAAAGTATGTAGACGACCCTTAAATACTACGGTACTCTCTGTGTATCACTGTTGGAAGAGAGCCTATTGTAAAATGATTTTTGTCTATGACAGCTGTCTATGTAAATCTACACATAAATAAGATAGAAGTGTTTGTCTGTAATATGTTTATCCAACTGCCTTATATTGAGCTGAGGGAGTCATTTTTGAGGTTTTTTTACTGTCTGTCCATTCAAAACGGCTGAACCTATTGTAGTGAAACTTCACGAACAGATAGAAAGCAGGACCAGTAGTGATCTTAGCTATATTTTATCCATTTGGGGATAATTTCCTTTTAATACATGATAATATTTAATACATCTAATACGGAATACATTTTTGTCTCAAATTTGTTTTTTTTTCTCAACAAGTCTTAGTTTTGTTTCGTTTAACAATGTAATTTTTTAAAAACAATATAATTTGTAAATAACTTAAATAATTGTAAATCCTCTAATTTTAATAAACCCAATTATACATGTTTTATGCTAATAATTTGTCTTTTTGTGTTCTTCTAAATGTATCTCCTTAAATAAAATAAAGAACCGGTCAAGTGTTAGTTGGGTCGCTTTACTAGGTTTTTGCACATACTGCATGCAACCAACTAAATTACAAAGAATATATTTGTTTATTTTGATTTAAAACACATTATAAATCGTTTTTTAGATTGATTTAAATTACTTTTACGGATTTTATCGGTTTAATTTTAATTATTTTTAATTCCCCACGTTTCGTTTCGACGTCCGTATTCGTTTTTTTAGTATTTTTTGTTTAAATACGGTAAAATACAATTGGGGCGTCTTAAAAGCAAGAGTTAATAGGCGTTTGTTACGCTACGTTACGCTAAGACAGTGCGATGGAATTCAAGGTCAAGTACTGGCTCATAAAAAGTAAAAAAAAGTTATACAAAATGTACAGGAATTTCAAATTCATAACTAGTATAGTTTTTGTGATAGACTCCGTAAAAATTCAAACAGTCTAAAACTACCACTTATTTACTACTGACCAATTATTTAATTTTGAAGATATAAAAGAATAAATAATATTTATTTGTAGGTACTCTACGCAAAAGCTTTAGACAATGAGCTCTCAACAATGGGACCTTAGTGTATGATAAGATAAGAACGAAAGTTTTTCTGGCTTTTTTTCAATGTATGGTACCGCTGAAGATACAAAAATATAAGTAAATGAATGTTTGTTTGCTGGTTTGTCCATTTTATAAGTGTTTTCCTATTTCCTATAGTAATCATTCAATGATGAAGAAATTTTGGTGAGTTGCTGTGCGCGCTAATTACAAGAAAGGCATCGCAGTGCACACCCAGGGCGCAGTTTGCTGTAAATAAATATAATGTACGAAACCTATTCAACTGCAGAGAGGTGTAAGACAGGGTGACGTAATATACACTAAACTCTTTACCGATGCATTGCAAGACCTTTTCAAGCTACTAGACCGGTAGACTGGAAAAAAGATACGGTATTAACATCAATGGCGAATACATCACTCACCTTCAATTACCGACGATATGGCACAATCGCTGGAGGACATAAGCACTATGTTTAATAATCTCAATAGTGTCTCCGAATATATAGGGTTTAAGATGAACATGGACAAAACAAAGATCATGTGTAATGTCTATGTAAAACCTATGCCAATAGTTGTTGGGAGCACTAAACCCTAAGTTGTTGACAAGTTTGTTTACCTACGACAAATAGTGCGACTAGGTAAGTCCAACTTCGACCAAGAGGTCAATCGACGGATTCAACTCGGCTGAGCAGCATTCGGGAGATTAAGACACATCTTCTCGTCAGAAATACCTCAAAACTAGATTATACAACCAGTGTTGCCAGTGATGACCTATGGATAGACGTGGTCCTTCACTGCTGGCCGTATGAGGAAGCTCAAAGTCGCTCAGCGAGCTGTGGAGAGGTCTATGCTCGGGTTTCTCTGAATGAGGAATATCTGCAGTAGAACCAGAGTAACTGATATAGCCAAATGTATATATAGTAGTGTAATGGGCTATATAGCTCGAAGAACCGACAATCGATGGGGAAGAAAGGTTCTCGAGTGGCAGCCTCGTAATGGCAGGCGAAGTGTAGGGTGTCACCCTTTAGATTGAGTTACGACCTTGGAAATCGTTGCGAGTCTATGGAGCGCTGGCGACCGTGTTTTGTGGCGTTCCTTGGGGGAGGCCTATGTATGCTCAGCAGTGGACTTGTGAAGGGCTGTAATGATAATAATGATGAACCTTAAGTACTGCAAAAACGCATTTGTTTAAGTTTTGTTTTGGTATAATATTATTTTTTCAACCGACTTCAAAAAAGGAGGAGGTTTCAGTTCATCGGAATAATTTTTTATGTATGCTAACCGATTACTCAAAGACGCCTTCCCGGGTGGTCTCATTTAAATTTTATTTAAATCGGTGGAGTAGTTTTTAACAAATCAACAATAAATTATTTTATTTTTATTGAAGTCGGTTGTACAAAATTTTTAATTTTACCACTTGTAAGTTATTGCTGTTTATTTTGTGGATTTACAGTCTCTTCGAATATGACTGATATACGATGGTGGCAATGATTGTGAATTATCTGGTCTACAACTACAACAATTTTTAATCTATATAAATAAAAATGAAAGGCTCGACTCGAGAACGGCTGGATCAATTCGGTTAATTTTTAACGCAGTTTTGTCCTCCGTATTCCCTACGCCAAGGTACTAAATTTAAGCAAGAATATGCTATTATATCAAGTTGCAAAATTATCGATCAGGAGAAATATTTTCAAAACAACTTATTATAGGAAATTCCCTTTAGACGTTTTGAATTCCTGACAATTATTGTTAGTTTACTAAATCAAAAACCGAACTCACTCAAAAGATGTTCCCCAATATTGCTCAAAATTACAAAAATTTCAGTATAATATTTTATATACGGTAGAGAGCTATATTATGAATGTAGCAGGAATGGGTCGGCTCAACCGGGGAAAGACCTCGCTCTCACAGAATACCAGCGTAAAATAGCAGCTCTATGTCGCTGTCTTCCGTATGGTGAGTGTAGACAACCAGGGACCCTTTTTACAGAAAACGAGATATTTCATCTTAGTCCTATGGGGTGCCAACGCATCTGCATTTTGATTCCTAATCGATGATAAATGCAGATGTTTATGGACCACATCATCCACTTAACCTCAGGTGGACTGTGTGCTCGTTTGCCATCGTTTATTAGAAAAAAAAATACAAATCAGTTGATTCCGCTATTAGCCAAGATGATTTCGTCAACTACCCACCCGAATTTTTGAACTCACTGGATTTGCTAGGATTGCTGTCCCACAATCTTCAATTAAATGTCGGATCGGTGATAATAATGCGAAATATAAACCAACCGCGTCTTATAATGGCATGGCCGCGGTAATGGCAAACGGCTAGCGGTAACTAAAATACTTAACAACGTGATCGATGCAACTGTTCTAAAAGAAAATTATAAAGAGAAGATGTTTTGATACTCCGCATCCCAATGATTTCGACTGACTTAATATTTGAATTTAAACGACTGCAGTTTCCAGTGCGTCTTGCATTCACTATGACCATAAATAAATACCAGAGACAGGCGTTGAGTATTTGGCGCATTGATTTTTAAAATCCATGTTTCTCGCAAAATTATCATCTTTGTTTACGTTAGGTTATCAAACAATACATTTTGTGTACCCTAAAGCATTATAATAAAAATATAATTTAACACTATATTACTAAAGTATTGTAGTGTACGAAATATAAAACTTAATTTTGTAAGTAGAAGTTGTACACGATTATGACATTATAATACATAGAAAAATATGTTAGCATTGTAAAAAATATTGTTGATATCCTTTAATTATTTGGTTGTAAATAATCAGATTTATATCAACTATTATCACTCTGTAACACGTTTATATTTAATTTTTTGTTTAAATTACATATTTGTGACCGTCTAGGTCTAGGATAACAAATTTATCTAATTTGGTGACTATTACTGAAAACTAAAGACGTCATCACGACATGTACACTTTATAAGCAAATCACCACCATCACCACCACCATCATTACCATCGAGGCATTCAATCGTAGTCCTCAGGTGTGACAACACATCTACGCTTTGATTTTAATCGAGGATAAATGTAGATGTCTATGGGTCACAGCATCCACTTAGCATCAGGTAGAATGTGTGCTCTTTGTCACACTTATTCTATAAAAAAAAAAAAACAGAACTTGAACAGGAAAGATAAGTTTTTGAGGATGCCACAGTCTCATAGCTTTTGACAGAACGACTTCTGTCGGTTCAGCTAGTTTAATAATAAAAGATTACTTAAGTACCTAAATTTGAAATGAAATTATACATATGCACATTTCTAATTATAATATTTTTATTTTATTATAATTGAGTCACAATAATCGTGTATTTTATTTATAAATATTTGCTCAATAGAATGTAGGGAAAATATTTTGCGGCGTAAAAAGCATTTTAACGTAAACGACGCGACGTATCAAAGTCAGACAATTTATCATAGTTTCTACAGAGCTCAGCCACCCAAATATATAAATTATTATTTAAGCCCATCAGAAAATATCAGAAAACGATAAATCTTTATTAAATTAACGTATATTTCGATTTCTAGACCAGTCTAAATAAAATGATTTCTTATATTTTTTTTACGGATATTTTCGCGTTTTATTTAATTGTTAATGTGGTCTCTCTTACATAAAAAGTGCGTAAAAGAACATAATATAGGTGATGTGAAGAATCGACGCTCACCAAACATTAAGATAAATTAGATAGACCACAGATCCTTGCAAAACAATACCGATACTTACCGATACATCTCAAACATGATTCGCGAGAGTATTGGGATCAAAAAACATTTTCATTTCAACAGAGATGATGGCTTGATATCGCCATCTGCTTGAGATCCCGTATAATATACACATAAATAAATATGAAGTGTGAGGTCTGTCTGTAATGTCGAAATAACTGCCTTTTAGCTGAGAAGGTTATGTCCGTGCTATTAGGGCATGATGATAGAGCCGTGGTAGCTCAGATGGTTAACGCTCGCTGTAAATATAACAGAACGGGAGAGTACCCTGGGTTCGATTTCCGCCGGCACCAATGAAATTGTTAATTGCAATTTTAAGTGCTATTTTACCACGTGCTAGGCGGTGAAGGAAAACATAGTGAGGAAACCTGCATGTCTGAGAAATAAGAAAAAAATATTTCGAAGACATGTGAAGTTCGCTAACACGCATTGGGGCAGCGCGGCGGACACTTTCTTGCCCTAAAACCCTCTCAGAAATGAGGGGAGGCCTGTGCCCAGCAGTGGAACGCGTATAGGCTGTATCTTTACTTTTTTAACTTTTAGGGCTTAATAACCATTAAAAATTTTTTGTCTGCCTGTCTGTTTGTCCGTGTTAATCTTCGGAATGACTGAACCAATTGTAACAAAACTTCACGAACAGGTAGAGATAAATGCTGGAAGTGATCTGTGCTATATTTTATCCGAAAAATAAGATTTTTTTAATAACCCAAAAACTGAGAAAATTGAGTGGTTTTGTTTCTTTGAATTGTTTTGCAAAGCATACGGCTCGTAAGATACGCCAAATTGATGGAAAGGATCATTAAGGTTTATTCCGGAATTGGTATCCCGGCAAGGCCCGGTATATTTTTCATCAATTGTGCAGCTGAATTAGTCAACAGTCATAAAAATAGTTCCGAAAGCTCGTCGCCGACATTGCAAAATATAATTTGGTGTTAAGCCATAGAGAGTTTTGTTTTATATAATAGCTCAATTCCCACTACACGCTTCTAAGTTGCATGGTGTCCAATTTCCATGTACTATTGTTCTAATTTTTAGAGAAGAACAAGAAAAATGCAATTTTATAGGTTGTGTCTCGGCAGCATCTCGAAATGGAATCATTGATTGTGAAGTCATATCTAGTGTAAGTTAGTAAAAACTCATCGGGTTTTATTCCTAGAGGAATTAACAGATTTTGAAACCAATCTGTTACATATTACCCACCTAACATATTTTGGTAAAAACGTTTTTAAATTTTCATCTTTTTAGCATGTTGGCAAGCAGTAGAGAATTTAGTAATAGTTAGATGCTTAAAACTTTTGCTAGAATGTAACTCTAACTGACTGACTGAGCACGCGAGTAACCCGTTGAACGTGGTAGAGTCATGTTGCAGCTATATTAGTAGTATAGTTATAGCACGAATGGGTCGGCTCGACCGGGGAAGGAACGCGCTCTCACAGAACACCAGCGTGAAACAGGCACTTAACGCTGCTGTGTTTCTTATGGTGAGTGTAAAGAACCGGATACCCTTTGTACTGGAAACGAGGCATTCCGTCTTAGTTCTCATGGGTGAAAACGCATCTTAATTTGTATTCATAATGAAGGATAGATGTAGATGTTTATAGGCCACAGCAACCACTTACCATGAGGTGGACTGTGTGCTCGTTTATCACCCTTATTATATAAAAAAACAACAGGACTTGACCAGAAAAGATAACTTTTTAAGACTGCCACAGTGTAACAGCTTTTGACAGAACGACTTCTGTCGGTTTAGCTAGTTTAATAATAAACGATTACAAAACGCAGGAGCGTGCCCCGCCAATACCAATGAAGTTTTTAGTGGCAAATACTGAGTGGTAGAAACCCTTTTCTGCCTTGAGGTCCGTCTCGTTGGGAAGGTACCAGCCTCTTACCTGTGTCTCTCTCTAAATAGCAGTGCTTGCATTACTGAGTTCCGGTCTGAGGGGTATGGAGAGTCATTCCATCTCAGTTTTTACAAGTGAAACGCATCTACAGCCTTCCTTGTTTAAAGTTGGCTGTAGGTGGCCATGGGCTGCAGGAGCCACTGACTATCAAGTGGAGTGTAGGTCCGTTTGTCAAAGAGTTTTATAAGAAGAAGGCTATGTTCTAATATATACTGTGACGTCTATATTGGGTGTACTGTTTGCTATTTAAAACGAAACGCATTATACTGGACACTGGCATCCTCATTTTTCGACACTGTTTTCAAATTAAAATATTTATCATGCACACACAACAAGAAAAAATATTATTTGAATGTTTTTGTTTTTAGAACTTAATAGCAGAGTTTATTTGAATAACAATATTAATTAATAATAATAATATTAGAATTATTAATAATAGGTAATAATTCGTGGGAGCTGTTAAATCCTAGGTGCTTTTATGTTTTTCGATCACGTGATCAAAGTACTGAGAGCACCTTACCTGGAAAGCGCCAGTGTTCCCAGTACAAAAATAGCGGCGATTTGTTTCCCTAGGGTACTGCGGCAGTATACTGCCAGTCTATATCGGAACGAGGTCTTCACCAGAGAGAGCACTGAACGGTGCTCGCAGTGTATATCGGAACATACCCAAAGTAATTAAGAGCTGATTTCAAAACTCGTGAGGAAACCTGTAAATATGAGGACTAAAATAGTTCAAGGATATCCTCAAAATATTTGAACTCGTAATTAAACTAGATCACTACATCTTCAATTTTTCAAATAGCCGAGAAAGTTGTTAATTAGTTTACACATTCGCTGTTTGATTTTATTCACTCAATAGTAATACAAAGTTACAACAAAGCTGACTCTAAATGATAGGGTGACCAATTTTCTAGTAAGAGAAATGTGTGGTCTTTAAGAAAATGTTGTGGTTAGGTACAAGATAGTAATGCTTCGTTTGTTTGGTCACTCGAAGAAATAAATAAGAAAAGAGTGACGAAGCGAAGTGAGTGGCAGAGACAGGAGCCCTATATAGAAGTATAATTATTGACTAAATTGATGATATACGTAGTGCTATTATTTATTTTGCCTTAACAGACGAGCATTTATATATATTGCATATGGATGTGAAAGAAGAGAGAGATGTGTTAGGATCGTGCCAGATGGCAATCCGTAGTCTACACTTTTTTTATAGAATTGGGTTGACAAACGATCACACAGTACACCCGATGGTAGTCGTAAGTGAACGCTGTGGCCCATAGACATCTGCGTTTATATTCGATTAAGAATCAAAATGAAGATGCGTTGTCACTCATGAGGACTAAGGTGGAATGCCTCGTTTCAAGAAAAACGGATCTCCGGTTCTCTACACTCACCATAATGTAACACAGCAACATTAAGCTGCTATTTTACGCTGGTATTCTGTGAGTTACCCTAGTTTAGGTCCTAACCCGGTTGAGCCGACCCATTCGTGCTACAGACACAATATTGCTGCAGCGTGGCTCTACTCCTATTATAAAATGCCTACCCTCTATTATAAAACAAAGCCGAATTTTATCTGTTTACTAGCTGTTACCCGCGGCTTCGCCCGCATGGTCACTGTGAAATAAACTATCCATTACTTTTTGAATTGAAAGAAAACTGAGACAAATAAAAGATTCGTCAGAGATGCACCCTTTTGAGTTGAAAGGAAACCGAGCTTAATAGGTCCGTCAGAGGTGCAGCATTTGGAATTGAAAAGAAACTGAGCTAAATAGGAAATTTTGAATTGAAAGGGAAGTACTGTGGGAATTCTGATTAATTGATTGTGGGAATTTTGGAAAAAAACTAACTGAACACTATTTTAAGACGCTACTGTACACAATGTTATATGTTTTTCCATTCGGGGAAAGAATGTGGAGATTCTGGTCATTTGACACACGCGAACATGCTACATACAGCTGACCATGAGAGAAGCACGGTTTTTCTAAGTTGAACCCCCGCTACCTGTAACGTTTGCCCTTGCGCTTAATTAATTGTCATTGAAAAACTGAGCTTAATTGGGCACTGCAACCTTTTAAATTGAAAAGGAACATCTGTGGAAATTATAGGGATCAGTGGTATAATAACATTTTCACCTTTTCCTACGCCTGTCAAAATTGTAGCACCGATTATGTTCCGTCCCAGATGTGTCACACGCAGCCTTGTCCCATTACATAACCGAAGAGCATCTAAATTTCGCATTAGCATGACTGGGACGCCTAATTTTAATTGAAGCTTATGTGAGGGCACACCTGACAACTCTAGAGAATTTAGAAACTCTGCGGGATATGAAGTGCTCTGTTCTGTGTCCATAACTGTGTCTACTGACAAATACTCTGTTATTTATCCTGCTACTTCGCTTAATATATCTGAATTTATTTTGTTAACGCCTTCATTTTCTGGTGCAAGAATTACCCTTTCACATAACCATTTGTCTTCATGCATGTTGTTCGTTAAATCTGAATAAACGCTCGCAATTAATTCGGAATGACTCTGTACTAAATTACAAAAATCTCTCGTCAATTTAACGCAGGCCTCAGCATCCGTTTCCAACCGCCCATCGCCAATTTTTAATAGTGTGTCAGCATAGTTTCCAGCATTGATATCACTATGCAAATGCACTCTCATATTCGTAGTTAAACTGAATTTTGTCACCTTGTTCCATAAAATAGACGACTTGAGGCTTGCTTTAATTTCATCTGCAGGTGTGCCCTTTGAATGACAGGTAAAGTTTGGCGAAAGTCACCAGCCAGTAAAACCACCATTCCTCCCATTACATCGGTATTGCTGCGAAAATCCGGGAGCGTTCAATTTAGTACTTCTACAGCTTTTTTATGCGACATTGTACTTTCGTTCCACACTAGAAGTTTGCATTGTCGTAGCATTATACCTTGTGCACTATTTTTGCCAAAGTTGTAGATCGGCGATCCTGGGTTAGATTTAGAGGGAGTTTTAAAACAGAATGCGGCCCCCGCTTAGCAGCGTGGCGGCTAACCGGAGGAAGCTACGGCCACAGCAACGTTTTTATCTTTCCGTACTTGTGCTAATAATAAATTTAACAAAAATATCTTACCAGTTCCTCCAGGGGCATCTAAAACGAAAAGTGCACCATTTCCAGATTCAATTTGTCCTAATACTTTGTCAAAAACTCGTTTTTGTTCGGGAAGAAAGCGGGGTACAAATTCGGCTATTTGCTGCTGCAAAGCTGGTATATCGTATTTTATTTTACGTCTAATTTAATCACTTAGTTCATTTTCGGTTGTTCGCTGAGGGCTTATCATTCCAAAGTTGCTTAATTTTTTTTGTCTACCATTGCCATGACTTTATCTTCAATTTTTCCAAGTCCTTCATTATAAATGTTGTTCATTGTATGTCATGTTCGCGTGTTCTGCTGTAACCTTCGCAAAATATCTTCCGCCATGTACTCTTTATATTTGTCCCATAATTCATGTGCATTAGATAGCCCGCAAGATGATATGAGAGTTGCATAAAGATCCCTAATTTTGACCCCGAACATGGTGCAGCAGCAATCGTAAACAGAAACATTCAAAATTAGTTACGTGGACGGTATACTCACGACCAAGGGCATCTGATGACTTTACACCGGGCCAATTTGCAACAGGCGCGCCTTGAATACGGCGTTTCCACTCTTTCCTAGATGTGTTCCAAGTATAATAGCGGGGGACTTCAGAATATAATAACGTTTTTGCAAAGGGGTCGGTTTGACAAAGTTGAAAGAAGGCTGTTAGTGTAGTTTTTGGTGGTGATGCAATTCTTTCTTGGAAATTTCTTTCGGTGAAATATACACGCTCTCCATTTTCTAAGTGCACAGCAAGGTGAGTAACTGTTGGGTGCCTTTTGTGTAAAGGGAAGCCAAGGAGATGCCACGCTGCCTCGTTACTGCTGACATAACGCCCTGCTTGAAAGGTCTGTACTTCATTAATGGGATTTGCCTCACCTTCACTCCTGAGATTAAATATTGCTTGGTCGCTTCCTTTATTTATGTACTTACAGATATACTTGATTGCGCGGACAGAGCTACATGCTTCTACATTAATGTGAGCATTAAACATTTTACATAGAATGGGCGAATACGGGACAATCCAGCAGTTATCTAAGGTTTCGAACGCTCCAGAGCGAGATTTTATTGTAACTTTCCTGCCACTATCTTCGGTAGCTCTGCGTCTGTATAAAGGGTAGGCATTGCCATTGTGCACTGTTTCTTTTAATAGCTGTTTAGGGAATTTCTTTGTACATTTTCCTTCTTTCATTCATGGCGATATTGAATTTCGTGCTCCACATGGACCGTGAATCATATTTCGGACGATGGTATCAAGCCATATTAGAATGTGGGCATGCGGTAATCCTCTTTTTTGCCATTCAATTGAATACATGAAACACTGCACCTCTCCGAAAATTTTCTCTTTTTTTAATTACATACATTAATTTTTTATTTTTCCACGGATCACTTTTAGTAAGTAAGTGGCGAGAGCAACTTCCCTTCTTATTTCTAGTTTATAATAGCCTATCATGCCTAGTATAAATAAAGTAGGGTACAAAAGTGGATAACCTGGGTACACACCATACTGTTTTAAATACATAAATCTCACAAATTTGTTCTGAATACGTTCTAGCATTAATTTATATTTGACTTCATGTGGTGACCAAACAACAGCATTGCATTCCAAATGACTTTTTACGAGTGCCTCGTATAATGCTCTCAGAGCACAGATGTTTGTGAATCTGTTGGCTAGCCGTAAGACCATCCCTACTATGCTTTTTTACAAACATTAGTAATGTGTTTTCGAAATGTATAATCATTAACCTCAAAAACTCGTTGCAGAGGGGTACCATCCATATAGTATTGATGATGACTCGGGTTATGTGCACGGCTGAATGATAGAATAGAACATTTCGCCGCGTTGAAATATAATTTATTTTCTAAACTCCACTCTACGACTTTCGTTATATCCTGCTGAAGCATGTCATGATCCTCCCGCTGCTTTATTTTTAAAACTAATTTTAGGTCATCAGCAAATAACAAGGGTGTAGACTTATTGACTACTTCAGGCAAATCGTTGATTGTCAGAATAAAGAGAAAAGGCCCTAAATTACTGCCCTGACTGACACCTGATCTTGTAAAGTAGGGTTCGGAAAGCCGTCCGCTGCAGTCAACATACTGACATCGGTCTCGTAAATAACAGGCGAAAAATGATAGCGTATGCGGTGTGCATCCGACGGTAGCCAACTTCGCTAGTAGGACGTCATTGTCTACTGTGTCAGATTCCTTTTTAAAATCAAAAAAGGCAACATCCACTTGTTGGCCAGCATCCACCGTTGGTACTATGTGTATCATTAGCTCGAGCAAGTTCCCCGTTGTCCCTCGCCCGGGACGGAAGCCGTGTTGTGCGTCGGACAACAGAGCACTTATTTGTGGGTACAAACTACTGTGAATGGGCGACTCAAAAACTTTATCTGGAGTGCATAATACCGCCACGGGTCTATAATCACTGGGGTCTGAACCTCTGCTACCTTTCGGCACGGGTACTACCCGAGTGAGTTTCCAACGATCAGGAAACTTTGCAGCCTTAATACAAACATTGAATATGTGTAGCAACGGCTTTACTAATACTGCACGACAGTCCCTAAAAATAAACGCGGGAATACCATCGGGCCCCGCCGAAGACTTCGGCGGTAAACGCGCAAGTGCGCGCCGTACGTCAGCGGGACGTAAGCACGCGAGATGCGCCCACGCACCCGGCGCCGCACCCGTCGCCGCGCTTATGCTTGCCGCCGCCACGCTCAGCTTAGGAGGCGTCGGATTGTAAACTGACTGGAAGAACCGAGCGAACTCATTGGCACATTCTTGTTCTGATAGTACCCATCCGTCATTGATTAACCTTCGATGATTCGAATCGCCTTTCCTAGATCTTATGTACCCCCAAAACGCTCGCGGATCCTTTGCCAAATGTCCCTGCACGCGGTCGCGGTACTGGTCATGTGCTCGTGCAGTCTCGGCTTTAACTCTTGCCCTACATCGAGAGAACTCCTCGTAATCATTGCGTGCTTTGCTAGATTTATACTTTTTATGTAATTTATATTTCAGTTTTATATCCTTAATTATTTCAGGCGTGTACCAAACCGGATAGGTATATCTCCTATTGACTGAGTTTATATATTTTTTTTGGGGGAACACACTTGTCAAAAATATCATATATCTTATCATAAAATAAATTTAGAACGTCGTCCGGGTCTTGTATATAGTATATCTCATTCCAGTCTATTTTTGTAAATAAATTGTATAACTGTATAAAGTCGGCTTTATTAAAATTCCATAATTTCTGAGTTATCGGGGATCGTGAGCACGAGTATCGTATACACGGCGATCCAGAAGGTATAGTGGTTGCAGGGGGAAGCTGCGGCGCACGTGCGCCGAGCTCGATGCGCACGGCAAGCGGTGGATGGTACGCGTCCACGGGCTGCAGGCCCTCGTCCGCCGCACTTACCGAGACGCCGCCGCTACTGCACCACATTACACTGAGTGAATTCACAGAAGGCCATGAAATATTCGTAATGATTAGATATATTATTATTACAAGAGTACATATTGAAGTCCCCTAATATAACTAAATTAGTTTTGTATTTTACACATAGTTTTTCTAATATGCTAAACATTAACATATATTCGTTCTCGTCAGCCTGCGGCGGTATATACACGGCACAACAAGTAAATAAAAAATGGTTCTGAATATAAACAGCAGCACAAATTAGTTCAAACTTTTGACTGTCAATATTAAAATCACCTGGCACAGTCACTCGTCGCAACTCGAACCGCTGTGTGGCCACGAAAAGTACGCCTCCCTGTTTGCGCCCATCTGCCCGGTCACATCGTAATATTTGGTATCCGGGGAGCACGAATTTTGAGTTTTGAATCGCTTCATTTAAGCTAGTTTCAGTAATAGCGAATATATCAGATCCTGATGATCTAAATACTCTAGCAACTAAATCGTGTCTGTCAGTACTTTTTGGCCCGGCATTGGCTCCTCGGTTATTTCTTTCCATGTGGGATTGCAAGTAAAAGTAACAAAAAGATCAGGTCTTCCGTAAGTTCGTACATAGGCAAATGCGTCTTGTGTGTACTCATGTAGGTAGCGGAGACTGTTAACGAATGATGAGGGCAGAATTACCATTTTACCTAAATCTCTGGGGTTTACATTGGCGTCGCAAGAAACTGCATCTTGTAAATGTATATAATTCTCAACGCGCAGCTTTTTTGATTTAAAGATATACAACGGAGACGTTCACTTTCTACCTTCACATACATGTCTACCAAAAATTGATGAAATAATTGTCTACACCGGGCTAAGAGGTTAAAATCATTTTCTCGCAACATCATATGATACGCATAAAAATCCATACATGTTACTTTTTTTGTTCGGAGTAGGCTCCTTTGTTACCGGGTTAATGAGTAGAATTTGAAAATGATTAACCCTATTGTCCTTTGCAATAAATCAAATCAACAAAATCAATTCAAGACACAACACGAATCCGAAAACGATAGCCAAAAAAAATCGAATCAACTTAAACCAAATCACAAAACAAATCGCAGAAAACCGAAATCGAAAGCAGTAGTCAATATAAGTATAACCAACGAAAAAAGAAGTAAGTGTATAGGTTCCGTATATACTATCTATACTATTAATATTCCTTTGAAATATTGTTAAACAACCTAAAACAACGAAAACCAATTCACGATTCTAAATAAACAAAATCCAAAATCAAAGCCAGAGTTTAAATATGTATAAAGGAATACCAACCAAATCAACAAAACCGATCCAAGAAAATACACAAATCCGAAAATGAAAGCCAATATAAATCCATTTAACGTTAACCAAATCACAAAGCAAATAACAAACAACCGAAATCGAAAGCAGGTAGTCGAATAAGCTACGAAATAGAAAAAATTTAAGCGTATAGGTACCGTAAGCACTATAAGTTGACGCGCGGCTCAACGGCGGGAGTTAAGTACATGTCAGGAAACATTTCGTTACCGCGTTTTAAAAACCTAGTAACGACATCTAGCGGAGTCAATATAAACTATGTATACGTTAGTTAATAAGAACTCTCAAAAATATTTTTCTTATAATTTTGCACAATTTTTCTTATTGTACTCGTAATACCGATTCATTCATAACCACATATAAGAACTGTATTCATTTCCGTTCAATAAATATTACTAAGACTATTAATAAGGCTTATTAAGAACTGTTTCTACCACAGTTAAGTAATAGTTAAGGGTGAAAGCGTGACAGGTGGTGATAGTATTTCTGATCCATACTTATAATCACGCCTGTAACCCTTGCGGGGTGGGCAGAGCATCAACGGATTACTTAATATCGTCTACGAGGTTATCGCCTATTCTGTGAATTACAATGCACCAAAAAGTTCATCTGCTGAATTTTATGTTTTTTATCGCCCTCTTCCCGGTCCTGCGTGGAAAAATACAGATCCATACATTTTTTATTTTAATTTTGGTAAAAAGACATAATAATCCAGATATTCTGACCTTCTGTGTTCGTCCATCGTACCGTCGTCCGTCTTGTAGAATCACGGTGGCGCCACCTAGCTGAATTTAATTTTGCAACATATTCGATTTTCCCACGGGAATGATATGTTTTTCCGCTGAAAAATGTAGGCTATGTCACTCTGCAGCCACCGAACTATCCTCATACAAAAAATCATGCCATGCCGACGCTCTGTTGCGACGTGAAAGAAGGACAAACTTGTGCAACATATTCGATTTTCCCACGGAAATGAGATGTTTTTCCGCGGAAAAAAGTAGCCTTTGTCACTCTACAGCCATCGAACTATCCCCATACCAAAATTCATGCCATGCCGACGCTCTGTTGCGACGTGAAAAAAGGGCAAACTTTTGCAACATATTCTATTTTCCCACGGGAATGAGATGTTTTTCCGCGGAAAAAATTAACCTATGTTACTCTACAGCCACCGAACTATCCCCATACAAAAAATCATGCCATGCCGACACTCTGTTGCGACGTGAAAGAAGGACAAACAAACATACTTTCGCATTTATAATATTAGTATGGATTAATTTATTATTACTATACTCGTAAGATAAAGGTGTACAATGGATTGGTTGCTTTACGATATTTTATTTTATGTTCAGTGGTTTATGATAGTCAACCCTGAGGAAGGAAGTAAAATGTTGGTTAAAGTTTGAAATAAGTTTGTATCTTTGATATGTGGTAAAGAAAAGAGTTATAACCCGATATCATAGGAAAGCAGAAGGGGAATACCTTATGCTTATTAATGTCACTGGCCAAAATTAAAATATTCAGCGACTTGAAGGGCGAAATGGAAAGTTAACCAAAAACATTTGAGTGATAATTAAAAGTTCATAGAAGCAAAATTTTAAAAATATACAATTCATTATATTTTATTTTATATAAAAAATGTTCGAATTAAAAATTTTCAAAACTACGGGTACCACTAATAACAAAAATGTCTACGGGCCAACCCGTCTGTACATTAATTTATTCTTATTAACCTGATCCGAGTTCATTATATATTTCTTTATATTTGATATGACGTCGCGTAAAATTATTGTTAACTGTCATTTGTGTAGTCAACGAAGCCTATGAGTGGAGTCACGCGTGTAGTTTATGAGCAATATTCTAGCCTAATTTATACAGAGATAACAATATTAGCAAGCCGCTGTTACGTGACTTTAGGCATAAATAAAGCTCTCGTGCGTATTCAGTACCTTAATAATTATTAAGACAATGTTAAGGACAATATAGTAAAATATATTTTAATGTTAAACTTCGGCGATTTGAACAAATGTGAATAAATACATAATTAATGTAAGTGGATCAGTTTCAGTCTTGGTTCATTTTAGTACTTATGGAAATAATAAGAAATTAATTTAAGTTTTTTGTTACCTAGCAAATATTTTGGCTTATTTCATTTTCCAACTTATCGTTTAATTTATCTTATTTATTAACTAGTATAAAGTCATAGCGGATTTGTTCAGCCTTGTAAAAACAAATTTTGTCAAAGTCAGGTCTCTGAAATTAAACTTTTTTAAGATGTTTTAACAAAAGTTAAAAGCATCACGGTGAAGAAATGATCGACAACGCTCTTATCACAAGGAATGAGCCAGGTTAACGGAAACCTAGGCACAAATGCCGTGGTAGCTCAGGACTAAGTGCTCGCTGTAAATTTCACAGTACGCCAGCAACCCAGGTTCGATCCATACCGGCAATAATAAAATTGTTAGTTACAATTTCAGATGATTTACCACATGCTTGGGAAAATATCGTAAGGAACCGTGCATATCTGAAAAATAAGAAAAAATATTTCGAAGACGTGTGAAGTTTCTCTAACACGTATTAGAGCTGCGTGGCGGAAATTTGCTTGCACTAAAACCCTCACAGAAATGAGAGAAGTGCCTAGCAGTGGGACGTATATATGCTGTAATTTTGCTTTTTTACTTTAGGCACAAGGTAAGACGGTTAGCTGAGAATTGAGCTGATTTTTATAGTAGAACGTAACCCAAGGGGAAACAACTGCATGAATTTATGAAGATGTAAAGCGTCTGTATGATGAATTCCTTCATCCAGAAGCGGCCCCAAAAAATGGAACAGACAGTGCATCATAAACTGCACGCAATATCCATGACGTATACGCAACTAGCACTACTAGCGAAAGTATATCATTGGTTCAATCGCTTTGTCACCCGAAAATGAAGGTAAAGGCGTATAGCTCGTGTCGGCTGTGGATGTAAATAGTTGAAAAAATATTAAATCATTTCTTTAGCAAGGGCATCAACAAAAACCATAAAACGCCAAGAATGTGTTAGTAGTTTAGCCATATATTTTTTTGTAAAATATTTTATTTCAATTTCTCTATACAAAACGGAAATTTCATAAATATGTATGTAATAACGCTTAGGGTATTTCATGAGAATGTCGTAATTTTTTTAACTGTACAGTTAAAAAAATTGTTGAGGTCACATTGTAGTGAGGTGTGATAAATGCTAGGTGTGCGTAGGATGCGTACAAATAAAAGATAGTTGTGTACTTACACTCGCGATTTAATGTTCACGTACAAATATAAAGTCACATTGAAATAAATGGACAGAAGGAGAACGCAACGTAAGTTTTTACAATAAGTATGTATAAGAGTCCCCTATATATATATATATATATATATATATATATATATATATATATATATATATATATATATATATATATATATATATATATATATATATATATTCTGACGGACAAGCTCCGCTAAAAGTAACCGTGTTCTGTGTCGACAAGGAACAAACATAACGTTCACAGCAGTGTTACTTAAAAAGTTTTATGAATGTATTCATTCATTGCACGTCTATAAGACAAAAACAATAGATTGGAAGCCCCGAACCCAAACATTCATTTTGGATTTTATTATTATTATTTCGGGGAATGCCAAGTAAGACGTCATTATATTTTACTAACTACGACTTACGGATTCTCCTTTCTGTAATTCGAGTTATAGAGTATAAATATGTATTATCAATACTTTGTAGGGAAATAACATTTTGTTCGAGTTACAAAGTCTATATAATTCGAGATACCGCGTATTTAGGGGTTCAGCGGAAGGGAAAAAATTGCCCTTTTTTTCGACTTACTTAGGATTTCGATGAGGTTCGAGTTAAAAAAGTAAAATTAAAAAACGAGAGTGTACAACTAGTTCTTGTCACCAGTGATTATATACAGGATGTTAGTATAAACACCGTTATCCTTGAAACCAGTGGTTTGGTTTCACTTATAGAACGTAAATTAAATAAATTAAAAAAAAACGCTATTGTCTTTCATAAAATTTAAAAAGTTACTGTCCGACACCGTCCGTAAATTCATGGATACCCTATGCCCCCGAGTGACGTAATCACTGTAAAGATCACCGCCCGTGCTAGGTATCTACGCTACTTCCAATAAAAACACAATAGGTACACATAACCATGATGTAACTTTTCCTTCATACTTTCATCCTGGCTTACGACAGGCAAAAATTGAGGAATTAAGGAAAAATTGTGATTTTGCTAAAAAAATGTTATTTTTCATTGAATTTACGTTCTATAAGTGAAACCAAACCACTGGTTTCAAGGATAACGTTGTTTACACTAACATACTGTATAGTCTGACTCTCAGACATGGTCTTTTATTGAAAGCCGTATGAGAAAGCTCAAGGTCGCTTGGCAATGGGCAGCGCTTTGAGTTCCTCTGCATGATAAACTCCGTTATGAGAATATCCGTAGTAAAACCAAACTATAATAGCTTAACCAATGGGTAAGAAAGGTTTTTAACCTACAGCCTCTTATCGGTAAGAAAAAATTAGGGTGACCCCACACTAGATGGAGTGAAGACAGCTTTGCAGGTGGCTCACCGTGCTTTATGGCAATCCTTGAGAGAAGGAGGTTGAGTTCAGCAATAGGCTCTGATTATGTTGATGAGTGTCGTTAACAGAAATGTATTGTTATTTTACATTTAAAATGTATGTCAAAATTAACGTAAATATTTATAATAGAAACAACTAAAGGTTATATTTCAGCAGATTACTTCATTGTTTTCTAAAATAAAACAATTAAAGTTACATTAGTAAAACTAAAGATTTGAATTTATTCCATAATGACTATTCTTAGACTTATAAAACAATAATTATGGAAAATAAAAGCTCGCAATAAAAGGCTTTTGTGTATAATATATGTAGGAGAGAGGTGGTCCATGCTGAATAAGTAGTCGCAGAGATTTAAGGAACACTATTTATTTAATTTAATTATAAATTGCACTATTACAATTAAAGATAATAATCAATTCTATATTAATTATCTGCGCGCGTCTAGGATAAGCTACAACCTAGTACAACTAGTGCGCCGAGTCACGCCAGAGCCGAGACTGCCGATCCGTCGCTGCGCGTTCGTTTTATACCCGTTGCAAAGCAAGTCGAGTAGTGGGGCGGTGGGGGAAAGCGTGCGGCGCGCCGGTGGCGTGATCGGTGCACGTGCTGTTTACAGTTAACAGCTGTGCCGACGTACGACGACGCTGTCGTTATGCCGTCACGGCCATTCTGACATGCGGACGTCCTCGTACGCAGCAACAGAATCACTATCGTTCTGAAACAGTAGACATCGCTCGACTATCCTGACGAAAACATAAATTTTTACAAATTCGGCAATATATTCTGGTCCGGTCTATAATGACCCTGCAGATATTAATAATCAGCTCTGGTCCGGTCTACATCGACCCTTCAGGCAATTAGTATTGGACCGGTTCCTCTGAACCCTGCAACACTAATCAGTTTTGGTCCGGCAACATGCCCTTCAAAACTTTTTTTTTTTTGTAACTTTTATCATTGGACCGGCTAAGCCCTACAATGATAATTTTCTAGATACATGTTAATTACCATCATTAGCTCTATGGATATCAGCTTGTGTTACTATAATTGTAGGTTAAGAATAAACAGACATGGTATCTTCAGAATCAATTGAAATTGTACGTGAGCTAGTAGTATGATAGTCGTCATTTTCTGCAGTTAATGTACTAGAGCCAGCAGTATCAGTTTCAGAGGTATTATCAAGTTGGGCATAGATTTCATGATCATTAATATCCCCTTGCTGTAGTTCTTCGTTATCTTCACTACAGTTTTCAATAATATCTAGGCAAGCAGAGGGACCACGGGGCACCTCTCTTAAGTTTTCATGGGAATATTTAAAAATTCGATTTGACCCATTGATATGTTTTAATTCATAGCGATCATTAGTCAAGACAGCAGTAATTTTAAAAGGACCTTTGTACTTCCTATCTAGTTTGGTCTGATGTCTTTCTTCGGATTTCACGAACACGTAATCACCTATAGAAAATGGTTTAATTTTGGCTTTACCTTTGTTGAAGCGAATGGAGTCTGCTTGTGATAATTTAATGATATTATCTGACGCGCTTGCTCTAATGTTATCAAGGTCTAATCTGTGTTTTTCATTGTCTGGGAAAGAAGTAGCTATTTTAGATAACCCTAAGGAATTACCTTGAATTCCAAACAGTAGTTCGGTAGGTGTAAAACCGGTCACCCTACAACGTGTGCTATTGAGGGCTAATTGAATTTCACCTATCTGATCCTGCCACGAGCTATCAGAATTGCATTCTATTATCGTGAGCAGACTTTTAGGAGTTCGCATCACTCTTTCGACCTGGCCATTAGCTCTACTGGAACCAGTTGCAATTAGATGTAAATGAATGTTATGATCTTTACAAAAATCTTTAAAATCTGAATTGTCATATGAACGTCCACGATCAGCAATTATACTTTTGGGGGCACCAAAAAGATTTACCAAATTTTTCAGTGCTTTAATAGCATGACAAGAATTTAACGAAGTAGTATGTTCCAAAATTACAAATTTTGTAAAAGCATCTATAGCAACAGAGCAATATTGTTTTAAATCGCTTTTACCACTTAGTTTGCCAGACAAATCTAGATGAATGGTATGCCATGGAATAGCTGGTTTTGGGATTGGGTGTAATTGTACTTGTTGAGCACCCGAAGGTCCCTTAGATGCTTTGCATATTACGCAGGAATCGATATATTTTTTAACATATTTTGCCATATTCGGAAACCAGTAGAGATCATACAATTTATCGAGAGTTTTTTCGTAGCCAAGATGTTTTATTTCATTATGAACATGGCCGATTAGGGTCCATGTTAATGATCTAGGAACAATGGGTAACCATTTTGAAATTTTGCCCCGTTCAATTTTTCGAAAGAGAACGCCCTGTCTAATATCGTACGTGTGTGATATTTTAGTCGGATAATCACTGGACTTTAATTTTGAAATGGTATCTGCGATCTCAGAATCACGTTGTTGTTCTACAAAAAGCCATCCCTTTTCCAGCTCTGTAAGATTAACGATCTTTGGTGTTTGATTGACACTTGGAGATAGATCGTCATGAGCAAAATTACGTGAAAAAAAATCGGCATGAGCCATATTTCTACCTTCTTTATAAACTATATTGAAATCATAGGACTGCAGTATAGCCCACCATCTATGTACTCTGGGCATCAAGTCTTTCTTTGAGTGAGAAGCTTTTAGAGAACTGCAGTCAGTAAAAACTGTAAATTTACGACCGTACAAATAGTGCCGAAAATGCTCTACAGCCTTAACTACCGCCAAAGTTTCGAGCTCGTATGAGTGATAACGACTCTCTGCACCAGTTGTTCGGTGGCTAAAGTAAGCAATCACGTGAGGTAAATGATTTACTTTTTGTATCAGAACTGCGCCGTAACCTTCGCTACTCGCGTCTGTGTGAATTTCTATGGGAAGCTTTGGATCAAATATTTTAAGAACAGGCTCGGTTGTCAAATAAGTGATTATAGTTTTTAGAACTTTATTGTGATCGGGAGTCCATGATATTTTCCCTTTCCCTGCGGCAGTCAAAGGGTAAAGAGGTTTTAGTAATTTAGAGAAATTGGGAATGAATTTACGGAAATAAGAGGCCAAGCCAATCAACTGTCTTACTTGGGTAACAGTGCTTGGGGTTGGCAATTTTTGCAAAGCTTCTATTTTCCGATGATTTGGTCTAACTTCTCCAGAAGAAATCGTATATCCCAAATATTCGATCTTCTTTTTCATAAATGAACATTTATCAAACTTGAAAGAAAACCCTGAATTAGAAAGTGTTTCTAGTAATTTGTCTAGCCTCGCTAAACCTTCATTGACCGTTTCCGATACAGAGAGTACGTCATCCATGTAAACTAGGATTCTGTCATCGTCGAGGGGCTTAAGTGCGGAATTGATGGCTCTTTGAAAGACTTGTGGGGCATTTCGAAGCCCAAAAGGCATAGTTAGATATTCGAACTGACCGATTGGAGTAACAAAAGCAGTTTTCTCTACCGAGTCTTCATGAACTTTGATCTGATGAAACCCCGAGGCCATATCTATACTTGAAAAGTAATTTGCTCCGTGTAGCTTATCTATTTGGTCACTAATCAATGGAAGTGGGTAGCTATCAGAACGCGTATTTTTATTCAACTCGCGATAATCAACACACAAACGATCACTACCATCTTTTTTTTTTACCAACAAAGTGGGACTTGCAAAGGGTGAAGAACTTTCTCGGATGATATTTGCATCGAGAAGTTCTTTGACTTTATTATTAACGATTTCTAACTCCATAGGGGATACTCTATAAGGTCGCCTATGAGCTATTTTGCTTGGGTCAATAAGTTGAATTTTTAACTCGCCTGTGGTAACCTGCGTGGTTGGTAGCTGGCTAATAAAATTGTTGGAATACTTATTTAAAATACTTATAAGCTTTTCTTTGTCGGAGCCTGTTAAGTCAGTATCAATAGTTTGTAGTCCATTGTTCAGCTTTGTACAGAAATTTGTTATCTTGGGCTTGAAAAAATGTATTGAGTTACTATTAATTTCCACAGAAACTTCGTTTTGCAATATATCACGTCCTAACAAAACCTCTTCGTTTGTACATTCGTCCGGTAATACGTGAAAAGTGACATTTAAAGGCAAACCCTGAATGCAAACCAAGCATCTTACTTGCAAAGGAGATATAATGCTACTGACCCCTATACCCTTTAATAGAATCTGATCATGAAACCTATCACCCTCAAGGTGATCACTTTTACTTTGTTTAATGAGACTACATTCTGAACCAGAGTCAAAAATAAACGACAATTTCATACCACTAGTTTCCAGGGTACCGCGAGCTGCCTTGGAGCACAGGTTGACTTGCTTGCTGCTCGATGGGGCGTCTTCTTTCTTGATAAGTCGCTTAGGACAGTTGCTGGCTATGTGGCTGGTGTCATGGCAGATGTAGCAGGATGTCGTAGCCTTCCTTTGCTCGGGTTTATGCGATACAGAGATATTTTTATTAGTGAAACGATGTTTGTCACGACATTCGAAACCGCGGTGTCCAACTCTTCCACAGAAGTGGCAACTACCCTTAAACATTGTGGACGTTCGAATCTTCTTGGGTTCTATTTCTGATGCGACGGACTCGTCACTGCACCTTTTAAGTGAAATTCCCCGCAAGATACGAAAAAGTTGATGCTTATCGTTTACGACAACTGAATTCAATTCACGACGAATTTTGTCGTCACATTGGGATAAAACAGAGATCACAAAACCAGTGATAACGTGTTCGGGTAAGTTGGCATCAGGGATTCTTTCAATTAGCTGCCATAAACGCAAGCCGGCCTCAGCGGGACTATCTTTATTACAAATGCGAAACTTAATTATTTGATCGAAATGATCTTGCATCATCATAGGTTTACAAAAATTTGAGATAAGCATTTCCTTAATGGTGGGCCAAGAAATTTTGTCAGGTTGCATTTTTTGTAAGGCAGGTAGCAGCACGCCCCTTAAGGGAATGAGTTAGTGCAATGATAAGGTCAACACCTTCTAATTTTCTTTTTTCTATGATCATTTCGCTTAATGCGCACCAGTTGCTGATATCAGACTCTGGGATATCGGGGTCGAAAGATACCAAAACTGTCGGTATGGTAGATGAAGAGTTTTGTTGGGAATTTATGCTATCAGCCATTTTTTTGAACATTGTTTCCATTCCAGAGAAGAAAGAGATTGGTGGTTGTGCCAAAATATTATGGTGTGAGGGTGGATCTGATCCCACTTCTGATGTAGGAGAGAGGTGGTCCATGCTGAATAAGTAGTCGCAGAGATTTAAGGAACACTATTTATTTAATTTAATTATAAATTGCACTATTACAATTAAAGATAATAATCAATTCTATATTAATTATCTGCGCGCGTCTAGGATAAGCTACAACCTAGTACAACTAGTGCGCCGAGTCACGCCAGAGCCGAGACTGCCGATCCGTCGCTGCGCGTTCGTTTTATACCCGTTGCAAAGCAAGTCGAGTAGTGGGGCGGTGGGGGAAAGCGTGCGGCGCGCCGGTGGCGTGATCGGTGCACGTGCTGTTTACAGTTAACAGCTGTGCCGGCAGCTGTGGCGTACGACGACGCTGTCGTTATGCCGTCATATACTTTTTTTGTGGATAATATACTTACACAAAAGGATTGTGAAAATATTATTTACTAGCTGTTCCACGCGACTTCGTCCGCATGAAATATATTACGGTTTGATTTCATAGGTTTGGATTATTTTACGCAGAGTTCTAATTGTTCTAAAATAAAAGTAGACATTAGCCGGAACAAACTGACACATAAAGAGAACGACCGACAGACAGACAGACGAAAATTTTAAAAGTTGTTGATTAAAACTACTGTTACCAATGGATTTGAAACCATCGACACCTATATAATATATTATTACATATTACAGCTATATATATGATTACAGTACTGCATGGATCTTTTGGCACGTGGCTATAATCGGAACTAAACGCCGTCATTGCCGCCATCTTGTAAAACGTCAGTTTAGACCTTTGAGCATAGAACTATGCTCAAAGGTTTAGACAGCCGGCTCAAGTCGTTGTTGTATACCGTTATTTATTGCTTTTAATGCCGTTTATAAATCTCAAAATATGCCGAAATTGATAAGAAGTGATACTAGAGAGGTGGTGCTAAATGTGAAGAGATTTTTTATGAAGGAAAAGCAATCTAGCGCCCCTGTTATTCCATTTGAAAGAGTAAATGAGCGCGTTGCAGCTGCTACAGGTAAGTGATGCCATACATAGTATCCTTAGTTTGCTCGTTTTATTTACCAAGGATAGTGGTCATATTTGGAGGCATATTATGAGATATATTTTCTCCTTCAAATTAATAAAAATAAATACGATTTCAGGTATATCTTTACGAACAGTTGCAAGAATTACAAATGAAGGGAAATTAGCTGAAGAATCGTCAAGTAAAATAGTAACACCGGGGAAAAAAAGAAAAACAAGGAAGGGTAAAATTATTATGGACAATTTTGATATTGGTGTTCTTAGACTAAAGATCCATGAGTTTTATTCTTGTAAAAAAAGAAATACCAACAGTGAATAAGTTGCTTCGTCTACTTAAAGAAGAGATTGGATTCACTGGCAGTAGAGAAATTCTCAGACAGCACATAAAAAAGATTGGTTTTCGATATAAAAAAACTAAAAGCAATAGAAAAGTACTGATGGAACTTAACGATATAACTGCTTGGCGCGCTCTTTATCTTCAGGTAGGTACATTTATTTTCTATTCATAATGTATTTTAAATTAAAGTGACACACTTATTCATGAGTAACATAGAATTATTTTATTTCAGACTATAAAGCGTAATGACGAGACAGAAAAATTACCAGTTGTTTACTTAGATGAGACATATATTCACTCCGGTCATACAGCTGGTAAATGTTGGCAGGATGATGATGAAGGTATTGTTTAGTTAACTATCTCATAATATTTATAGTCTAGTTAATTAGTGTTATTTGCATTTGTTAATGTACAAACGATTGATTTCAGAAGGAATATTAGAGCCTGTCTCCAAAGGACAAAGATTTATTATTGTCCATGCCGGAGGTAATGAAGGTTTTGTAGAGAATGCATGTTTGGTGTTCAAGTCACAAACAAAAAGTGGTGATTACCATGATGATATGAATCACACAAATTTTAAAAAAATAGGTTGCAGAAAAGTTAGCTCCCAATTTGACAAAACCCAGTTTAATTATAATGGACAACGCTCCATATCACAACACACGCATCAACAAACCCCCAAACACAACTACCAGAAAACCAGAAATAATTGAGTGGTTACAAAATAACAATATTGAATATTCAGAAGAATACACAAGACCACAATTGTTGGAAATTGTCAATAGATATAAGCCCAAACCAGTGTATGCTGTTGATGCTATTTTAAAAGGACTGGGTCACAAGGTAATCATGAAATACTAAATCTACTAGTAAAGTGACTTCATAAATTGTTTTTTTTTTATTAAAATAAATGAATATGGGTTTATTTAAAATTGCTTATTTTCTTTTTCAGATATCGCGTTTACCACCGTATCATTGTGACCTCAATCCTATTGAAATGATCTGGGCATCAATGAAACGCAAAGTAGCTGAGGTAAATATTGGCAAACCAGCCAATCAAATGCCAGAAATGGTACAGGAAGCTTTTAATTCCATTCCCGTCGAAGAATGGTGCAATCATTGTGCCCACGTCAAGAAACTTGAAGAAGAATACAGAAGTAAAGATGGATATTTGGATGCACCTTTCATCGTGGAATTATGCTCTGAGAGTGAAGAAAGCAGTGATGACGATTCTCAAGATGAAAGTGATGAAGAATTTAATAGCATTGAACCTCTCGCCATAGTTCATGCAGAACATAATTATAGTAAAAAAAATTTGAAATTCGTTTCCTATTGCATTATAGTTTTCATGTTATAAATTCTGTCATCCAAATATTTCCTTCTTTTAATTTATACTACTAAGGTAGCAACTAAGCATAATGCCTGCCTTATGGTAAGCCTGAGCCTGCAAAAACCATTTTACAACCTAGTTATATAACCCAACTAGCTTTCGCCATAACATCATTCCCAACGTGTATGCAAAATTTCATGATGATCGGTTCAGTAGATAGGGTGTGAAAGCGTAACAAACAAACAAGCAAACTCACTTTCGCATTTATAATATTAGTTGGGATACTGCCAAGCCCCATACTCCATAATTAAGACGAATTCCATAAAACAAAGGATTTTTTTAGCTGGTAACCGTTAGTGAACACCCACGCCCTCATGTCAATGTCATGCAAGTGCCAAATGATCCTTGTGGGACTATATAAGGTTAATAAATTATAAAACCATAGAGTAACATATTATGTAAGAATAATAAGATTTGTTAGTAATCGTAACATCGTTATAAACTATAAAAGGTAATGCTGTGTCTTAGTGGGCGTTCTATTGTGAGTATCCCGCCTACAAGTTAGTTACTCTGCTCAAATCTGTGCTCATTTACATTAACGGCTACCTCAGCTCAAATTCTAATTTCGTCTCCACTTTCCCGCGTCACTCGTTCGCGCACTATGCGTGGCTCGAGGTCACGCGGTCACGCTCTATCCGACGAGCACTAAGTAGGTAATAAAGTTTACAGTCATAATTTAATATTACTCGTAACTTGTCATTATATGAACATAAAATTATATATCGCAAATTTAATTTCATTGTACATACCTAACGGCATATTCTTACAACTAAAAAAACTATATTGTAAGTTTATAAGATTACACTATATACCTATTATATATATATATATATATATATATATATATATATATATATATAAGTAGTATATAATACGAGGCGAATACTATATTGTAAGTTTATAAGATTGTAAAATGCAAAGCGTAAACTTACTACCAAGCTAGGGTTGTCAAGTCTTTAAAACGAAACGCCGGACAGACCATCCAGCTTAGCCGGATATTTTGATAAAAAGGCCGGAAACCCTTAATTATTTAGTCTTAGTATAACACGATAATATATTTCTAAAGTAAATCAATGCTTATATAATTTACCATACAATCTTAAATTAAAATTGAATGAATCAGTGTTCTTTATTATTAATCATTCAATATATAAATATTGAATGATTAATAATAAATATTAATACAATATTAATTTCAATAATTGCAAAAGTATATATTTAAGTATTTAAAACATGTAAAAAAATGGTCAAATATAAAAAGCCTGACAAAAGCCGGACAGGCCGGACACCGTCCAATTTGGCCAGAAACGCAATCAAAAAGCGTGACTGTGTCCGGCTTTATCTGGACGCCTGGCAACGCTACACCAAGCCAATGCATACAGAACTTCAGTGCAATCACGGTAATTTTATCTATACAGTATTCCAACTTCATACAAACGGACGAAGCCGGAGCTATGCCTACGCGCCTCGATCTCGGCATGCACGTAGTCGTGACTGTGCCACAGTGATGATTTTGTGAAATATATAAAAAAATGGAGGAAATATTCTGAACTTCATTTAAAACCAAACATATAAATTGTAAAGTAGCTGCAGGTATCTATAACCAAGTAAAAAATATTCCTTTTCTCCACCTTGTCCATGTTTACCAAAACATTTTTTAAATAAGCTTTATATTAGAATGCGGATATTCTATAGTTGAAAATTTAAGGGGATATAGTAAGTCAGCTCAAATTCTAATTTCGCCCCCACTTCCCCGCGCGTCGTATGCTATGTACCGACATGTTTGTAATCACTAATACTGTAAGTAGATAGGTCGTTAGCTACTTATTTCATTAGGTTTATCATATCTATGCCTGTTTCTTAACGCCAACCCAGTCGCTTCTTATTTTTATAACGGTTATTTCCCATTTTAATTTTATGTCGTCCTGTTGCGTAATGTGTATTCTGATCGTAAGCGACACAACTTCTCCCTTCAAAAGCCGGAGCGATACTAACGGGGCGACAGGAATCAAGCTTACGCGCCGATAGTTTAGGTAATTTCTTTTTTACAGTGAAAATAATGGTATTTAAAAAAAAGTAAATAACGTAAGCACTGCTTTATAGTTAGTTCAGTTAGTATGCAAAGTTTCATGATCTTATTTAAAGTATTTTATGAATAACAGCGGTTTATTGTTCAGTTTGGAGGTAACTTTGGATTTTTTTCTATCGAGAAAATTTTACGGAATCGTGTTTTTGTCTAACATAATCCTTAACATTAATCGTCAACTTTACTATATATTTATTTCAAAATTAATGCTGCAATACTTTCGGCATAACGGAGGATCTTGCTAAGCTATTTGAGGTTATATTTCCCCTTAATAATAAAGCATTTCGTACGTCTCAGTCGACGCGCAAATATTTTTCGGTCGCAAATTTACAAGACCGATTTGTTATTCAAACATAAACATAGTTTTTTTAATTAAATATACCAATCAAAAAACGACACGCATTTTTATTGAACACTTCCTATTCAATTCACAAAGTAACTATTTTATTTGTTTATATAAAAAAAAATATATTTACAATCATGAAACTAAATGGAAACACAAAGTAGGAAAATCTAATTAAAATTCTGGAGGCAGGCAGCCCTATCGCATGATTACATACCGCTCGGCTGTAGGCATTTGTACGGCCGAGACAATACTGTTATAGATAAAATTACCGTGGTACAATGGTGATTCGCGCTTGACTAGTTTTTTGTAGCAGTAGAATTTATGCAGTGGCTTAGAATCGGTTTGCAAAATTTCTTATATAGGTATGTATATGTAGGTACTTGCACAGACCTGCTACCAACATAATTACATACGTAAACGGCTGTCATATTACATACATACACGGCGAAAACTATAAAACTCAAGCTTAGTACTAAACCAACAATGGGCAGATCCTTCCACTATAAGAGGAATTTCCAGTAAAAGCTGACCTCTCATTGTACGTAATGCGTTTACAATTTGAGATCAGCTTAGGTATACTGGAGAGTTTAGTTTGGTAATTATGTAGCCACGTGTACTAGTAACATATTATCTGTTATATGTTTAGGTAGGTAGAAAATATTCACGTACTCACAATTTAGCTAAAGCTAAACTATCAAGGTACGTCAGTACTCAATAGGTCCATAATTTTTATGTACTTATGTAGTAGGTAGCACTATAGTAGTTATTTTTTTAAAAACGTTACTCCCACACTAGGATTTTCTCTTGTATCATTGAGGCAGTTTACAAATATAAATTGCACAAAGACAAACATCCAGATCCGGAACAATTATTTGTACTAGGTCATACAAATAATTGTTCCGTGCGGGATTCGAACCCACGGACTCCAGCTCAGCAACTCATTGCTAAGCCAGTGCACTATGGAGTACCGATAATGTAAGGACGGATAAGTATTTTAGTTTTATTTCTTTATAGTTAGATATTATAGTTAGATATTATAGGTAGGTACTTACCGAACATACTTATATTTTTTTTTATTACTAACTAAGTGCTTGGCTTCTGCACTACGGGTCGGGGGTTCGATTCCCATACGGAACAAATATTTTATTGGCCTACAGATAGTGTATGGTAGTTGTGTTTGTAATCGCACCGTCTCCGATTCAGGAGATATCCTGGAGTGGGGCAACGTTATAAAAAAAACAATTACTACTAATTTTGTTGAATATTGACAAAACAAAAACAAACCTATTTAGGTAACTTTTATCTTTTTTTTTCATAAAGTTGCACCACACTCGATTTCTCCTGAATCGTAGACGGTGCGATTACAACCACAAATTTTCACATACAGAAACACCTGTGACTAGCAGCGCAACAACCAATCGCTTAGCCACTGCACCAAACCTGTCATATGCTACATTTCTACATAATATTGTAATCACTAATACTGTAAGTAGATGGGTCGGTAGATACTTACTTCATTAAGTTTATCATACGCTTCTTATTTTTATTACGCTTATTTCACATTGCGCCAACACTATAAACCTAAGTGTCTATTTTAATATTACATCGTCCTGTTGCGTAATGTGTGTTTTGAGCACAAGCGACACAACCCTTCCCTTCAAAAGCCGGAGCTAGAGTGAATGAATGACTGTGTCGGGCGGTTTAAAACGACGATAGTTTAGGTAATTTCTTTTTTACGGTAAAAGTAATGATAAATAAAAAAAGTAAATAACATAAGTCCTGCTTTATACTTAGTTCAGTTAGTATGCAAAGTTTCATGATATAATTTTAAGTATTTTTTGAATGCCAGCGGTTTATAATTCGGTTTGGAGGTAACTTTGGATTTTTTTCTATCGAGAAAATTTTATGGAATCGTGTTTTCGTCTAACATAGTACTTAACATTAATCCTCAACTTCACCATATATTTATTTCAAAAACAATGATGCAGTAGTTTTGGCATAACAGAGGATCTTGCTAAGCCATTTGAGGTCATATAGCCCCTTAAGTAAGGAATAAAATATAATTACTGTGATTCATTGATCGAGTGAATAAAAAGAGCTACGGTGTAATCTGTTTTACTTCATATCTAGTAATTAAATCTACTTTTACGGATTTTATCGCGTTTATTTTACTTTTAAATAAACGCGATAAAATCCGTAAAAGTAGTTTTAATCAATGTGTAGTGTTCGCGTAATAAGAAATCATTATTTAAAAATTGTTCTTTTTTTGTTATGAGTACCGTAAGTAACCTGTAAGTTATAAATACATATTAATATGTATTTATTAAAAAGGTGTTACTTTGACATTACAAACACTTCAATTTTATTTATTTGTATAGATAAAAAGTCATTTACTAAGGCTACTAATTAAGTTTACCTATTTTATATACCAATCATTTTCTATAACACAATTTATCTGAGTCCCTCCCTGTAACGCTTATTCCTTTCATAAAAATGATTAATAAATTGAAATTGGAGAATAGAGAATAGTGATTTATGAAACTAACCCATGGGTTAACCATTTTCACAACGCTTTTGTGTAGTAAATATATTATACACAAAAGCCTTTTAATGCGAGCTTTTATTTTCCTTAATTATTGTTTTGTAAGTCTAGGAATAGTCGTTATGGAATAAATTCCAAACTCTTTTGTTTTACTAATGTAAGCATAATGGTTTTATATTTGAAAACAATGAAGTAATCTGCCGAAATGTTAACCTTAGTTGTTTTGTTTATAAATATTTACATAAATTTTGACACATATTTTAAATGTAAAATAACAATATATTTCTGTTAACCGCACACATCACCATAATCAGAGCCCATTGCTGAACTCAACCCCCTCTTCTCAAGGATTGCCATAAAGCACGGCGAGCCACCTGCACTGCTGTCTTCACTCCATCTATTGTGAAGTCACTCTACATTTTCCTTACCGATAAGAGACTGCAGGTTTAAAACCTTTCTTCGCCATCGGTTAAGCTATGTCAGTTAGTTTGGTTTTACTACAGATATTCTCATAACGGAGTTTATCATGCAGAGAAACTCCGAGCACAGCCCATTGCAAAGCGACCTTGAGCTTTCTCATACGGTTTGCATTGAAGGACCATGTCTCAGACTCAGATTATATTTATATGTAATCACTGGCAACAAGCGCTAGTTGTACACTCTCGTTTTTTTATTTGTTTTTCTGAAGTTGCACGTAACTAATTTTACGGATTTTATCACATTTATTTTCAACTTATTTTTAATTCTTCCTGACATTTTAGATAATTTACAGTACTCACCACTGGCCAGTAGTATAATTCAAAATAAGTTAATATTGTAAGCTATAAAATTCTTAAAATTACTTTCATTCAATGTGTAGTATTCGTATATATATACGAAATCATTATTATTCACGTGATAATTTTCTGTGTAGGTTGTCGACTCAGATTATTGTAGATGTTTATACGTGGTAGAGCCACGCTGCAGCTGTATTATGGTGTAGCACGAATGGGTCGGCTCGACCGGGGAAGGACCACGCTCTCACAGAATACCAACGTAAGATAGCAGCTTCATGTTGCCGTCTTTCGTATGGTGAGTGTAGAGATCCAGAGACAATTTTTTACTGGAAACGAGGCATTCCATCTTAGTCCTCAGGGGTGACAACGCATCTGCGTTTTGATTGTTATTCGAGGATAAATGTAGATGTCTATGGGCCACAGCATCCACTTAGCTTCAGGTGGACTGTGTGCTCGTTTGTCACCCTTATTCTATGAAAAAAAGTTCTTTAATAGGGCTTTATGACCTTACTTCAAGAATTTAACTACCCAAATCTTCTCCACGTTTCACCCTTATTCTATAAAAAACTAAATACTTTTGAATAATAAAACAATTTAATTCACACAAAATTCACAACTTATTCAATCAATATCTTAGTAACTTTTTGTTAGCAATATATAAAACCAGAAATGTATACTTTTGATTAAAAAATATAACTAAAAATGTAGCTTTAAGGTTTTGTTACCTTCAGGTATGCTCGTTTGTCACCCTTATTCTATAAAAAAATATTCGAAATCGAAATACGATCGAAGACTAGAATCGAGACGAATTTCAGTTTGGTTATAAGCACATTGTTTAGCACTCGTGGCTCTTTTTATACACAATTGAAATTTTGAGCCTTAAAACACAAAAATGACTATAGATCTTATTATTTATTCTGTGCTATGATCTTAATGGGTATCTCACTACGATCATCACAGCTAATGAACAGTTCTTGACTATTGCGTGTTCTTTAAGTTATTTAAATTGTAATGTTTGTGTTAACTGCTAACTAAAACGCCGATTTAAAGCTATTTATTTAAAATTGATAACTAAAAATATTAATGGGGTTTTGATAACAGTATTACATAAATAAAAAATATTTTTTTATTGTGTTTTCTAACCACGGAACCAAGACTAAGTTTTGAAGTTTAATATAGTAAAGATAAAGTACGCTGCTCTGATACGCAGCTAAATTAAACGTTACAGTTTCTTGCGTAAAATAAATTTGTAGATCTCGTAGTAAATTGGTATAATTATAAAATTGCAGCAAATGTTTCGCTTATTTAAAGTAACGTTATGCGCATTGCTGTATGATCCATTTCGAAAATGAAATTTACAAAAGCGAACATACATCTCTGAAAGCTTTTTACTTTGATTCGACGATACTCAAAGCGTTGAAAGAAATGTATATTATTTTAACCAAGTTATTTGATTCATTTTTATGAAATTTACAAATACAACAAGCCATCTCATCTTCTTAATTACTGTCTGTTAGTAAATGATTAATCCAGTATTTTGTGTTAAGTGTATACAAACTATGTGTCAAGCATGCGTTCGGTGTACATAAAAATACACACTTGTAAATCAGTGTGCTGAATAGTGGCTTCCGAAATGTATACAGAACACTTCACAGCACCACACATCCACTGTTTACACTGAACTCAGATCTCGTCTTAGTCTAAGTCTAAAAATGAATGAAGAACTTTTAGCAGGGCAGGGCATTTGACTTTGCTTAAATAAGTTCCATTCCTATAGCTTATTGCTTATTGAGTATTAGAGACTTATAGTTATTGAGTAGCGGGAAGAACTTAAAATGTATGCCCATCGAGCCGCACACTCAGGTCTTATGCTTACGCATAGGCTAACTAACCACTTATGAAAATAAGTAGTTATTACTTGATGAGGCCCATAATGACATATATCATCATGAGCTGACGGCAGTCCACTGCTGGACATAGACCCTTCCCAAAGCGCGTCAGTTAGCCCTGTCTTTGGCTACATGCATTCTGTTTCTAGCAGCCACCATGCGCAGTTCGTCGGTCCATCTAATCTGGGGCCTAGTATAAAATATACATGTACATATAAATTTATATTATATATGTGTATTATAAAATGCAGATGTCTGCACATAGTTTATTATTATGACAAAAAGTTTAAGGGTGACTAAATATAAACACTAAAAACACTAACGCCTGTCAGCGAGAGGGAGGTACAAAGACTACGGACTTCGATTTGGCACGATCCTGACACGCCTCTCTCTCCTCCCTTACAACCATATATCTACGCATACATGCTCATTGGTTAAAGGTACCTACTCTTAATCTGGTCCGTCTTCAATACATCGCCAACGTGGCTTTGCATTGTTCATACCGACTCAGAATAAATTTGCTTTACCACTCTTTCCAGGTGCATTCTTTCTATATGACCAAACCACCGAACTTTTATTAATTCTGGTGATAACATCATCTTGCAAACCACACTTTTCTGTTATCACATAATTTCCCACCCTTTCGTTCAGATTCAGCCCTAACATACTCCTTAATGACTGCATTTCTACAACGTTCATTCTACTCTCGTGCTTTTTCTGCCATAGCCAACTTTCACCACCATATATTAAGGCAGATACTAACACAGTATTATGAATTACCATAAGTGCCCTTTTTGACACATTCTGACTTCCCAGAATATAGTGAAGATCCTAATTTAATCTATGCCCTGCGTTCACTCGTCGTTCTATCCTTATCCCTTATCATCGTTTTATCCCTATAATCCTTACCAATTGCTTGCTCAATTATTATATATATATATATATATATATATATATATATATGTATATATATATATATATATTAATAAAGAAACTCATCCTCTTGCTATCCCTCTGTTCTTTTCCATTACTTTCTTCCCTTTCAAAAACCATCACTTTCGTCTTTTTGCGTTTACTTTCATTCCCCCTTCTTTTAATGGCCTGTTCATTAATGTAACCATCGTGAACAAAAAATAAATATTTACGTATATTTCAACCAGTTTTAAAATTGTCAGTCTGTCTAAACTATACCGTAAAATTTTCAAAAGCATTGTTAAGAAAATCATAAGGCGTAACATTTAGTTTTTTTTTTAAATTAGAATTACTTACCCTACTAATAACGAAACTATGTTTTCTTAATTTCCTATTTTTAAGTTTCTTTTTCATATTTCCAAATGAAATCTACGTTACTTAGTTTTATTTGAAATATTATATGGAAGGGATAATGTACCTCGGTGTTTAAGTAATGCACTTGATCAGTTTTATAATGAAATTACTCCTTATAAGTATAACAATATCTATATTGTTTCTGTTTGAGTTGAAACCAGTGCCTGAGAGTTCTGACTGCCCTAGGCTAAACATGAATAAGCGCTCCCCCTAACCGGCCTGTTCTGTCTGTGTCTGCTCCACCCACGATCTACAAAATTTATACTAGCCCCCAAATGCCGTGGTAGCTCAGGGCTACGTGCTCGCTGTAAATTTCAAAGTACGCGCGCAACACGGGATCTATACCTACCAACCAGCACCAATGAAATAGTTATTTACAATTTTAAGTGCTGATTTAAATTATTATGAAGTTTTGAGATTTTAAAACGAAACGCCGTAGTGAAAGGTTGTTTTTGTTGACTCTGGTAAGTATATAGAAATATATATATATATATATATATTATATATATATATATATATATATATATATATATATATATATATATATATATATATATATATATATAAGCAAAATAATAAGTACCTCAGGATGTTTTTAATATAAGAAGGGTGACTAACTAGCACACAGTCCACCTGTTGATAAGTGGATGCTGTGGCCCATAGACATCTACATTTATCTTCAATTAAAAATCGAAATGCAGATGCGTTGCCAGTCCTGAGGACAGATATAGAGTACCTTGTTTCCACTAAAAAGGGTCTCTGGTTCTCTACACTCATCATACGAAACACAGCAGCATTAAGGTGCTATTTTACGCAGGTATTATGTGAGAGCGTTGTCCTACCCCAGTCAAGCCGACCCATTCGTGCTGCAACCACAATATAGCTACAGCATAGCTCTACCACGTAAGACAGACACTAGCTTTGATTTTTGTCTTTTATTTTTGATTTATATAGATGACCTTCCCAAAGCTATAGACGAAACTTCTGCCTTGTTTGCCGATGATATATCCTTGTTAATACCATGCTACAACGACCGTGATATTTATGAAAAACTCCATTTACTTATCACCAAAACTTCAGACTGGTTGGATGATCATAATCTAAAAATAAATTTTTCTAAAACTAAAATATTAACTTTTTATCCTCATCAAAAACTACAATAAATTGGAAATTCGATTACAATGGCACAATTTTAGAATCTGTGAAAAAATTTACTTACTATTTACTACTTTTAAACTACCAACATAGAAACGGCAATAATAACTACGTTTCTATTCACACTCAAAAAGAAATTAATCCGGATTATAGCAAATATAGATCAGAATAATAGCTTTATTATTTCTTAAATATAAAATATTAACCTTATCCAGCTTATATATATTGGAAATGTGTAAATTTGTTTGAAAAAAAATAAGCAATTAAATACAAAAATTGAAGATTTACCATGCAAATATACGCTACGACATAATTAATATACATTCAGTTATTCCATAAAATTAAAAAATAAACTACCTGACTTGTCATCAGCTTAAACACAGGGATTCGTAAAAGAAAGAACAAATATTCCACATAATCACATCTTATATTTCCACAAAATAATACATCACATACATAATAGTATACATAATATCATAGCAAACAAGTTCACACGTACTTACAGTTTCAGTCTTCCAATAATAAAATATCAACCAGTTCTGCGCTTTATTGCTTACGACTTACTTCGTCTGAACCTCGAACCAGAATGACTTTCTCCTTTTTGCGTACTAGCTTCCCTCCCTTCAATCCCCTCCACTTGTTTAGTATGCATTCAAATGAACGCCCGAATATATGGTTGAAGCCTAGCTCACCTTCGATCGCGCAATACCAACCTTACGCCCGCCAAGTAGTGATCGAATTAGATCAGAATTATGTAAACATGTCTACCTATGAAAAAACTATTTTTTCGTTTTAAACAAAACCAAAGACACTATGCAATAGATATTAGTATCAAAGACAAAGATATGCTCTTTTATTTTAAACCATAACCTGGCAATGTTTCTTAGAAAAAAAAAAAGAAATCACTCTGAACTTCCGGCGTTCCACGTGTCACTTTGTTGTAGGTGCTCCGTCTTTTTTATAGAATTTTATATTTGTGTCTGGACTAAAAACGAAAGTATTATACTTTTTTATATTCCTTGTAATATAGTGAACACATATATATATAATTTGTGGTACAAAAAGTGAAAAGTAAATTGCCAAAAGTGCTTCAAAATCTGGAAGGCCAATTATGGCGGCTGGGTCATAAATGTGGTATTTTTCACATTCTCATTTATTTTTAGTGTAAAATGTAAGTAAAAATAGTTTTCTTACATATTTCAAATAACTTGACGTTGTATTTATTTCAAATTCACACAAAACTATTTTAGAAATATTGTTCTAAATGTCACACAGATAAAATATTATAATTTAATTTTTTTTAATTTCTTTATATTTTAATATTTTGGTATGAGTAACGAATGGAAACACATAAAACATAAAAATATACATATTTCCAAACAATTTGATATAAATTTCTCCAAAAACAAAAGTGTAGAATTCAAATTAGTAGTAATTTTGTCACTAAAATTGAAGTATATGCTACTCTCTATGCTATACAGGGTAATTTACGTATTTTATTACAATTTCTAGCAACCAAAAATAATTTTATTCGATAGTTTATACATTCAACAAGAATTCCTGTAAGTTTTATCCATAAATATTGTCTCAAAGTGAAAATATAGCAAAATTTGCAATATAGCAAAAAATTTGCTAACTTACAAATTTTCCCGCCAAAAAAGGTCCCGAGTGAACGGGAGTATAACATGGCGCGCGCTCGCTTGGCGAACAGGTTAATAACTTTGGGTTGCCATTGTACAAGTACCCATTATAAATGAGCTGTATAAATACAGACTTATTTAGGGTTACCATAAAGAAGCTAACATGACATATTAAAAAATGAAAATAGTGACATCATCATCATCATCATCATCATTACAGCCCTTCACAAGTCCACTGCTGAACATAGGCCTCCCCCAAATAATGCCACAAAGCACGGTCCTGAGCCACCTGCATCCATCGACTTCCTGCATATCTTACCGGGTCGTCACTCCATCTAGTGGGGGGTCGCCCTACACTACGCCTACCGGTACGAGGCTGCCACTCGAGAACCTTTCTTCCTCATCGGTTATCGGTTCTTCGAGCTATTGGGCGGTCCATTGCCACTTCAGCTTACTAATCCGTTGGGCTATATCGGTCACTCTGGTTTTACTGCGGATATCCTCATTTCTGAGTCTATCCCGCAGAGAAACTCCGAGCATAGCCCTCTCCATAGCTCGCTGAGCGTCCTCATACGGCCAGCAGTGAAGGACCACATCTCAGATCCGTAAGTCATCACTGGCAACACGCACTGGTTGTACACTTTAGTTTTCAGAGATTGAGGTATACCTGACGAGAAGATGTGTCGTAATTTCCCGAATGCTGCCCAGCCGAGTTGAATCCGTCGATTGACCTCTCGGTCGAAGTTGGACTTACCTAGTCGGACTATTTGTTCCAGTTAAACGTACTCATCAACAACTTCGAGCATAGTGCTCCCAACAACTACCGGCATAGGTGTGACATGTACATTAAACATGATCTTTGTTTTGTCCATGTTCATCTTAAGACCTATCCGTTGGGAGACACTATTGAGGTCATTGAGCATAGTGCTAAGGTCCTCCAGCGATTCTGCCATAAGGACTATATCGTCGGCAAATCGAAGGTGAGTGATGTACTCGCCATTGATGTTAATACCGTATCCATTCCAGTTCAGTAGCTTGAAAACGTCTTCCAACGCTGCGGTGAAGAGTTTCGGGGATATAACGTCACCCTGTCTTACACCTCTCTGCAGTTGGATAGGTTTCGAACTCTGGTTCTGTACTCGGATAGCCATCGTAGCCATACTGTACAAACATTTCAACACTTCGATATACCGACAGTCAATTTGGCACCGCTGAAGGGACTGTAGCACTGCCTAAATTTCGACGGAATCAAAGTCTTTCTCATAGTCCACATACGCCAGGCAAAGTGGTTGATTGTATTCCTCGGTCTTCTGTACAATCTGCCGCAGGGTATGTATGTGGTCTATGGTACTGAAGCCTTTTCGGAAACCAGCTTGTTCGGGAGGATGGTAGTCGTCGAGTCTGCGTGCGAGACGATTCGTAATGACTCTCAAAAACAGCACGTAGACGCGGCTCAGAAGGGAAATCGGTCTGTAGTTCTTCAAGAGAGCGTTGTCGCCTTTCTTAAAGAACAAGACCACCGCACTTCTGCTCCACGCCTCTGGAGTAGTGCCACCATGGAGGACGGAATTGAAGAGCTTCTGAAGGACATCAAGTACCGGTGTTCTACCCGCTTTCAGAAGTTCCGCTGTAATTCCATCCTCGCCTGGGGCCCTGCCGTTTTTGAGGTGCTGGAGAGCCATTCTAATCTCCCTCAGACTGACGTCCGGGATATCATCGGAATAGTGTCGGGTAAGACTTGCTCTTGGATCGTTACTCACACTTGCGTGTGACTCTAACAATGATGTACAGCTGCTCATAGAACCTCTTAATCTCACTCAAAATCTCAGGTGTCCCGGAAACGATGCTGCCACACTCAGTCTTCAGCTTTGACAGTTGGCTCTTACTGGCAGACAGATCTCTGGCAAAGACTTTGGAGCCCTGGTTCCGCTCGATAGCTTCTTTAATACGAGCAGTATTAAAGTTGCGTAAGTCTCGTCGCATGCATTTGGAGATCTTTCTGTTCAGTTGCCTGTATGCTGTCAAATCTGTTGATGATTGCAGCCTCATCTTCCGTCTAACAGCCATGAGATTAAGAGTGTGATCGGAGAGTTTTTGTGTTCTTCTGCGGCGGGTCTTGCAGAACTTAGCTCCGACCGCATGGACAGTTTCCACGAGCTTGTCATTCATATCGTCGAGTGTATTGCAATCTTCTAGGCACTGAAAGCGGTGACGTAACTCGAGCTGAAAGGTTTCGGGATTCTGGATTAGAGCACGAGGGGGGACGGAGCGTTGACTTCATTAGACGAGACCTAGAGAACTTAACGCTTAGGTTCAGTGTGCCTCTAACCATTCGGTGATCGCTGCCGGTTTTCACCCTTGCAATCACTGAACAGTTGGCGTCTGGTCGTCAAAATGAAGTCAATCTCATTTTTTGTCGAACCTATTTTTAATAAAAGGTCCTAAATGATCCGCATGTACAGTGTGAAACGGTATACTAGTTTTTTCAATGTGGTGCAATCCACCTTCTAGCTTACCACCCGGAGCTTTATGGTGCGCGCATTCTAGGCAAGACTGTACGTACTTTTTAACAAAACGCCGCATTTCATTTCATTATTTAAACATTTCAGAATGTGATAAACGATACGGTCTACACACAATAGGCACATTGTCTTCAAGCTCTATAACCATTTCAGTTACATTGGTAAACCTAAGATCATGCATTCCTTTTAAAAACAATCGTGATGTTTGTTTAATAGTTTTTGCAAACGATTATTTTTATTAAGTCCTTCACCACAATTAATTAAATAGTCACAATTAAATGAATCGAGAATAGGCACGAAGTCGGAATATTTTTGCAGTTAATTGATCGAGAAAGTAGATTATCTTCGGAAATGGTTATATCACCTTCAGCCATGTTATATACTAAGTAATTCAACTCCATTTTTGATAGTGTATTCGCCTGCAAGAAGGTAATATTCTTTACCATCCTTTCCTCTAAGTGACCCTTATGATTTAACGGATATTAAACTGAACAAGTTACTATGAATAGTAACGTCACTACTGGAAAGTAAATTAATTTTATGACTATTCATCTTCTCGAAAGTTAATTTGGAAGAAATTTTGGTGATTATAATATCCGGTAAATCTGTAAACGTATGCCCTAAAAGAAGAGGGTAACTTAAAACGTAATCATCTACTGCATATATTATGTCAATAGTTTTTCGGATGCACTGAACTTCCACTTTAGCAGCCACAACGCCCAAAGGATAAACAAGATTAGCCCTAATCCCTCTAAGCACTGGGATGTAATTTGAAAACTTTGTAGTAACATTTAAATCTTTAGCCTTATTTATTTATTTATTTTATTCTTTATTGCATCCTTAAACAAAAGAATACAAAGGGCGGACTTAATGCCTTGAGGCATTCTCTACCAGTCAACCCATGGAGTGGTGAGAATTTGATGTAGGTGTGGCAATAAGAGAACACTATACAAATGATAATTAACTACATAATATATACAAACTACTAATAAATAAACTATACATATATGATCTATCCTTACATATATACAAATATATAAATAAATGGGTATACATACAAGTATATATATATTTAAATACATACATAATTAGTATATACAATTAATGACTATGAATATATACGTCTGTTTGGCAATACATATTAACTTGATGAGTCATGTAAAATGCATTGTCTTTAAGAAATGATCACGGACCAACTTTTTAAAAGCGTACTTATTGGGAGCTTTTCTGATGTCATCGGGCAAGGAGTTCCAAAGGCGTGTAGCCTGAACTGTGAAGGAGTTACCATAGAACTCGGTGAAGTGAACTGGAGTACAGATTTTGTTGTTAGAAGAAGAGCGTAGGACCCTATCATGAGATGAAGAAAGATAATGAAATTTACTCTTAAGATAAGAAGGCGAAGATGAATCATTTAATATGGATAAAAGTACAAGTAATATTCTGGAGTTGCGCCTCTGCCGGATTGTAAGCCAATTTAGCTTAGATCTGTATTGAGAAATATGATCATACGTACGAAGCCCAAAGATAAATCTTATACAGTTATTGAGGAGGCGTTCCAGCTTGTTCAGAAGATCTTGGGACAGGTCTGAGTAACACACATCTGCATAATCAATTATATGTAATATAAGTGATTTGACAAGCATGATCTTAGATTTTGTGGGAAGAAAATGTTTTAAACGATACAGAGAGCATAACGTGGCAGTGACTTTACGACTCACATCTGAAACCTGAGTTCTCCAATTCAGCGTGCTGTCGATGTGAAGGCCAAGATTTCTAACAGAATTACTGAAAGGAATTGTAGTATTATCATAGTAAATAGGAGGTAAGTCTGTCAGATTAATCTTAGCCAGCATCCTTGAGCTACCCACCAGTATAGCTTGGCATTTCAAAGGATTGACCAAAACTCCATAACGAGTAGACCAATCCTTGATAGCTGCTAAGTTGCCGTTAAGGTTTTTGATCCCATTATGGATATCCCCAATCTCAGTTTGCACATAAAGCTGAAGGTCATCGGCATATAAATGGTACGAGCAGTCGATGATGGAGGTAATAAAGTTTATAAAAATTGAAAACATTATAGGAGAAAGAATACCGCCTTGCGGCGCACCAGCATCCACATCAGCCCAAGCTGAGGACAGTTGCCCCACACTGACTGACTGCTGTCGACCGCGAAGATAAGATGCAAACCAATCCAATTCAGTAGGGCCAAAATTCAGATGAGACAGTATGGAAAGAAGGATTTCATGATCAACTGTGTTGAAAGCATTTAGGAAATCAACTAGTACCAGTACTGTTATTTTTTTTTCTTCCATGCCTTGTTTAATATTATCAATAACATTAATTAATGCAGTAGTGGTACTATGACCAGGACGAAACCCAGACTGATATATACTCAGTAGGTTATGTTTCGAAATAAAAGTAGAAATTTGCTTGTAAACACAGGATTCTAAAATTTTGGAAAGAAAGGGTAGAATGGATATTGGACGAAAATGATAGGGATGAATGGGAGTAGAAACTTCTTGGGAGAGGCTTTACAAAAGCCCTCTTCCAAAGATTAGGATACTGACCTAAATCAAGGGAAAAATTGATTATATGGGAAATTGCCGGGAGAAGGTGCTCTAGTATAAATACAACCATATGTCTACTAATCTCGTCGTAACCCACGGCTTTGGACTGGATTTCTAAAATCGACTTTTTGACATCATCCTGAGAAACAGGAGAAAAATTAAAGGTAGGAATGTTAGGAATTTGCATAGAAGCAATGGAAGCCATAGTTTGGGAACGAATTGTAGGGTCCAGTGCTTTTACAGATGCGAAATGTTGGTTGATTTCATCAAGTGACACAGTCTACAAAGACCGAAAGATTTTAGAAATTTCCACACTAAAACTGGAGAAGAATTATTAATACAGTTATGGAAATATCGGCGTTTAGCTGCACGTACCATCTGATTACACCTATTCCTGGCTGCTTTAAAAGATGTCCAATTTTCTTCAGTTCGATCTCTCTTGAAACGAAGAAAAGCACGATTTCGTCTAGCCATTGCCACCTTTACACCCTCTGTCATCCAAGGGGCAGGGGGACGCTTCAATCTAACCTTGTGAAGAGGAGCATGAGCATCATAAAGGCTAAGAATATTGTGGTTAAGGATAGTGACTTTATCGTCAACAGTAGATGCTGCAATTAAGGAGGCTAGATCAAGATTAAGAGCGTCATTCCTAAGCTTGTCAAAGTCTATTTTAGAAAAACTGCGAAGATGCATTACAGTAGGGGAATGTTTAGGAGGTTTAAGCTTATACGATACATAAATTAAGTCATGGCGTGAGAAACCCAAAGCGGGTAACTGTCCATGCATCATCACATGTTCAGGAGAAGCAGCAAGGATTAGATCAATCAATGAGTCATCGGTTCCGATATTATGATGAGTAGCCTTTAAAGGGAGAATAGAAAGATTAACCGACTCAATAATTGAAAGAAACCTTTTGGAACGAGGGCAGCTTTTCAACAGATCAGTATTGAAATCACCCATGATTATACAGTGAGTGTACCTAGAACAAATATCAACAAGAGCCATATCTAAAGTGGCGAAGTAGTCGGTAGATGGGGGGCAATACACTACCCCTAGAAGCATCCTGATGCCCTTGACATCGAGTTCCACAAATAAGAACTCGGAAGAAGCGGAATAGCAGGAGGGAGATGTTAAGACAATTTTATAAGGAATTGATGCATGTAGGTAGATTGCTACACCACCTCCACCTTTTCCAACACGATCATTCCTAACAAGTACAAAGCCGGGTAAGGGATATAAAGTTGACGGTAAAGAAGGTTTCAGCCAACTTTCCGACACTAATATAGCATGAATATACTCGGGAAAAAATGAAGCCTCAAGTTCGGAATAGTGGCTCGGGATACTTTGAGCGTTAATATGACATATGTTCACAGAGTTGTTAAAAGACGTAAAAACTCCTTTGAGTAGTTCGTGTAAATTATGCACGCTATCGTTGAGAGAATCATTACAAGAGTGAAATGACAAAGTAGAAGAATCATTTGCAGAGCTGAACGACTCAACATCAGACATATTACATATACTAAAATAATAAATAAATTAAGTAAATATATAGAAAAATAATAAAAAATATAATAAAGAAAAAAGTAAGTTATGTAAACTATTAACCTATTAACTAACAACTACTAAACATAAACATCACCAACCCATCAGTTCACTGTTTACAGAGTAAACTTAATATAAATAAATTTTATATACAAACTTATGATCTATAATATCTAAAGTGGCAAAAATAATCTTGACTAATAATAAAGTTCCTAAGTAGATGTCACACAAAATATTACAGGAGAATGTTTACTAAGAGAAAATCGATTAAAGCAAAGTATAAGATCGACGTTGGCTGTATGATACACGTGTCCTTTGTCTATAAAAGGCAAAAAAAAGTTATACATAGTTGTAATTGTCAAATCAATGGGTGCGTTTGGCAGAAAAAAGCGCTAGCAAGCGCTTATAAGCGCTGAAATAGTTTTCGGCCAGGACACGATTGCTACTTCGGTAGCGCTGACACAATCCGCCATTTTGCTTATTTAATTTTCTTTGTTTTGAAGTAGAGTTTATAAGTTGTTTTGTGCAATATTAGTTTTAAGTAATATAATGACATGAATAAACATATACATGTTATTAAAAATTCATGATTGGTAAGTTTTTAATATGAATACTTTACTTTATTTAAATTAGGTTAGGTTTCCCGGTTAAAACTAACATCGTGTCCTGGAGGAAAATAGCTACTTAGGATTTGACAGCGCTTACCGCTTACGATCGCAATTTTGCTTACAAGCGCTTGCTAGCGCTTTTTTCTGCCAAACGCACCCAATCAAATCAAAATCCAAAATTTAACAAAAAAAAAATCAAATTAAAAATATGTGGTAGGTACATTTACAAAAGGATAAGTATTGTTACCAATATCAAGCATAGTATAAACAAACCTACTAAGTAAGAAACCTCAACTAAGAAACAAAAGAAAACTAAACGCAAGCAAGTTATGTATTACAGGATAAAATCTCATTAAGTTTATATTTAGAGAGATAAAGATTCCTATGCTGACTATACTATTAGAAGAAAACAACTTAAAAAAAATTGCATTATGCTGCTTAAAAGTGAACAACTTATGACAACAGTACAGACAATATTGTTCTGTGCTAGTATTACAGATATTTATGCTATTACAACCAAGACGATGCGGGACTGTAAACACTTAAGTAAATATATGTAAATCAATAATAAAAACAAGAGATTACAAAAATAAAGGATACCTAGGAATACCATATGTAAATTAAGCAAGCTATTTTTTAGCAATTAAGCGGCGGGACCTTTTGGAATCCTCTTTCTGCACCACCACACCAACTTCATTGCGAGGAGAAGTCTCGCACAGAATTTTTGTGTTTGAAGAACTTTGCAGTGCTTGTATGGGTTTCTTTACGCTATTAGTAATACTGCTGTTAGAAGCCATACTAAGACTTGCTGATGAAAAATCAACAGGAAACTGTTTAATGAGATTATCAATCTCCTCTTCAGTGAAGATTTTTGCCCGTTCATTATTGGGAAGTTTGATAAAAATTGCTCCATCTTAGGTCCATACATTCTTCATTTCAAAATGCTTGCGGGCTTTTTTTAAGTACAGATTGCCTCATTTTAGTTAAAAACTCAGACACAGATATTTGAGAGCCCTTTAACTTAGTTTTAGCTTTCCACAGTTCAGACTTTGTGTTATGCTCTTGAAATTGTACAAGAATAGGACGAGAGCGACCATCCTTTTGAACACCAATTCGATGGCAACGTACTAAGGACACATTTGTAACATGTGGGATACCCATTTTCTTATGTATGATACCCAGTATTTCTTGTTCAATATTAACTTCTGGGGAGTCAGAGATCCCATTAAATAGAAGGATATTCTGTCTGTGCTGCATATCAATAGCATCAATTGACTTAGTGCAGGCTTGAATTTGTTGCCGAAGGAGATTGAGCATGGAGCAAACGACATCCTTGAATTCATAAAACTCCTCGCGGAGTTGATTAAGAGAGGGATTAGTAGGTGTGGAGGCAGCCTTTAATCTGTTTTCAAATTCAGCCATTTTGCGACTCCAGCTTCCTTCAAGTTCTCTTTGCATGACCTCCACATCAGTTACTTTTGCCATTTCTTCCAATATTTGCTGTGATATTAGTGAACACAAAGTGAAGTGCTAATCAGTGATATAGTTTGCAGAAACAAAGTGACACTAATGGGTGGTATGTGAATGTCACAAATATTTTATCAGGACATATATTTCAATAGGACTTTAAAAGAAAAGGTAATAAAGATGTAATTGATATGTAAATATAGTCCAAATACTGGTTTAAAATAATTTTAAATTTTGTTACACACCTACCCACAAAAAAAAACCTTACTCATCCGAATGAGCGAGCATTGGCTTCCCAAATCAACGTGACACGTTCATTTCGTACCGTTAATTTTAACATTCAAAACGTATTTCTCATTAGCATTATCGGAAACAGAGCTTAGATACCCGTTTTTTAATTTTTTTCGCTTTGTACAGTAATTTAGTCTTATTAAGATCAATGCCGTTCTTATTTCCGAAGCAACTAGAGGAATTATGTCCTACCCTATCGTATAAATTACATTTAATTAAAGGTTTATCGCATTTAAGCCTAGGGTGTCTGATCTCAATACAATTAAAACATCTTATATTCGAATTAGACGATGCAGTTTTTTAGTATTGGTATACCGTTGATTTGTATTAAATTGAGCTTTGCGTTCATATCGGCTTCTACTACCCGTGTCTTGTTCCTCCCTAGTTTGAGCTACTTTTACGGTACGAAAATATTTTTAAAACCTGCTCGAGTTCCGTGAATTGAGCTGCTCGTGAGCCCTAATTTTATTGCCCGGTCTTCTACCCCATAGAAAATACAATCTACCGCTTGCCTACCCTGTATTCTACATCTTTTTAATAAATTTATTTTCGCATAATAATAGTGCTCCAAAGACTTACCATATTTGAAACGTTTGCTTAGCATTTCCGTCAAAAGTTCAGAATAGGTTTCACGATAAGGAAATGATTCGAGTAACCTTTTTTTTCATTCACACCATGTGAGCAACAGCGATGGTAGGCCTTGGTACCAAGCCTTAGCGATCCCTACAAGTTTCGGTAAAGCATAATCTATTATTTCCCTCTCTTCCCACCCATAAATCTCCGCGAACTCTTCTACTTTATTGATCCATACCGGCACTGTTTGCTCCTTGCTGATGGGGTCGAATTCTCGTATAAAATTAGCGTTATACAATTATTTAGACTTTTCTGAACTTTTAACGTTATTTAAAATTATCAAAAACTTATCAAGAATAAGGTTAGTATCAGATTTTCTTACTACTATTATTAAAAATAACTGACTCACAGCTGGAACTGCCACTCCGGTACATTCTCCTCGATTTGTGCTTTTCATTCTGATCGTATCTCCTTTGTTTATTTTTCCTTTAGTGTTGTTTTGTTCCTTCTTCTCAATTCCTCTTATTCATATTTGTGTAGAGTGTTCTTTCGCCCTCTAACCTGGCCTCACCTTCACCCTCAAACCTGGGTGAGCCTCTGCTCTCTAACCTGAGTATCCCTAGGCACTCTAACCTGGCCTCACCTTTACCCTCAAACCTGGGTGACCCTCTGCTCTCTAACCTGAGCATCCCTTGGCACTCTAACCTGGCCTCACCTTCACCCTCAAACCTGGGTGAGTGAACTTCATTGGTCAGCGGCCCTTTTCCTCGACCGAGTCCAATGTCATCCATTGTATTCGTATCTGAAACTTCCAATAGAGTAGCTTAGAATATAATCTTTGGTATCAATTCATCGTCAGATTAATTCGTTATCATAAGTTATTAGTTCGTACACGTGTTATCAAAATTTTTAATGGTCGAATTCGAATTACATAAGATTTCCTAAAATTCTTACAGGAAAGGCACAAGGAGGAAAAACAAGTTTATTAATCCTTTTGAAAAAAATATGGAAAAATAATGACAATTCAACTTCTTTCTTTTCCACGGTATATTTTTGCAACTACACACTGGTTTTTATCTACGTACGAAATTATGAGGATAGTTTTAAGTACCTACATCATTTATTAATCATAAACTAATTCCCTTATCATAAGAAAAAAAGGCAGAAGGAGAATTAAATAATAACTAGTTTTTATTTTTGCTTTTCCTTGAAGATGAAAATAATTTTATATTGTAGTCTATATTACGAAAGTAAGTGGCACAAAAAAGCGATAGTAAGTTAACGACGAATTATGAATTATTTCAATTTACGATATTCTTTTGTAAAAGAAAAAAAAATAAAGTGAGGGTAGATAAATAATAAACAACTTCAATATAAAAGACCAGGGTCTCTAATATCTTAATTTACATAAAGGTAATATTATCTAATTTGTTTTTATTTTTAAATTAATGACAACGACTTAATATACATTTTTTTTTAATTTAAATAAAAATAAGCAACAAAAGTTGGCCTTTGTGGACGTGAAAGAAAATTATAAAAATTCTGTAACGATCCCACTTCTGAACTGTTGTCATCAGCTCAAACACGGGGATTCGTTAAAGAAAGAACAAATATTCCACATAATCACATCTTATATTTCCACACAATAATACAACATCACAGAGTATACATAATATCATAGCAAACAAGTTCACACGTACTTACAGTTTTAGTCTTCCAATAATTAAATATCAACCAATTCTGCGCTTATTGCTTACGACTTACTTCGTCTGAACTGAACCTCGAACCAGAAAGACTTTCATCTTTTTGCGTATTAGCTTCCCTCCCTTCAATCCCCTCCACTTGTTTATTATGCATTCGAATGAACGCCCGAATATATGGTTGAATGATTTAATAACTTTGGGTTGCCATTGTACAAGTACCCATTATAAATGAGCTGTATAAATACAGACTTATTTAGGGTTACCAGAAAGAAGCTAACATGACATATTAAAAAATGAAAATAGTGACATCATCATAATCATCATCATCATTACAGCCCTTCACAAGTTCACTGCTGAACATAGGCCTCCCCCAAATAATGCCACAAAGCACGGTCCTGAGCCACCTGCATCCATCGACTTCCTGCATATCTTACCGGGTCGTCACTCCATCCAGTAGGGGGGTCGCCCTACACTACGCCTACCGGTACGAGGCTGCCACTCGAGAACCTTTCTTCCCCATCAGTTATCGGTTCTTCGAGCTATATGGCCGGCCCATTGCCACTTCAGCTTACTAATCCGTTGGACTATGTCGGTCACTCTGGTTTTACTGCGGATATCCTCATTTCTGAGTATCACGCAGAGAAACTCCGAGCATAGCCCCCTCCATAGCTCGCTGAGTGACCTTGAGCGTCCTCATATGGCCAGCAGTGAAGGACCACGTCTCAGATCCGTAAGTCATCACTGGCAACACGCGCTAGTTGTACAATCTAGTTTTTAGAGATTGAGGTATACCTGACGAGAAGATATGTCGTAATTTCCCGAACGCTGCCCAGCCGAGTTGAATCCGTCGATTGACCTCTCGGTCGAAGTTGGACTTACCAGTCGGACTATTTGTTCCAGGTAAGTGCAACAACTTCGAGCATAGTGCTCCCAACAACTACCGGCATAGGTGTGACATGGACATTAAACATAATCTTTGTTTTGTCCATGTTCATCTTAAGACCTATCCGTTGGGAGTCACTATTGAGTCACATTTTGCGTTACAAAATAGTTAGGTATTCTAGTCAGTTCTTTCATATATTTGACACCGTAACTTAGTTCAACCCTGCAGTTCGATTTTGTTACTCTAACGGCAATCACTTAAATTTTGCTTTATGTTTTTTCATTACAGTATTATTTTGCTTATTGCCTGTCTTTTGTTGAAACTTATTCTTGTGATAACTTTTAAATATCAAAGCACATTATTTGTCAACTATAACAAGCGATAATTTGTATATGTATTTAAAGTATTAATCTGATGGTAGTAAGGACTATTTAAGAACTTTAAGAATATTTATAACGTGCTGTTGATTCTGTCTATACAGATAAATAAAATTTAAATGTCGGTTTGTAATGGAAAAATAACAGCTTATGTGAATTAAATGCGTTTGAAAGTATATACTGTACTATTAACAAAAGCACAATTTTTAAAATATTTGTCTGTCTGTGTGTCTGTATGTAAGTCTGTCTGTCTATCTGTTTGTTTTTTCCAGCTAATCCCCGATACGGCTGGACTGATTTTGAGGGGACTTTCACTGGCAGTTAGCTGGCGATGTCATAATGAGCAACTTAGGCTACTTTTATTTTAAAAAGAGAATAAGTGTTTAGCGCAATATTATAAAAACTCATGAAATATAATCGTAATAAATTAGTTTTTAAATTAAATTAGTGAAAAATAAAAAAATACCCAATAATATAAGTGTTTAAAGAAACTTAAACAACATGCGTTGATTATGAGCTATGATGATACAGATAATTATATTATTTTAACCTGATGATCCTGTTCAGGATACTAGGATACATTTGTAAATTTGTATTGTTATCGGTCCCTGATACGAGTGCAAGATTTCAAGTTAATCGGTCGAATATAAGTTGGTGAAAATTACATTAAAATATTATGTTACATAGATAAACTCGAAGCTAATAAAGCGTAATGATTTCTTAAATTTACGCGAACACTACACATTGAATAAAACTAAATTTACGGATTTTCTCGCGTTCAATTAACTACTTTTACTTATTTTTAATTCCCGACATTTCGGGTGCTTTTACAACACCAATGGTCACAGGGGATCCCCCGTGACTATGGGTATTGTAAAGTACGGGGAAGGTGGGTTGAATTCACGCTAATTGATTAAAATCAAGGTTGCGACACTTGCTAATAAGCAAATAGTGTTGGGAGCTTTAACTAATAAATTTGGTACCAAGTCTACTTAATCAGTACCAGCATTATATTCTACTATAAATTAGTACAAAAGAAAAAAACAAAAAGAAGTTTTATTTAAGTAGGTATCGTATTTAGTAAAATACCTATAATTTTCTATTTTAAAGCACTTCTTAATTGAAACAAGCTTTCTTTACAATATTGAAATAATAATAGAATACTATTAAAAATAAAATGGCAGTTATTTAAACTGTCAAGTTCACTTCCATTTTGTATTCGTATTCACCGTTCACCTTAACCGCGACGGACGAGAATTCATCAACATAACATATAACATTAACATTGAATATAACATATTTCAATCATTGACTTATATATATACTTCCTTTTGAAATCATTGATTCCAATCTTCTAATTATCACTTGTATAGTAAACTGCTAAACATGAACATTAAATTTAGAAATGTAAAATAAACCCGGACTTTGTCTTTACAATTATTCCAAGTCTGCTACTGTTTGAGCGTAGGGCTGCAGATATTAATACAGCTGAGTGAACTACAGTTTTTGCGCGGAGAAATCTTGTTTGTTTTGCAAATTTTTGAAATCACTACGCTAAAAAGCCGTCATCGAGAAAAACAGCTGTTACCAAGGCGACGATTAATCGCTGAGAATCCTTTTGGTTGGCAACCTAGTAACACGTACTGTTTATTGGTCACGCCTGCTCTTTCCGATCGAAGGGAATTTATATGACATATATTTAAAGACCTTCCTTTTTATTTAAATGATAAATTGATTCCAATTCCGTGTTCATATATGAATGTAAATAAGTGTGTTGGTGCTGTAAATATAATATTTCTTTTTTTATGTTCTAGTTCTGTAAGTATAGATTTTATTACTTTACTATATGTTTTGTTATTTTTGTACATATTATCTATATATTTAATGTAATTAATTTGCATGTCTCTAGCTGATAGGCTTTCCCCAAGGGAGAGGTCAGCGGTAATCGCATCACAACACCTCGTACAGTGTACGGACTGTTCACAACCGCGCTTTTTCAATGGGCAAAGAGGTCTAAATATTGATAAAACCAGAACCCACAAGTCATTACAAGTCCAAGATTGCCTCCCACGAATAGATTGCCCACCGGACGTAAACATTTCCTTAAAATTAAGCTATTTAAAGTTTAATTGTCTAGTTGTAAAAAGAATACCAAGAGGTGCAAAAAATACTGTAGCCCTCTCAATGTCGTCATGCATCAATAACATAATAAATAAAATAAATTCAGAAAGTTGGAAAAAATACTTACTTTTTCATATCGTACTCTACACGTTGCTAAGGATGGTGAAGGCAATGGCATCTCTCTCACACAAAGAATAAAAGATAATTGCTTTAGCTTAGTAAACTCGGTCGACAGTAGTAACACACAAAATGAATTTATAAATAAAATTAGTTACAATATAATTAAAAAAAACTGAATCATAATTTAACGATGATGATTTGAGAAGTGCAGCTCGCCTCCTTTTCTCGAGTGATGTGGTGGCCCCTGATACTCCGGACACTTTGTTTTCCCTGAGGGCTAAACATCCACTTCCATCGGTTTACCAGATGCTCTTGACCTCTCCGAGCGTACATCGGAAGCCACTGCTGAGGAGGTACAGGCTGCGATCGGTTCCTTTAGTAAAGGATCGGCCAATGGTCTTGATATTCTTTCACCTCAACATTTGAAAGATCTATATATCTATCTATCAGGTGCTAGGGGAAACACTGGCTGAGACCTTCTAAACGTCTTGACGCAATTTGTAAATTTAATGCTTTCCGGAAAAGTTTGCTCAAACATAACGCAGGTAATTTATGGGGAAAATCTGTGAGCCCTTAAAAAAAGGATGTGAGTATTCGGCCCATAGCACTTGGTAACACAATTCGCCGCATTGTTTAAAACGTTTGCTGCAAACATATCCAGCCAGACCTCGCGGCCATATTCCAGCCTGTGCAGCTAGGTTTCGGGATAAAAGGCGGATGTGAAGGGGCTGTACATGCGGCGCGCACTTTTAAAACAAAATATTCCGTCCATATACCATTACC